>OY855905.1:40598394-40985894 GCA_963693305.1 Meandrina meandrites | reverse complement strand
GAAAACCACCAATAAACATCAGAAAATCGACATGTTAAAATCGAAGTTATCTTTTGTCGATTGAATGGCCTTCCACACTCACATTTTGTTTTATACGTACAAATAGATAAAAATGGAAATACAAGCACTCGATAAAGTTTTCAAAAGCCCCCAAAGCCCGGCCCCAAAGTCACGACATGAAACGTACGCGCGAACGTGACTCTTGTCTTTGAGCGGTGTTGAGTTACAATCATGGGATTTACAAGGGTTTGTAAAAAAAACTAAACTTTCTTGTTTCAAAAGGTTTAAATTCTGTGAATGAAATCGGACGTTGCCGACGGGAGCTTTTGAAGTGAATTTATAGTCGCTGTTTATAATAGTTTGGACGTGATCTCAGTGGGCTACCACGGGAACAAACACATGGTTCCTTCGGAAACCAGTATCTTCTGCAATCAATCACTCGACATGCACGTTTCTGACTACAAACTCGATCGAAATATAAATCGATTTTTTCGCTCGTAAATTGATCTCTCGTAAATTTCGCGGAGCGACCCTTTCATAAAACGCTCCAAAACGTTTACTGTGGGTCTACCGCAAACGCTGTGTGAATTTGTATGTGGTCTGAGCGTAGAAGAAATCATAGTATTCGTGCTTCCTTTCAAGGACGACGCTTGAGATAAATCCATCATATTTAACCATGTGCGTGCTCATTCTCATACCCATAGCCTGCGACAATAAATAGGCACGCATGCGTTTTAAGGCCCAGACGGCGATTTGTGACTGAAGGCAGAAAATAACAAAAACGAAGGGCAATTTTAAACTTGGGCTTCCTTTGGGAAACGCCCAAGTAAAAAGGACACAAACTGTAGGACATTATGTTTAGGGATAAAATATCTCTCACAGGCAATCTTAATATTTTCTATCGTCATCTATTCAGATTCGTCAAAGGTCACAAACTCCCGAGGCCAAATTCTCATGTACTTTTGGGCCTTCCCGGAAACTTCTGCCGACAAACGCTGAACCGTCAACTCCTCTCCCTTTGGACGGCGTCGATGGTCTTTAGCAGGGTCTTTTCTGGTCCGCTTTGCCTTATCGTTTTCGTTTAACTTTTTCCACGCGTCTGCTATGATTACTCGAACATGTGACAGCCAAGCACTATCTTGCAATGCATGCTGGTAGTGGCAGCTCTCGGCTGGGTACAAAAATTGATTTTGATTTCATTTCATTTCACTTTGGTTTCGTTTCATTTTTATTTGGATTTCAATTGATTTTACTTTAATTTGTCTTTAATTTAGATTTTAAAATAAAATGGTTACAAATCAAAATGAAAAAAATGTCAAAAATAAAACAAAAAACCCTTCAAATCCCGGAATTTTCGATTGGCAGTTCTCGGCCACCATAGAGCATCAATACCAGTTGAAGAACGAAAGTGTTTAGTATACAAAGAAAACCATATAGAAGACGAACGACACGTATTGCAAAGGGCATGACAACATCAGAAAGGATCTCTATTCCATCATCTCACAAACTGATTTTTATTTTGTCAATTTAGCTGATCAAGATAAATTAATGTACTTACTTAAATTGGATAATAACAATACCTCCAGAATTATTGCTAAATATACATAATATCTAATGTTTCAGAAAAGTATTTCTGAGCCCCTAAAAATACAAATGCCCTTCGTGCGTAATCGATCCAGGAAAAATGCACGCTACGTCCCTGTCGTCCATCTAAGCTCAATTAAGAACAAAACACAAACAGCAGTAATGTTTTTTGTTAAAAAAACATTTTTTTTTATTAATAAAGCAAAACAAATGGCCGTCGATAAAACCCGGAACATGGAACATTCCGGAACATCCCGGAACACGAAAAAAAAAAAAAAAGAAATAAAAATAAAGGAGAAAATGAAAACAAAATAAGGGTGAATATATTTGAGAAAATGAAAAAAAATTCATATAAGAAGTAAGGAATAGGTACGGAGGGACGTTAGTATAAATGGGGTGATGTAACTGACCACACGAAATGAAGGCACAAGGGCTTTCCCGCCGTTTTCATCGCGTGTTTATCGTCGTGTCCACTGTGCCAGAAATGGATCAGTTCCAGCTCAGCTTCCCAAAATATCAATTTCCTGATGTTTGGAGTGGAACTTGAAGTCGTTCGTGCGGTCTTTTTATCAAAACCCCGGGCTCCCCGCGTCTTCGCTTAGGGCCTGTCTTTCCGTACTTGTACGCCTTTGTTGTTTGCTTGGGACTTAAGTTCGGGAGCTTGGACCCGTTTCTTCAACGAAAGCCACGAAAACTTCTCTGGTTTTCCATGCTATTTTCAATGGATTTTATCTTAAAACAAAGCAGGCCTAACTGGAATCTTTGTTCGTATGAAAAATAATTATAAACGTCGAGAAGAGCTTTATAAACTTCAGTTTTTGAAGAGGTGGATAACACTATCCACCGGATAAATCACTACCCTAGTGATTTATCCGGTGGATAGTGTTGTCGATAACACTATCCACCGGATAAATCCACCCTTTGAACAACCGGGGCCTGGGCTACACGAGCAACACCCAGTCTTCCAGCCGCGCCCGCTGTCCGATGAGGGTTTCGCGGGCGCCCCGACCGAAATCCAAGATGGCGACTTATAGCAACATTGGGTATTCCCGATCCACTGACAACCGAATCTTATTCCAGTGGTGATATGGTACGTATATGAAAATTAATTACACCATTACACGAACGAGGCGCTTTAACACAAGGTCATTTCTTTAATATTTTACATTCTAGGCTAAGAGAAAACTCGCCAACAGTGCGAAGCTTAATTAAGTAATGTTAAATACTGTTTCCTTCTTTACAGATTTTTTAAGAGAAAAATATAAACATATTTTTTTTTCTTTCCTTTCTTTCTTTTTTTTTCGTGTTCCGGGATGTTCCGGGATGTTCCGGAATGTTCCGGAATGTTCCATGTTCCTGGTTTTATCGACGGCCAAAACAAATACATACACACACGCGAAAACTAAATGACAAAGCGACAGCCGCGCAAATGCTGTCACAAGCTCCACAAGTCATTACTTACATTTTTTACATTACATAATTACTTACATTATTATTACATTGACATTACATAATTACTTATATTATAATTAATAACAATGCTTACACTACTAATAACAATGCTTACACTACATTACACGCAAAAAAACATGACGTTTCGTATACTAAGTAACATACATTTCCAATCAAAAACGAACTATTTATGAAGATACTCCTTCATTGCATGAAATGCAAATCCTGACAAGCAAACTATAGCAGGTAATCCAAATATTACTCCGAGTATGACCCAAACAATCCAAGCGTTATCCCTGGAAAATAAAAAATGAAAACAGGATAAATCATAAGAAGAGTAATCGGTTTGTTCTCAAACTCATTAATAGTCAACTCATCATTTGAAAATTTGCTCTAAGGCTGCGCAGGACCCTTACTCGTTAATACATTAATAAGTGAAATTTCGTGAATAACTGTTGTCTTATAAGCCTTTAAATTGCTAAATTTTGATCATCGATTCCGCCAAAATTTATCAGAGATATGACAGATATTGAGATATTGGGGGGAAGATGGAATTACATCATAATTGTCGTTTCATTGGTAGATCATCGTAAGCGGTGATATTTCAAGCTTCTAAAGTTAAAGCTGCGGACAATGTGATTTTTTGTCGAAGCTTTCAGCTAGAAAAGCTAACTAAATTAAATGATTATATAACCAAGTGGAAAATCATAACCTCTTTCGTGTCATAACAAAAGCCCATTTTTCAATTTTGAAATTCTATATGCACAACGAACGCTTGCAAGTGCCATCCGAGTTTAGAAACCTGGAAAACCCCAAGCATAATATTCGAATATTAATGACATTTCAAAAGACATAAAATGACGCTGTTTGTTTTCGAAACGGGTCATCTGGCTAACACCTACCACCCCGTTGGAGAAAATTATTCCTCCAATGTAGAGAGATTAAGCATGACGTTATCGAATTCTAAAATAAATCCCTCAGAAAAATAGGAAAAAAATCACACATTCGCGACAAACACAGACCAAATCATTTCCGCGTACAAACAGCAGACGGCAGAAGTTGAATTCTTGCCTTTCGTCAAACTAAATCTCTGCATTTCTTTAGTTTTCACTTAAATTATTCAATTCCCGCGCAAATTATTTTGCTCGAGAATTATTATAATTCGTAAACTATTTAGACGGAGGAGATTTTTGCCGATGGCAAATATTGATTTAGTGCTATTCACTTAGTTTCTTTCTATTGCACAGAGATGACAAAAAGACTCGCTAGCCACACGTGTATACATATTGCGGACCAATTTTTGCATTAACAAGTAATTTCCAACGAGGCCTCAGGCGGGAGTGAACATGGATCCCATTTTGCCGCAACTTAACATGTGTTTACTGGCAATATCTCGTTCACATTTCCGAGCAATCGTAAAACTCTCTTCTCATCTCATAAATCTTTGTTTTGGTGTGTTTGGTAAGGATTTGTAAAATTTAGAGAAATAAGAAAATTTGAAGATTTAAAGAAGTTTTAAAATTAGAATTTGAAGTCTAGTTGTTTTTAACATGTTTATAATGCTAATGTTTTAAATGCTCCCCTACCCCCCATCATGGGATAGAGTTACAGGGCGCGCAATCTCACCTGTCCACCCGACAAGCCGTTATATAAAGTGAAAATCTCTTTTCCTCCCATATGGGTCGAATTTTCTTTAGACGTGCACGAGGTATAGCCTCGTTTTGGTGCTAAGCTTGTTTACATCCAATAATGTCATATCTGGCAGATGCCTTGAACGCGTGAATTTCTTAACAATTATTAGCTTGATGTCATTCACATCTCGGATTTTCTAGAAAAGTTCGTCTTAAGATCGCAAAATCAGCTTAGGTCAACGAGCAAGCGCAGGCAATCGAGGTTTCAGTCTACTTCTTGTTGTAGGTGCTTGTTCAATCATTATGTCTTACAGTTTCCTACCCCTTGGTTTTTTCTTTTCTTTTGGCTTTTCCTTTCTTTGGTGCAAATCCAAGATCCAAACTGTTTCTGTACGTTTTGTTGCCCTTAAGGCCCATTTACACAGGCGATTTTCGGTGCAATTTCAGCGCATTATCGCTAGAATTTCGCGTTAAAAAATAAGGATGGTGTTGACTGCGTCGTAAGTTCGAAACCTGTGGCGATATCATGTAAAGTCACGATCGAATCGCACTGAAATTGCAGTCGGTTTACACGTGCGATTTGGAATTGCAAACCAAGCGCTAAAAATGGAAAGGTTGCGCTACAGTGGAAATCGGGACAAAAATTGTACCAAAAATCGCCTGTGTGAATGAATCTTATTAAGACAATTAAGGCGGGAGTACACATAAAATGTAATGAAATTATAAAGAGGTTTAAAGAAGGGATAAAGGAAAGAAAATTATTTGGAACACCGGTGTCCATTTACTAATTTTTAACTTCAAATCCTAGTTTTAACCTTGTATTAAAAAACGTTTGGATGCAGAGGACCACGCAACGAAGAATAAAACTACTTGACTTGTCTGTTGCCGAATCTCTTGTAAAAGAAATACTCGTACCAGACGTCGCGTTAAGTGCAGATAAAACCAAATTGATTGTAAGGCTGGTACTACGACAAAAGGGCAAAATTTATTGGCCAATATTTCATTTCTAAAATTAGAGCAGTTAGTTTCGCATTGTACTGGCCCTGAGGAAGACTACCTCTGCTAGTTGAAATATTGGCCAATAAATTTTGCCCTTTTGTCGTAGTACCAGCCTTGCAATCAATTTGGTTTTATTACATTAAATCTTCAACATTTCTTATGTCTTTAAATTTCACAAATCATTTGAGAAAAACTATCTCCTCACAAACATACCCGAAAATCACCCACAAATTTACAAACACCCACTAGATTCATGGGATGAGCAGAGAGTTTTTGGATTGCTTGAAACGTGTACACGATATTTCAATTAAGCCCAAGTTAAGCGGCGGAAAAACGGAATTCAGTTGTACCCCCAGAGGTTACACACTCTTGAGGCGTGCCACGTGATACGTTCTCCAGTGTTTCAGCTGGTGGTGGGTGGGTGGCGGTCTAACAAATGAATTTGACATAGTAAAAATGCGGCGTTTAAAGAAGCCTTACAAGTTGCAACACTCAGCCTCTTGAGTGTTCGGATCCACACAGCAGCCACTATCATCCTCCTCGTCGTTGGGGCCTGGGCAATAATTCCGCTTATCAGCACTTTCGCTGCATGAAGAACCTCCTGGCAGACAACAAGCAGGCTGACTATCCCATACACAACAGTGTGTATGTTCATCCTCGTCGTCGGGGCGCGGGCAATAATTTCGCTTATCAGCACTGTCGCTACATGAAGAACCACCCGGCAGACAACAAGCAGGCTGATTATTCCATAAACAACAATGTGTTCGTTCAGGAAGGTCGGACAGTCTAGGGCATGTGTATGTATCGTTGTAGGGTCCCAGGCATCGTGTTATATTTAGGCCACGCACTGTTGATCAAGACAACAAAAGGTTCACAACGAAAGAAATAAGAGAATGGATGCAATGAAATTTGTTTTAAAGCCTTTCTGTGCTAAGTCAGGTAAATTGGAGTGCAGTAATAAAAGCTCGAAGAAAGTCTACAAAAACTCTATACAATTCAAAAGCGGTTGATATTTTCTCCAACCTCATGTACTGAAACCAGTTCATCGAGCCTTTCTGTACCGAGTTAAACTTTTGAAATCTATCAAAGGTCGAGTAGGATCGGGAAATTCTCTGAATGCCTCCTCTTTTTCCCAATCCTCTTTCCCAGTCAGGATATTATTTCTTCGTTTGATCGTAATTAAAGCTACATTTTGAACATCGAGTAGACCGAAAATTGCGTGGAGACACGTGCATTGAAATTAAATACAAAATAGGTACTGGAAAATTACCGCTCGATTAATTGAAGGGAAACCCGAAAACCTCACAGACGGACTATGTGGAGCCAAGAGGATTTCGCAGTATAGCATTGAAATTCTAACCGTACACGTATACACTTTCAAATCAAGTTCTGAAAACACTTTCTGAATACGGTAAAACTTACCTGTGGCAAAGAAAATCAAGAGAACAACAATTTGGAAAGAGTGAGTTCGAGCAGTTCGTGCGTTTTCCATCAAAGTTTTGATGTAGTCGACGGACGTAGTAAAAGTGATAAAAACTTCAATTCGTAAGGGCATGTTATATTATCAGTAATATCACAGAAAGGAAGTAAAAGTATATGACAAATGACGTTATATTTTACATTCCATCACACGTTTTGATGAATTGGGATGAATTGGAATCTGTATGTGGTTTTATTTGTTAGTAATATCACAAAGAGAACAAAGTGTAAAGCGGAAATATGTGTAGTGGTACGTGACACCGAGACGTAAATATACGTGCGTTGGATCACTCCGACTGCAATGGAATTGTCATCCGGTATGCAAAGTTCTTTCAACCGTGGACTTCGTGTTTAACACATTTTACTTCCCATATTACCGCAAAGAGGAGCTCGAAACAGCTACTTCGTTTGATAAAAGATATGTCCTGAATACTGTGAAGTATTTACTGCAGTCAAATGGTCAACGAATGGAGATCGTAGGGCCTTGAATACTGCCTACCCTGGCAGACTTTGGCTAGGGTTATGTTAAGTTTTGTATAACTTTGATTAGTCAGTATTTTTAGTAAGTTAACGTTCAAAAACTTCGCGAGTGAGTTACTGTCTTCTGCTCGAGTGCTCAGTTTCCCTCCAAAAAGGTGAATTAAAACAGATAATAGGAAGAAACTGGATGGAGTGTTTTGAAAGAGTATCAAAGCAAGGCCTTCTATGCTTCATTTGACGGTAAGAGACATGAAACAGAGCACGGCCCGTTGAGTGCGTGACGCACTTTACAAACAAGAATTAAGTGACGACATATTTCAGAGTGACTTCATCGAACTGGTTACATCCTCGTTCCGAAGTTTTTTCTTCTTCCAGTTCAGTGGAAGAGAGCTTGGTGGGGGAGTCTCTGTTGCAAAGTTCTTTCAATTGTCGACTTGCTCAAACATTTTTATTTCCTCATTCTCGAAAACAGGCAGCGTCAAAAGCAGCCAGGTCATTTAATGAAAAGAAAAGATAAAATCCTGAATACAGTGAAGTTTGTATCATTGTCAAGAACAGCTTGGACTGCAAAACAGTCATATAGACTCTTGGATTTAGGCCATTGTATGACGGTCATACTTTTGAAAATGTATGTTGCATAGCATACGAAACGTCAAGTTAGTAAAATGCGATTTTTCACAATGTTTATTACCGCTGTTTGTTTCATGTTTTTGTCTTATAGCCCAATTGTTAAATGAAACCTAAAAAATTATGTATGGGTCCTGCATTATTTAAATGGCGAATTGATGTTGACACAATAATGCAATCATGCAAAAAAATAGAGCTGTTTGAACTGAGTGGTACCCGCAACGCTTTGGCCTCCGAGTCAGTAATTTTACGGAAAGGAAGAGGAAAATATAGATACCGCAAATGACGCACTATCATAACACTTATGAAGCCGTCGTTAAGTCACGTTTTTATAAAGCATTCTGTTTATTATTTTACCATCAAATTTTTTTTAAAAGCGAGAGTCAGTTTATTAAACGTTTTGCTTTTATAAAGCATTCAATCTCGTCCCGCTCGTTTTTGGTCTGGTCAGCACAAAGAACGCGGACTCTTGCCAGGTCCGATAAGAAAGTCTCCGATTCGCGGATTCCGGTCTTGTTTGCTCAAAACTGATTGGCTGAAAGTTGAAAATGAGCACTCTGCGCATGCTTAGAAACCGCGTCTGGCCAGAGTTCACGTTCTTGTGCTGACCAAAAGAAAAGCGGGCTCTGGGGATGAGATTGTAAAGCATTCTGTTTATTATTTTACGATCAAAAAGGTTTTGATATCGAGAGTCAGTTTATTTAGCGTTATGAGCTAATTCTTCATTTATTAATGATTCCAGTTCATCCAAGTCTTCCCCAGAACAATTGTTCAACGGCCCAAGAACAGATCCTTGTGGGACACCGCAAGTAATTATTTTTTCCACTCATCGATGAGGTTTTCGTGATCTTCATGATATCCAGAATAATCAAGGTCGAGGTAAGTGTTATCAGCCGAAGCCGCCACTCACCACCCGTGAGCTTGCACATTGCTCTAGGAAATCCTGCATTGCGCGTGCAACCTGCAGGTAATTTACTTATCTGCTTGCCGAGTAGTGGATAATGTGTTGTTGCGCTAATTCCGAATTAACTGATATTGACCGAAATGTATAATAACTTTAATTACTGTATGATTAGTTTTTACTTCGAAATCCATATTGACGATCAGTTAATATTTCATTTTTATTAATATTATCACGGACAAGTTTATCGAGTATTTTAGAAAAAACGGAAGTACAAAGATAGGTCAATGGAAAAAACATTGTTTTCAGATGCCTTACAACGCCACTTTCGAATCATTTGGAATTTTGCCAGTAGCAAATGTCAAATTAAAAATGTGAGATAGTACGTAAGAAGCAACATACCTTATTATAGGCAACTAACGCTATTAACGCGACTAAAATTAACGCGAGGTGAAAGAAAAATTGCTTTCTAATAAAGGAAGGAGGTGCTAAAATTTCAAAATGAAGGAAATGAACGCGACCACACAAAGAAACGCAACTTGTAGAGACAACAGGAACAAATTTATTGTATATGTTAACAAGTTAACAAAATCCAAAACCCAAACTAATCTTGCTACTTCGAGTGTTCTTTTCAGTGTCAACGATACCAGTGGATCTCCACCTGGTAAAACAGTGCTAAAAATTCAAATTAACGCTCCACCTAATTTACGACGCGGAAATTAACGCTCCACTTAATTAAGGGCGCAGAAATTAACAAGACTTAAATTAACGCGAATTTTCCAAATTCGCTTTCATTTCATGAAGCGTTAACATCTTAAAATATGGTATATTATAACTGTGCTTCTAATTTAATCAACACCACAAACTAAATTTGCTTTGATTTGCTTCGTGCGGGTTGTTCTTCTCTTTAGTTGCTACACCGTGCTGACCAGAGGCAACCAGGTGGAAACAGCTGCCCACGGTTGCATTTGTGCTGTGTCATGTCATTGTCGCTTTAACTTTTAAACATAGTATCAGCCTTGCTTATTTCAGTCAATTATTTTCATGTAAATAAAAATCAAGCAAGCTAAAAAAACGATGAATCCCAAAATTCCGAGAGCGATCCAAAAGGAAAATAAGATGAAGACAGGATAAATACGAGAATAGCAATCGGTTCGTTCTAGAATGCATTAATAATTCATCAAGTAGAGTAACCGTTACGGTTTTTGCATTATCGTCCCCAGAGTCCGCTGATTCTTGGTGCAGACAAAATGGATGGAGGGCTCTGGGGGCCTGAAAGGATGTTTGTACACGCAATGTAAGATAGCACACGGCACTTTCGTCGCTATGTTAATAAATCAATAAATCTTTTGAGTAGTTGTTAATTTCTATAGCTTTGAATTTCTGGATTCTGGACATCGATCCCGCCAAAAAATTATCAGAAATATTTTCAGTGATGGAATTACAACTGAAGCTTCTCGCGGCAGGTGAACGTCAAATCATTAATCGACAAAGCAATATCGGGTGCTTTTTTCTCTATTGTTACTTTGTGTTTCTGAGCACTTTGAGCGATTTTTGCTGCACAGCGGAGAGAAACATCACGAGAGTTTCATATGCTGTATTTCGCTCTGGGGAGTGTCTCGTTTTCGCACGCACTGCCTCTTTTTCGTTATATACTCTGCTTCTTCACAAAACGCCGATATTCCGGATCACAAATCTCATTACTCAATAAATTGTCACGATGTCCAAATATGGTCAGAACGTCTTTGTTATCCGTCATCCGTACATAACAGATATCCTGCGTATGTTGCCATGATTCGTTTAAAGTATCACAAATAGCCGCATGACTACATCTTTTTAGCTGTAAAATATTTTTTCGTGGACTTGTTGAATAATAAAACAATATTATCGATTTTCCTGTTCAATCTTGTGGAATATCGTCTGATTTTATCCAACTCAGCATAAGGCCTCGTCAGTTAATAATTGATAATTGATAATTATATGCGCGAAGGGAAATGTTGAAATCATTAAGTCGGTGGAGACCATCGCGGACTTGCCGCTCTCCACTCGATGTTGATTCGCAACATTTGCATTCGTATTTTCGCTTCGCATGCTGGGATAAAAACAAAATTACTTCTACTCAATTTGATAGGCTTCCAAATATAATAAAAGTTAAGTTCTATTCCGCATGTCAAAAAATCTATCGTTGTGGGATTTTATTTAGACTATTAAAGAGTGGGCGTCCTTAAAATGCATATACTTACTACATACCAATCTCCATACATTTCTTACACAGTGAACTCTTTCTCAACTTATTACACCCCTCTAAAACGAGCGGACAATAGATGCGGAGATTGACAGTGACAGTAAAAACGACTGAGAGAGGAATCTTTTTATCCCGCCTTAAAAAAACTGGAGGAGCAGCAATGGCGTAGTGGTGAGAGCACTCGCCTCTCGCAATGTGGCCCGGATTCGATTCCCCGGATCGACCCGGCGCCATATGTTGGTTGAGTTGGTTCCCTTCCTACAATCTTAGAAAAAAGTGTTGGGACACTTCCCCATCAGTCGCACCTAAATTTATGAGTTCATCTCTTCCCCATTCTCAATGTCAAAATGACATCATCTGCAGTTTAGCTTTGAGAGCTTGAAACATCACCGTAACCGGCGAGCAGCCAGTAAAACTACAACCATGATGTAATTACATCATCTCCTAATATCCTTGATAAGATTTAGAGGAATCGACGTTCAAAGTTCCGAGAATTAAAGCTTTACAAGACAACAACCCCTCAAGAAATTTGGCTGATGAATTTATTAATGAGCAACGGTCCTGCGCGACCTTAACGGAGTTATCAGGTTGAGGCGTGTCACCTGATACGTTCTCTTGCGACAGAAAACTGCGCGTTATATTTAGTTGGGATTACGAGGGAAGTGGTGGTGGTGGTGGTTGGAGGTTGGGGGGGGGGGGGGATGGTTGGGGTATACAACAGTTCAATTTGACACAGACATCAAAGATGCGACGTTTGACGAAGCCTTACCTACAACACGTTGGCTTCTTATATCCCCTCTCCTCGCAGCAATCTCTATGGAAAGCCATAACTGCCTTATGTGATCGTTAATCATTACGTTTTGACGTTTCGTCATTATGTGATGTGGTCCTGTCATGTTGTATCTTCCATATTCCGTTACGTGGTGCAGTTTTGGCATTATGTTTTGAAGGTTCTTCATTATGATTTCCGCTTTTGTCATTATGTGATGAGGTTTGATCATTATTTGATGTGGTTCCTTCGTTATGTGTTGTGGTTTTATCATTATGTGTTGAAGTTATTTCATTACGTGCTGGGGTCTTTCTATTATGTTGTGTCGTTGTTTCTTTATGTGTTGCAGTTCCTTCATTATGTGGTGCGGTTCCTTCGTTATGTGGTTTCACCATTATGTGTTGTGGTTTTACCATTATGTAATGTTATTCTATTTTTGGCAATTCGAGTTTACTTCCGGTGTCAATCATTATTTTACTTTACGTATGTTTTGCCTTTTTGCCTTTCGGAAAAAAAATCATGGAGGACATTTTGAAGGAGTTGCATTTGGAATCTCTTATTCCCCCATTTTTTAGCTGAACGAATCGAGCCTGCGAACGTGGCGGCATTATCGGACGAAGAACTTTGTCGTGTAGGTGTAACAACGATTGGAGATCGCCTTCGTCTCCGTGATCTTTGTGCCGTCGCCGAAAAAGATCGTACGCGCGAGTCAGTGGCGTCAAATGTTCTCCAGGAACGCATGGCTCTGTTTAATGGTCGTAATAGCAGAAGGGCTGATCGCAAAAAAAAGGCAGTTGCGAAAAGGAGTTGGACAGTTAGTTTCGTTTGTGTTGCTGATCGCCACCAAAGTTCTTCGTCCGATAATGCCGCCACGTTCGCAGGTTCGATTCGTTCAGCTAAAAAATGGGGAATAAGAGATTCCAAATGCAACTCCTTCAAAATGTCCTCCATGATTTTTTTCCGAAAGGCAAAAAGGCAAAACATACGTAAAGTATGCTACACAAAGTATCTTGTAGAGCAAACCGGTTAAGCGGGTTCTTAAAGACGAGAGGGACCTGGGAAATAATGATTGACACCGGAAGTAAACTCGAATTGCCAAAAATAGAATAACATTACGTAATGGTAAAACCACAACACATAATGGTGAAACCACATAACGAAGGAACCGCACCACATAATGAAGGAACTGCACCACATAATGAAGGAACTGCAACACATAAAGAAACAACGACACAACATAATGGAAAGACCCCAGCACGTAATGAAATAACTTCAACACATAATGATAAAACCACAACACATAACGAAGGAACCACATCAAATAATGATCAAACCTCATCACATAATGACAAAAGCGGAAATCATAATGAAGAACCTTCAAAACATAATGCCAAAACTGCACCACGTAACGGAATATGGAAGATACAACATGACAGGACCACATCACATAATGACGAAACGTCAAAACGTAATGATTAACGATCACATAAGGCAGTTATGGCTTTCCATACATCTCGATCATTTTTAAGCGATGACGTCATTTTATGACGTCATCGGTTAATGCTGTAAAGCGAAAAAGCGATGGAATTTATGGAATTTTTGGTGTGATAATTACTCCCTGAATTGAACCGAAGAGTAATGGGAACTAGGTGCATTGTTTGTATTCTTTTTGAGATCCGCCATCTTGTTTTTTGGCAAAGGAAGATATTTTTTTGCAGCTTGTATCATCACCGATCGGCAAACCTTATTTCATTTGTAGCTGTTAAATTGAGATTTCGAGTCTGGAGTGAGTGTTGCACTTTATCAGTTATCGAATAAATTTGGCATAAAGTTAAGAAGTGATGTCTGTCGTGACTGCAGACGAAGCAACCGATTATTAGCAGTTTTGAAACATCTGTTGAAAAGGTGAGCCATCGTAAACCTTTTTTTAAGCGATGACGATGACGTGATCGATTAATCTCGCCGTGCGAGTGGACAGGATCTGTTGTTGTCTGTTGCCTGTTGCCTGTTGTGATTAACCGATCTGTAGAACCGAATACTGGGAAAAGAAATCAAGTCAACTCAACAAGAAATCGTCGCATAGAACTCAAAGCAAAATACTCCTGGGCCGTTAGAAAGGACTAATATAAAGCATAAACGAAAGAAACAAATTATATTTGATGCGTTGTATAAGATTTAGTAAACAGAAATCTCTCCATTCTTTAAAACAAAAGGTGTAAACAATTTTAGACAGCGTTTGACCTTGCATCGTATATCGTATATCGTATATCGTATGTCACGCCAAGATAACGCAATTTTTGTTGAACAATCATTCAGCACAGAAGTTGTCAGTTACTTTTATTTACCCTAATGTTTTGACAAATGTCCTGAAAATTATCAAAGACCCCTTGTGAAACGTCATCGCTTCTGCATGCATCGCGTGCCGTTTATTTCCATCGTTAGGGCCTGGACAATAATTTCTGATATCAGCTTGGCTGCTGCATGAAGAACCTCCCGGAAGACAACAAGTAGGCTGACTATCCCATACACAACAGTGTGTATGTTCATTCTCATCGTCGGGGCGCGGGCAATAATTTCGCTTATCAGCACTATCGCTGCATGAAGAACCTACCCGGCAGACAACAAGCAGGCTGATTATTCCATAAACAACAGTGTGTTCGTTCAGGAGGGTCAGACAGTCTAGGACATGTGTATGTATAGTTGTAAGGTCCCAGGCATCGTGTTATATTTAGGCCACGGACTGCTGATCAAGACAAGAAAAGATTCACAACGAAATAAATAAGAGTCAAGTGAATGCACTGATATCTTTTGTACTGAGTTATAAATTGGACTGAATCAAAGGTCGAGAACTGACTACAAACGCTCTAGAAGCTTGATCTATTTTTCCAACCTTAGGTTTTATTTCTCAGCCAAAATCTTTCTTTCTTTATTTCAGCGATAGAAGAAACTAACTGATTTTGAACATCGAGAAGCTGAGCGAAAACTGCATGGAGATAACAGAACATGCCAGTCGTAAGGGTGACCCAAATTCGCCGACCGGCACGAGTGGTCCATCGCAACAACCAGTCAGTCAAAACTTTATGTACTATTTCCAAAACGAGAGCGAGTGTTTCATCGGGGTATCCAAACACCGAGAAACAAATGAAAGCACGAGGCCGTAGGCCGAGTGCTTTTATTGTTGCGAGGTGTTTGGATACCACGATGAAATACGAGCTCGAGTTTTGGAAATAACTTCTCAAATGCAACAATAGGAAATTATGCAGTGGCGTGTTTTGTCAAATGAAACAATAAGAAATTATGCAGTGTGAAGTTTTTGCCCTTTTCTGTAAGAACGCGATTGCATGCATGATTCATTAGCGTCCCTGCCATGAGAGAGAAAGGAGCGGCGTAGTTTAGGAACCGAAAATGGTTTACGAGGAAGAGGATTAAGTCAAGAAAGCCGTATTCCCCGTCAACAAGGTATAAAAACAAATACGCGTTAACGTTTTTAAACAATGGCGAAGAACTCGGGTGGAGAAAAATTTCCATTCTTTCAGGAGGCCCGTTTAGGGATTACAATTTGCATTAGGTTTCGAAGCGTTCGACTCTCTGAATTGTTGCCAAAGCAAATTTGTCATTGAAGTAGAGCAAAAAGAACGAAGAGATGTATCCACCAAAAACAATTTATGTAATAGTATTTCGTATTCGACGCTATCTGTATTTAAGGAATTGTTCAGTAGCACTACTTCGGATTTCATGAGTTGTATTGTTAAAAAATTTAAAGGTTACTACGGACTAATAAATATTCATTGTTCTTGTGCAACTTGTCGATGTGCATAATGTAGTGGTATATACCACTCTCACTGGAGATTGGTATACTGTTTTTCATTGGGTATCCAAATGCATGCACGTGATGTGGTATACATCTCGTGATTGGAAGTTAACTTAATGAATTATTAATGAGTTTGAGAAGCTTATTTATAATATTTATGTTATTTTTTGGGTGGTTCGTGAAGTGGGTCCACGGGCCGGGGGTCCGTGTTTTCGGGTCACCCGCAGTCATAACGCATACGTGTGACTCGTTTACATTCATACAAAAAACATGGCAAATTACAGATTGATCCAATGAAAGGAAGCCCGAAATATTCACAGACGGACTGTGAAATCAAATACTACATAACGAACTGCAATATAATAATGAAATTCAAAGTTCTTTCAAACCGTACGTGCAGACATTAATTCAATTCAACTGTATTCAAATTCTTGCACCAATAGCTCATTTCCTAAATACTTTTTTCGGCTTTGTCTGGGTCATTAACGAATATGAAAAGGTAAAACTTACCTGTGGCAAAGAAAATCAACGTAACAGAAATTTGGAAAAAACAAAGCTCCATCATAGTTTTGATGTAGTCAGTAAAGTGATAAAAAAAAAACTCGTCAGGGCAGGATGTTATTTCAGTGGTTAGTAATATTACGGAAAGGAAGTGAAAACATATGCAAATGACGTAGCCATTATAACTGGGTAAATATGGTAAAGTGGCACACACGCATTAGAGCATGTTAGTTATTTTATACATACCAACACATCACAGTTTGAAAGGAATGAACTGCTGTGCGTACATTGTCTGTATGTGGTTTTATTTGCTGGAAATATCACTGGATGTCAGCGAAAATAAATACAGTATAGAGGCACGTGACACTAAGACGTAAAAATACCTGCGTGAGATCACACCGGCCCGGCAAGTGGAACTTTCATCCGGTTTGCGAAGTTGTGCTCGACTCACGCAACACATTTTCCCTTTATTCCCGATAACAGGCAGCGTCTAAAGAGCTACTTCATTTGATAAAACATATATCCCGTTTGACAGTTAAGGATACATCAACTGAGTTATGAACAATGATCGAATCGAAATGCTGTAGTTTCTCTACAAGATCTATGCGGAAAACTGACATACTGATTATGTCATGTTAATACATGACGTAATCCCGATTTCTCGACTGAAATGGATTTTGTTTGAGAAATCGGGGATGAAATTGAGTATTGAATATATTGAATATATTGAGTATATTGAGTATTCGATTTTCTCAAGCAAGCCCAAGGAAAACTTCTTTTGGTTCGGGTAATGAGAGAAATCGGTATTCCAATGTAGGCAGGTTTTCATATTGGAAAACGCATCTACTCTTCTGAACCATATTCACAAACAGGAAGTGATGACACACTTGAGCGAAAACTGGTTACATCCTCGTTCCCACTGTATTTTCTTTCCCCCGTTCAGTGGAAGAAGAAGGAGTTTGGGGACTAGTTTAATGAGATACCTACAAATTGGACGTTGACGAAGGCAGCTTTTGAGGCGAATTCATAGATACTGTTTTTAATGCTTCGGGCGTGATCTCAGTAAAAATGCCACCACGGGGAAACAAACACATGGTTCCGCGGGATCGGGAAACCAGAAACGTCAATCAATCAATCAATCAATCAATCAATCAATCAACATGCGAACACCTTCAAAAAACATCGAATATCACCGAACAACGTCGAACGATTAAACCGATTTTTAACGCGGTCATCCCGTGTAACTAGAGGTAACTAGTTACACGGGATGTAACTTCATTAGTGTTCGCACGTCTCCTGAAATATTTGAACGTCTATGAAAATCTATCAAACTTTTCAGATGTATTCGATGATTCGAACAGGTTTTTATGCAAGCTGCCCAGGGCTGATAGAACACAAACGTGACTCACGCTATTATATTAATTAGCGGTATTGTGTTACAAAGAGAGTTGTCTAGAAATGATTTTTTTTACATTATCAACGTAATATTCAGTCATGGCTAGGTTTGATTTTCAAACAATCCTTTTAATTAATAGGACCGTAATCCCCAAACCTACACTGCATATCTTTACAACTAACAGTGAGCAAATGTGATATGATGTATCAAGGTTTTTCGGTTGTGTCCTGGCCATTTTGATAAGAGAGAGCTACTGGTTAAAGGGAAAGCTAACTCAAGCAAGTCTTTGACGACTCTTGGAACTTCTCAGTGCTTTTTTTAATAGTAACATCACCCGTAAATCCAATCAAGTATCAGTTGTATCCGGGGGGCCATTGTGATACTCCAGGGGGAGGAGGAGCAGCAGCAGCAGCAACGTTCTGCATGTGTCGTCTTTTTCTGTATTTGTTTAGCGGACACTTGGGCGAAAACCAGCACACAGCAAGTGCAACTCCAGCAGCGACCACAAGAGCTCCTGGAACACACTGGAAAAAAGAATGAAAACTTGTATCAGGCACACGGCCCCGACCCCCTTTTTAGGCTAACAAGACAGACAGGAGGTGCTTATATATGACGTTTGTAGTGGGTCTTACTTGCAACACTTTGCCTTGTTATTAACCGTACAGCAGACCCGATCACTGTCTCCATCGTTGGGGCCTGGGCAATAATTTCGAATATGAGCAGCATTGTCTGTGCATGTAGAACCTCCTGGCAGACAACAAGTAGGACCATTCCAAAAACAACAGCGTGTCCGATCAGGAGGGTCGAACAGTCTTGGACAAGTGTAGGACTTGTAAGGACCTTGAGCGGGGCATCGTGTTATGCTACGCACAGCTGATCAAGCAAAAGAAAGAAAGTGCATTTACAAATTGTGCAAATTCGGAGAACTAGATTTATTTCTTTTGTCAACGGATACCGACGATAAGATCAATAAGCACTTAACTTTTGGCTATTGTAATTTTCGGTTATTCACAAGGCATTTTTATTTTAGATAACTTTTTCCCCCCTGGTTCTTGTTTTATATCGAAACTGTCGAGAAAGTTTGAGAGGGTTTGAAAGTAATTTTGCAAACTCTCACCTGCGGCGCAAACAATTTGACTTTTCAGGGCAAACTTTATCTCATGTTTGTGTCTGGTTTGGTAAACACTAACGGTATTTTACATTGAATTTCATAAAGCCAGCTGCGGACAAACGAAAGGACATGTTACAGAGACATGTGGCCGGGACAAAATCATTCTATGTACACACATAAGAGAGATAGCACTGTGAAACATGTTGCAGCGACACGTCCCAGATACTTTGTCAATCCGTAAGATACTTTAAAGGAGAGGCGCCGCTGCTATGTATAACAATATGCTAGAATTTTGTCCATGCTACAAGTCTCTGTGAAACGTTCTTTTGTGTGTCATCACGAATGTATAAAAATTCAGTGTATAAACACCGTAACAATAACAAGATCACATACCAGCACCTCACATGGCTGTATAAACCTCTTCTCTCGCTCTATTTTGTCAAACTCACTCATCGTAAAATATACATAAAAGCTACATATAAGAGGTTAATCTTGGTCAATTAAGGACGTTCGCGCTAATTGTTTATGCGCATCCTTACTGCGCACGTAATTCCTGTCGCAACGCTACGCCACGTCATGCATCGAGCGCGCGCGCTGAGGAAACTTTCCAACCACATATAGGGTGAGTAGCCGTTGCGTTAACTTCGCTTGCAGTTTGCTAGCTTAAATGGTCGGTGACCCCTACTTTTTTCTTAACAGATCACTTTTGTTAACGATTATCTACGTTTTGTGAGAAAATGAAAAAAATCTATCGATTAAAAGGTTGATTTTTTTTGCCCCACGCACGTTCGAATTCCGCTTTTTGATCTTTTCGCTTTGTCGTACGACGGGTTCAAATGCCTCTTCCAGGGCTAAGTTTTGCATAAAAGATGGCAACACTTAAAATTATTTACGCAACAGACGCACTTCTTCAAAATATCACCAAGATCGTTTGCCTCCGTTTTCTCATCATCGATAATTTAAACTACAAACCTTGAAAGCCGTGCGAAATTACGTGCGCCAATTTTTCAAAATCTGGGTAGTTTTCTACAGACTTTATCTCTGAAACGAAGTCGGTGACCCCAACTTTTTTTTGTATTTCTGACACAAGTAACTCATTATCCGTCCTCAGTAAAAAATTTAGAAAAATCTATCGACTAGAAAATTTTCGCGCGAACGTCCTTAACAGCCGCTTGATAACAAAGGCTGATATAAACATGCATCAATCTCTCGGAAGTAAAACAGCCGGACGAACAATGTAGAATTTCTTTGAACTTCTACGAATCGCTGCATAATAATGATATTCCAGCCGTACACACAGACATTCAAATTAAGTTGTTGAATGAAATGGAATGAAGAATACAAGAATTAAAAGTCAACAAACTGTTAGGCTTACCTGCGGCAAAGAAAACCAAAATATTAACAAACATTTGGAAAACAAGACGACGCATCATCGTAGCTTTGTTGTACTCGGCGTAAAATAATGCACTGTGCACCAGGGCCTTTCATTTATTCTCAGTTGTCAGTAATAGAACGGAAAGGAAGTTAAAAAATATTGCAATATAATTATTCAGTATAAGTGTTTATAAGTAATGTCACAAACAAAGCGTAAATACATAAGCACTGTCTTAGCGACGTAAAACTACTCGCGGACAACTTCAAGGGTTCTACCTCGAACTTGCGTCACTTCATAAAAAAATAATGAATGCCTAAATCGAAAATACTGAAGTTAACAAAATGGGCTAAAATGTTGTAAGCATTGAAATGAGTAAAGGCTTATTTAATTCAAGTTTTTTTTATCTGTTTCGCCATGACCTCCTTAAAAATGCGTGGATTTGATAGTGTCTTGTGATTGATTCCTGAAAACGGGCCATTTGTGCGCGATCCACAGTCACAAATTGAAAAATTGCCGAGCTTTCAGTGCCAACAACTCAAAAATAAGCTTGGTGGCCCCCATTTTTTATAATCGAGTTATGATCAATATGTCATGATAAAAATATTTTGCAACGTTAAAAAACTTCTATTTTGGGGTTTCAGAGCCACCTTAAACTCAATACCGAACCCAACACAGATCGGCAGCGATATTGGATTTTCAGGCACAGTTAAATTTGTCTCCGAAAGTCACAAGTCACACTTTTCACCATGTTTGTCTTCAGTCGATGTACTTTGCTTCTTTGTTTTTAAGGTAAAGTACCACGACTGCAGTTTTTAAAAATGTTGCGAACCACCCTTATTCCCTTATTGGCGATCTGTGTTCGGTGCATGATATCTATATCTCAGTAAAGTGCTCTTTATCATTTTCACATGTGAATGGACACTTTATTCTGCAATAGACAAAGGACAGTTTGATTTCCAAAGGCGACCGTTCCCACGGTTACATATTTACAACTATGAACATACCACGCTTGGTTCGCCGATGTTTTGCCCTGTGCCCTGACAGGGTGGCCTGTTCGCTGGCTATTACAATACCATTTCAGGACCTGAAAGTTTGGAATGACCTGTGCAGTCGGGGGAACTTGTGTCAGTTTTGGCAAGTCATCGTTAAAGCACTCGAAGAGTTTCCCAGTTGTTACATCCAAACAAAAGCTAGCGCGAGCACTCACGAATACTCAATCGCGCGAACAAATACGTCATGTTGCTTAGCAACTTCTGAGACGAAAACCGCAGGCTCAGTCACTTCTCGGAGAAGTGATCGCGCCATCAACTGGCACTTGTTACCCGACTGTGTGCCTTTCAGTGTCAAACACACGAGGATGTGCAACAGCATTTAAATTTAGCCTGCGCAGCTGGCGGGATTAGCGGGCACGAGTGAATTTTTCTCGACTCCTCACCAAACCCCTCGCTGCTTGGCGGCCAAGACCAAAGCATGAGGCCGCTAAAAAAAGCACTCGCTCGCGAAATCCCGCCAGCTACGCAGGCTATTTAAATTCCGCTTAAAGAATCTACTAAGAATCTACTCATAGCATGGTCACATTTCGAAGACTATTTGAAACATCTCAGCGTAACTCATTTCTCCTATAACCCGCGATAAAATTCAAAGTGTTCTCGAGAACGTTAATGTTAAACCTCGTAAAAGTGTTTTAAAAACATGTGCTTTTTTTTCTGCTTCGAACTGACGTTAAATGGAGGGGGAGGGGGGGGGGGGGGGGTCAGCTTGACAGCTAAAGATCCGATAAATTCGTCTTACAAGCGAAATGTTACCAAGCTATGAGTTATTTTGCTAACAATTTATTTGCCTTTAATTATTGCTTGAATGTTCAGTGGGAAAAGGCTAAAAATCTTGTGGTAAGTCGGTAAAGTTCACATTAAAGTTCTTATGCTTACCCTATAAAACTCTTGTCCTTTGAGCATCTAAGCTTGATTATGACTCAAACAAAAACAGAAGTAATAGAAACAGGGCATTCAATTCTATTCTACTTATTAGGGGCCTAGTACCGAGACGTACTGAGAACAACAAAAAGTTTTAAATTTAATTACGACAACGTTTTAACTTAATTACGACTACAACTGTCGACAAAAGTAGGAAAGTGGGTCCAAAGGTTCCAAGAAAGATCCAAAGCGGCAAAAGCTTCGGACTTTCCCTAAGAAAACAAACAAACAAAACAACCAGTTATTAAGTGTTATGAAAATAAACACCGTCTGCGCTTCCGGGGCCTAAAAACCGAAAGCGACATAAACTTATCTACACACTGTATACAAATTATCTATCTGTACACAATGCGCGACGATTTGAATTTTCAAATTTTGTACCTATAGTCAAATTAAATTTTTGCATGTGGAAAGCATTTTATATTTGACTGTTGACTCTAAAATATATACAAAACCATAAAAAATGTAAGCGTTTCTCAGCAACCTCGCACTGCTTCGCATTCACTTGCTGCAGTTTCAAAACGCACATCGTGCCGAGTCGTTTTGTTGCCCCAAGGACGTTATGGAGGTTTGAGGCGTCAAGTGATACGTCCTCTTGCTACAAAAAATGGGATATTAGTCGGGATTCTTTTTTTGGGTGGGGTGGGGTAGGGTATAATAGATGAATCTGACACAGCAAAAATACGACGATTAACGAAGCCTTACTTGCAACACCCTGGCTCCCTATCTTCTTCTTCCCCCAGAAGACAGCATTTGCGATCGTTATTCCCATCGTTGGGGCCTGGACAATAATTTCGGATATCAGCACTGTCGCTGCATGATGAACCTCCCGGAAGATAACAAGTAGGCTGACTGTCCCATACACAACAGCGTGTTCGTTCACTCCCATCGTCAGGGCGCGGGCAATAATTTCGCTTATCAGCACTGTCGCTGCATGAAGAACCACCCGGCAGACAACAAGCAGGCTGATTATTCCATAAACAACAGTGTGTTCGTTCAGGAGGGTCGGACAGCCTTGGACATGTGTATGAATCGTTGGAAGGTCCTGAGCATCGTGTTATATTTAGGCCACGCACTGCTGATCAAGACAAGAAAAGGTTAACAACGAAGTCGAATGGATGCACTGAACTATTTCTGTACCGAGTGAAACATGGAGTGTATTAACGCTCGAGAAAAGTCTACAAAAAGTCTACAAGAAGGCTCGATCTTTTTTCCAACCCTTTATTATTATTATTATTATTATTATTATTATTATTATTATTATTATTATTATTATTATTATTTATTCGTTCTCAGGCTAACCTACATTTCAGAGCTCTTCCCCTGGTTGCTTTCCCGAGAAAAATGCAAGCGCTTGCGCGCGACCAGAGTCACACTTTTCACAAGTCACACTTTTCACCATGTTTGTCTTCAATCGATGTACTTTGCTTCTTTGTTTTTAAGGTAAAGCACCACGACTGCAGTTTTTAAAAATGTTGCGAACCACCCTTATTCCCTTATTGGCGATCTGTGTTCGGTGCATGACATCTATATCTCAGTTAACGTGCTCTTTATTATTTTCACATGTTAATGGACACTTTATTCTGCAATAGACAAAGGACAGTTTGATTTCCAAAGGCGACCGTTCCCACGGTTACATATTTACAACTATGAACATACCACGCTTGGCTCGCCGATGTTTTGCCCTGTGCCCTGACAGGGTGGCCTGTTCGCTGGCTATTACAATACCATTTCAGGACCTGAAAGTTTGGAATGACCTGTGCAGTCGGGGGAACTTGTGTCAGTTTTGGCAAGTCATCGTTAAAGCACTCGAAGAGTTTCCTAGTTGTTGCATCCAAACAAAAGCTAGTGCGAGCACTCACGAATACTCTAGAAGCAATCGCGCGAACAAATACGTCATGTTGCTTAGCAACTTCTGAGACGAAAACCGCAGGCTCAGTCACTTCTCGGAGAAGTGATCGCGCCATCAACTGGCACTTGTTACCCGACTGTGTGCCTTTCAGTGTCAAACACACGAGGATGTGCAACAGCATTTAAATTTAGCCTGCGCAGCTGGCGGGATTAGCGGGCACGAGTGAATTTTTCTCGACTCCTCACCAAACCCCTCGCTGCTTGGCGGCCAAGACCAAAGCATGAGGCCGCTAAAAAAAGCACTCGCTCGCGAAATCCCGCCAGCTACGCAGGCTATTTAAATTCCGCTTAAAGAATCTACTAAGAATCTACTCATAGCATGGTCACATTTCGAAGACTATTTGAAACATCTCAGCGTAACTCATTTCTCCTATAACCCGCGATAAAATTCAAAGTGTTCTCGAGAACGTTAATGTTAAACCTCGTAAAAGTGTTTTAAAAACATGTGCTTTTTTTTCTGCTTCGAACTGACGTTAAATGGAGGGGGAGGGGGGGGGGGGGGGGTCAGCTTGACAGCTAAAGATCCGATAAATTCGTCTTACAAGCGAAATGTTACCAAGCTATGAGTTATTTTGCTAACAATTTATTTGCCTTTAATTATTGCTTGAATGTTCAGTGGGAAAAGGCTAAAAATCTTGTGGTAAGTCGGTAAAGTTCACATTAAAGTTCTTATGCTTACCCTATAAAACTCTTGTCCTTTGAGCATCTAAGCTTGATTATGACTCAAACAAAAACAGAAGTAATAGAAACAGGGCATTCAATTCTATTCTACTTATTAGGGGCCTAGTACCGAGACGTACTGAGAACAACAAAAAGTTTTAAATTTAATTACGACAACGTTTTAACTTAATTACGACTACAACTGTCGACAAAAGTAGGAAAGTGGGTCCAAAGGTTCCAAGAAAGATCCAAAGCGGCAAAAGCTTCGGACTTTCCCTAAGAAAACAAACAAACAAAACAACCAGTCATTAAGTGTTATGAAAATAAACACCGTCTGCGCTTCCGGGGCCTAAAAACCGAAAGCGACATAAACTTATTTACACACTGTATACAAATTATCTATCTGTACACAATGCGCGACGATTTGAATTTTCAAATTTTGTACCTATAGTCAAATTAAATTTTTGCATGTGGAAAGCATTTTATATTTGACTGTTGACTCTAAAATATATACAAAACCATAAAAAATGTAAGCGTTTCTCAGCAACCTCGCACTGCTTCGCATTCACTTGCTGCAGTTTCAAAACGCACATCGTGCCGAGTCGTTTTGTTGCCCCAAGGACGTTATGGAGGTTTGAGGCGTCAAGTGATACGTCCTCTTGCTACAAAAAATGGGATATTAGTCGGGATTCTTTTTTTGGGTGGGGTGGGGTAGGGTATAATAGATGAATCTGACACAGCAAAAATACGACGATTAACGAAGCCTTACTTGCAACACCCTGGCTCCCTATCTTCTTCTTCCCCCAGAAGACAGCATTTGCGATCGTTATTCCCATCGTTGGGGCCTGGACAATAATTTCGGATATCAGCACTGTCGCTGCATGATGAACCTCCCGGAAGATAACAAGTAGGCTGACTGTCCCATACACAACAGCGTGTTCGTTCACTCCCATCGTCAGAGCGCGGGCAATAATTTCGCTTATCAGCACTGTCGCTGCATGAAGAACCACCCGGCAGACAACAAGCAGGCTGATTATTCCATAAACAACAGTGTGTTCGTTCAGGAGGGTCGGACAGCCTTGGACATGTGTATGAATCGTTGGAAGGTCCTGAGCATCGTGTTATATTTAGGCCACGCACTGCTGATCAAGACAAGAAAAGGTTAACAACGAAGTCGAATGGATGCACTGAACTATTTCTGTACCGAGTGAAACATGGAGTGTATTAACGCTCGAGAAAAGTCTACAAAAAGTCTACAAGAAGGCTCGATCTTTTTTCCAACCCTTTATTATTATTATTATTATTATTATTATTATTATTATTATTTATTCGTTCTCAGGCTAACCTACATTTCAGAGCTCTTCCCCTGGTTGCTTTCCCGAGAAAAATGCAAGCGCTTGCGCGCGACCAGAGGAACGTATTCTGACCTATTCTCAGCCAAGATTTTTCTTTCGATCGAGGAAACTACTCGATATTGAACATTGACAAAAACTAAAACTGCATGGAGACAACAGAACATGCCATTCATAACGCACACATACATTGGAACGCTTACTGCAAAAAAAATTGATAAACTACAGCTCGATCCATCGCAACGATGCCCGAAACATCATTCATAGACGGCGTGTCCAACCAAATAGGCAACGAATCGCGATATAACAATGAAATTCAAACCGTACGGGAAGACCGTTCAATTCAAATTCTTAAACTAAGCGAACTTCCAAAACACTATTTGTTCGGGATTATTAAAGAAGACGAAAGACTTACCTGTGGCAAAGAAAATGAACATAAAAAAAATTGGAAAAAATAAGGCTCCATCTTAGTTTTGATGTAGTCGGCTTAAAGTGATAAAAAAGCGTCAGTGCAGGAAGTTATTTCAGCGGTCAGGTCAGTAATATTATGGAAAAGGACGTGAAAGCAATATTTCAAAATGACCCAACCATTATCGCTTGGCAAAGTGGTACACACACGTTCAAGCATGTCAGTTGTTTTATGCATACCACATCGCATCACAGTTTGAAAGGGATATGCCTGCATGCATGTGGTTTTATTTGCCAGTAATATCACTAACTGCGAGCAGAAGTACATATAAAGGTATCTGATAAAAAAATAGTAGCGTGGGATCGCACCGGCTTCGGTGGAACTTTCATCCGGTTTGCAAAGCAACACATTTTCACTTCATTACCAATACCAGAGAGCGTCCAAAGAGCTACCTCATTTGGTAAAATATATGTGCAGTTTGACAGTAAAGTGAACATTTACACCAACGTTCGAATTGAGCCCCAGCAGTTTGTCAGGGTAATGATAATGTGACTAAGAAGCGATTTTTCAAAAGATTTAATTATAAAAAAACGCGATATGAGGTACATTTAGTATTTAATTATAGTGGAATTCCGATTTTGCGACTAAAACGAAATTTGGCTTATGAAATCGGGGATGATATTGCAGCGTTCGACATTCTCAAGCAAACCCAAGGAAAACTTCTTATGGTTCAGCATGTTCAGGTTATCAGAGAAATCGGTGTTTCATTGTAGTCGCCACGTCCACACCGTGCGGTCTGGATAAATTTGAAAGCACTTCTTTTCTGATCCACATTCACAAAGAGGAAGTGACGACATACTTTAGGGAAACTGGTTACATCCCAGGCCCGTAGCCAGGATTTTTGCTGGGGGGGTGCGTATGAGTGCCTCCGGCCCGAAATGTCGAGCGCCGCAGGCGCGAGCCCGAAAGGGGGTCTGGGGGTATTCTCCCCCAGAAAATTTTGAAAAAATGGGTTATCTGAGGCCGCATTTCGTGCGTTTTGAAGACAGTTTGTTAGGAAACAAGCCATATAAAGGTGAAGGTAGCAAGGACAATAATTCTGGTACATTTTTAAATTCAAAACGTAGTTTTAGAAACAGAAACTTGTAAACATAATTTACAAACAATGACGGCAGTTCTTTTAAAGGAAGACTGAAAAAAGATAGATATCTTTATTTCGGTGTCAAATGGTAATTACATAAATCAGCCAGAGTCGGTTTGCTGACTACGAACGGCATTAGTTAGAATGTATCGTTAAAATTAACCTAGAATAACACAATTTGGTCAAAAATATATATGCCACACGAATCTTCAAATGGTGGACCCATTAAATGTAAATAGACGAAGTACAGAAAATCCATTTCCCTTTTTATACTTTTTTCACAAGGAGGGGACTTCCAAGGCTCGTGGGGGGGGGGAGGGGGGGGGGGTGCGGACGCACCCGTCGCACTCCCCCTGGCTACGGGCCTGCATCCTCGTTCCCACGGGTATGGAAACAATCATGGGCAACTTTGTGTCCGCAACAATGTGTCCTCGTTTGCCACCGCCTCATCTCAAAGTTTTTTTCTCTTTCGTCTTGAAATTCCTCCCTCTCTTTCTCCTCTTTCTCCAACCACAGGCTTACCAGACTGTGTTTGTGAGGTCACAGCACGCCCCATATAAATATTCAAATTTTCTCGCTAATCGCTATTGTAAATATTTAAGCTTCCTAAAATTGGCTTTTACTGCTGTCTATTTGCAATAAAATGAATTAGAAACATTTTCGCAATGTTTAAGTTTGTTTTTACGCAGTTTTTTTGACGATTTGAAGCGTGCGAGAGCAGTTCTATGAGTTTAAGTTTTGACTCGTGTATAGAATACTAATATTTACACAAGGCGTGCAACTTCCGCATCCAAGAATCGGGTACCGCCTCTGGAATGTAGCCCAAAACATATCTTTCCCCTACTCGCTTTAGTAAGAGCTCCCGGTCCTCGATAGAACAGTCTTTGAACTATAATCTGGCCAAATTTGAGTCCAATCAGTTCGCGAATAGTTCTTTTAAACCTTGCTGGAATATCAAATTAGGTCGTAAATTTGCCGATTTACCATGATATGTACCAGTTGTCGGGACAATTTATGCAATTTTCGCTAAAATTGGTCAAAATTACTGCCTATGCCCGCCCTAGAAAGCAGAACGTGCCCCACTACAAAACCTCCTCTGGGACACCCCAAAGAAATACTTCGGAAATGTCGACAGCAAAGCCGAAGACAACCGGGCCTGGGAAATTAATTTATTTAAATATTCAGTGAATTTCCTGAATATGGAAATAAGCGCTGATTGGACTGATTGGACTCAAATTTGGCCAGATTATAGTTCAAAGACTGTTCTATCGAGGACCGGGAGCTCTTACTAAAGCGAGTAGGGGAAAGATATGTTTTGGGCTACATTCCAGAGGCGGTACCCGATTCTTGGATGCGGAAGTTGCACGCCTTGTGTAAATATTAGTATTCTATACACGAGTCAAAACTTAAACTCATAGAACTGCTCTCGCACGCTTCAAATCGTCAAAAAAACTGCGTAAAAACAAACTTAAACATTGCGAAAATGTTTCTAATTCATTTTATTGCAAATAGACAGCAGTAAAAGCCAATTTTAGGAAGCTTAAATATTTACAATAGCGATTAGCGAGAAAATTTGAATATTTATATGGGGCGTGCTGTGACCTCACAAACACAGTCTGGTAAGCCTGTGCTCCAACAGTAAAAAATGCGTGTATTTGTTATTGTCGTGTGATTGATTCCTGAAAACGGTCCATTGTGCGCGCGATACAAACACGCACGAGTTCGAATTTACTTGTCTGACTGCGCAGACCTCAGGCCCTGAGTGTCGTGTGACTTTTGTCTGTCTGTCATAAAATAGGCAGTGCGTTGTAGAAATTGAGCCCGATCTGATTGGCTACTCAAACTCGGGATACGCTTTGCTTTATTATTCAAAAAATTAGCACAATGCCCATATATGGTCAGAAAGTAATTGTTATCCGTCAACCGTACATAACAGATATCCTGCGATATACGTCGGTTGCCAAGATTCGTCCGAAATCTTGCAAAGAGCTGCACAACCAGTTTATCCCGCTAGAAAAAGCGTTTCGTTGACAATTAGTTGAATAATAAAACAATTTTCCTGCTCTTGCGGAAGTATAATTAAGTATCAGGCAATATTCGGGAAGATTTCGCAGGATAATTGTTAACTATGCGCGAAACCTATACTCGATCGGTCACTGTTTTAGTTCTGAATACAACTATTCACCTCAGTTAAATATCCACCACTAGCAATCTCCACTTCGGTGAATAGTTGTCAACTAAACAAGAGAGCATGGCTACCATCATCATGCGAAGGCGATGGAGTTGGATTGGCCATGTCATCAGAAAGGAAAATGAATCCATCATCAAGACAGCACTGTATCAGTACACCTGAATGCAGGTGGCAGGTCCTACAATACATGGCCGGAACGTACTTCAGAGATAGAAATGAGGGGCTCAAACCACAGCTGGAACACAATTCAAAATCTGGCCAAAGACAGGCAGCAGTGGAAGGCCTTTGTTGCTGCCCTACATGCCAGTGGGTATCGTGCGCAGTGAGTGAGTGTATACTCTGAAATGATCGATCGTTGAACTGACTACGACAAGAAACAAATTGAAAAACAATTGAAAAACAATCTTAATACCAGACTGAAAAGCTCTCGACATGAGCGTCTGCCTGATCTGCCGACCCGGCACGCGCATTAAGCGCGCGCCCTGTGCGAGGACTAAGGTCTGACCGGTATATCGATCGTTGCAACAAATCGATCAACAACGGAAGCGAGTTTAGTTGACCGGCTGTCAACAGACTGTTATCACTAATGAAACAAATTTGCATAATATATTCACGTTTGCAGGCTTTCTCTATTGAAATGCTAACTAGTCAGCCTTAATTTAACACAAGAAATGTTTTCCGCTAAAAAGAAAATAATGAATATATTGATAAAAAAGACGAAATAAACATTGCACTAGTTTGGTATTAACTAAGAATATGAGATCTCAGTGTGAACCAGCTAGTTTACAGTGTGCTTCCTTGTGATAATCGAAACAAACTCCCAGTCTTTCCTTCATCATATAAATGATTAGGGGAACATTGGGGGTAACTGAACATCGCATTACCGCCAAAAAATTTGGCAAATACCGCAATACCGCCAAAAAAAATATCGGAAAATACCGCAATTTCATAGGAAGCATGTACAGCTGGCGGATTCGTTGACGCGAGGGGCAAAAAAAAGAGGCAAAAACGAGCGGTGGGACCGTGGAAATATATACAATGGCACGGCCTTAAACTGGTTGTCAAAACAGTCAAATTGTAGTGATCTGCATTTCGCGCGGCTTACGCATCTGAATCTGAAGTGTGTGACAAACAACCAGAAACGGCCTTAAATGGTCGGAAAAAAGTGAAGGATACGTTTTTATACTGCCTATCGTCGACCAAAACGCAAAGAAAAAGCGCATCCCGCAGGTTTGAAGAATACCGCAGTTCAAGATTAAAATTACCGAAATACCGCATGAAAAATTGGCCAATACGGCAAACCCCAATGTCCTCCTCAAATGAGATTCAGTTAATTATCAGGACCCGTCAGTGCTGTGTGACGGGATAATAGTTATGATGGTGTACAGTGTTTAAATTGATGCCATATAATGATTTATCCCTTGCATAATTTATCCCATACAAGTCGCCTACCGTTCTACCTTAATGGATAATTTAAGTAATCTGTAGAGACCGAGTATTACTATGACTGTGCATTGTTTCGCGACCTCACTTCCGTGTGGTTTTACTGTTTCAGTACGTAGCTAGCTAAGCTTAACGAGCTCAGGATGAGTTGTTAACAGAGAAATTCTCCTTACCCGTCTTCGTACATTTCTTGCAATGGTATTAAGGAGTATGCTATTATTCGTTTACATAAATATTCCCTTTTTTCTTTTTATTTGAATTGATGACTTTTGGGAGAATTTACACTGTCCGCTATGATTCGGTCGACCGATCGAATCGATATCGCCGCATGAGAGAAGAGAAACAAGAATATCATCCTCACTAAACAAGAAAAGGGCCCGGGAACATATGTAAAACAACAATTGATTTCGCCTGTACACACCTGTTTGAAACTTGACTTGGCGAAATATCATTATAAACAGGAGACCGCCTATTCTGATCGATATTTCGGCACCATATTGTAAGAGAGACTCTTTGTTTCTATTTAGGTTCTAAGTAGGTTTCCATTTCAGTATTTTAGGCTTTTATAAGTGCCATTAATCTCTCACCCAGGGGGCTATCACTTAACGTGGATACAGTCAGTGGAATCAATGAGGCTTAACGCACAGTCGATAATCTGTTTTCTACTTCTTCTCTCGTGTATGGTACATGCCGGTAGGTATACAAACTTCTGTTGTTTTCCGTGTTCATTCCATCATGGCATATTTCTAAAGTTTACATTTTTTAGTAGAGATCATGTGTATATACTGGGCAATTAATCTTGTGAAACATTTCGGGCACCACCCAAGAAACAATCGTTCAGCATTTCCTTGGTTGTATTTCATTAAATATTCCTGCTTGTCAGTTGTCGATGGAAATGTAGGCAGGTTTATTTATAGCGCCAAATAATCGCACCATTCTGGGTGAGTCGGCTGTCAGACCGGCCGGAAACAAACGTTATGCCAATACCCAACTCGCTATCGCCGTGTCCACCTCAGATTAACAGCTCGACTTTTGAACCTTCACCCATTTAAAAGATTCAAGCTTAAAATGGACAAAGCACACGACGTTTAAGCCGGCTTAAAATTCATTGTGTCACAACGACAAAACACGTAAGCATGAAAATGATCATGAAACTGATCATGACTGAATGATATTAATGTAGTTTGTCTCGTTTTAGATCACTCCGCTTGTTGAAGTTTGGGCTTGTGAATTATAAAATGTGATTTACAAAAAGTGCATCAGTTTTTGAGCCGGTCTTGAAATTTGTACAATGCTGAAGGTTTTTAAAGCAGTTAAAATACCTGCAGCATGTTATTCGCTCCTGCGGCAAGAAAACCTTACGTTAAAAATCGTTCAGCGCGCCAAGTTCCACAACATTCAATGACTTTTGACGCAACAATGTTGTGTTAAAAATCGTCGTTGAAAATTAATTGTTTGTGTAACATCACCTTTGCAACCAATCTCAAAGAGTTCACCATTTTAACATACTTTGCAGTTTTGGCGATTTATTGCTTCAAGTGTGATAGCTACACGTCATGGTCAGCCTGTGACCTAGAGTTGAATAAAAATAAACGGAAATGCACAGAATCCGGTCAGACAAGATGCTTAGCCGTTATGGAGAGAGAGAACCCAAGAAGCAAGATAAAGTATATAAAGAAGTGCGCCACACGGCTGGAAAACCCGTGCCATGACAAGCGAGTAGAAGACTGCCAGGCCACCTTGTGCGACAAGGACTTGTGCAACTTCGCCCTCACTCCGACAGCCACCCTGATAGCATCCGCTTACCGTTGTAAGGAGTGTAACAGCACGATTTCGTGGGCAGACTGCGACTATCACGCTGTTGAGGTTTTCTGCGGAGCTGGCTTTAGAAAATGTTTCAAACTCGAGTTTAAAAAGTCAGGCAAAATGCAGTACACCAAGGGATGCACTATACCGCTAGCTTGTGGCAACTCATCTCGCCATATGCCAGATGCCAACGACCGCAACATTCAATGCTGTGGTCAACATATTTGCAACGAGGCGCGAACAAACAGCGCTCCTGTGGTTTTCTTTGGGGCTCTATTTTTTGTCAGTATAGTATTCGTGCTTACTCCTTGAAACGGACGTTTAGACTAGTGGAACCGTTACTAACAAGCAAACGTCTTAGTAGAAGTAGAAAATTACGGCTAAATTAAGGTGGCTGAAAATTGTTTAGACAAAAAAACATTTTCACATATGGTAGGTATAAAAGATTCAGAGAAAGTTTCAAAAAATTAGATCGACAAGTCTTATTTCTGAGGAATCACTTTAATTCAAAAGTAAGAAGGGCTCCAAACGGGATGCCATCATTTATACGGTGAACGGCAAAGACATGAAAATGATCTAAAAGCCCACTATAAACGTGATTGCAGACATTTTAACCCTGAAAGAAATAGCAATAGTTTCATTTTCAACTCTTCACAAGGTCGTGACCACTTGCCTTCGTTTCATTCGACTTAATGAAACGAAAGCAAGTCGTCACGGTCTTCTACAGTTTAAATCCCCCTCCCCCCCCCAAAAAAGTACCCAGTGGGTACATGAGTCTAATGCGTCATGGATTGTTAGTGCGGTTGCCATGCAACCTCGTTCCCAGGGTCTCTCTCTCCCCGCCCCCAAGAGCGAGAGAAGAGAGACCCTGGTTGTGGCTGGTCACGTGATCTGGGTGACAAACCAAAACCGCAGGGAGGGTGTTTCCTCAACAAAATTTCTGTTATTGGACGATTGATAAATTTTTTTCGGCGTTTGCACTGTATTGCACTGCGACATGACCGTAATGCAACATGCCGGAGCCACGTGAAAAAAGTGTTTATTTTGGTGGCAACACTTTACGCTCTCCTGTAGGCTTAGTATTGACAAAAGCAGTCTAAGCCTCCCTAGCCTGCGAACGCAGACGTATTTCCGGCTGTCGCTTGTCTCCGCCGAAAACTAGCTAAAGCCTCCCTCCCTTCAACGAATTTTTTGTCACCACCCAAATTCTGGGTGGCACGTGACCAGCCGCAACCAGAGGTTGGTTGCCATGTTGAAGTAGTTTCGGTATTTACGGCATAGAGCAAGAGGTGTAGTAGAGGCTTGGTAGTAAGAGTGGTTCAGAAGAAGTCGATAATATTTGTTCTCTTATTTAGAAAGTTGACGAAATGTTATTTTTGAAATAGGGAAAACATGTTACTTTGGGTTTGAGTTCATCGATTCATGTTAAAAGATAAGTGCGTTGTAGACCATAGGAAGATCGTACAGATTTAGAGGGGGGAATCCTGAAAAATTTGTTAGCAAAACCCAAAAATATCCCAACTAAATTTTTTGCAGGCATAAAGAAAATTGTCTGCAGGAAGATGCCACCGGAAAAAAAAATGTTTTCACAGACGATAGAGAAAAAAAATTGTTTGTCTCGAAAAAATTTTCATCCCCCAGCTTCCAAAAAAATACTGGTCCGCCCCATAGATAGACAAGATACAGCCGCTTATTCAGTATTCTAAATATCCTAAATCACATCAAAATAAGCCAAAATATAAATTTATAATTTAATAATTTAATATAAATTAACTTCGCGCGCGGTCACCCGTCTCGCTCTGCCAGGAATCAACCGTCGACTTTTTTAAGAAACGGTATTATTCCAAAACAGGTGTTCAAAATTCATGTAGAAAATAAAAAAAATGTCAGGTGAAGATCACCAAAGGTATTTTCTTTTTACTCAAGAGAGATTCATTGCAGGATTGCGTCACTTAAGATGTAAGTAGAGAGCGCGCGTGGGCGCATTACGCCCGTGTGTTCCTCGCACGTACATTGTTTGCAATGAACGAAAAAATAAGGCCAAAATATCGCTTATTATTATTATCCAACACTGGTACGTAGAGTACGAATAACGCGAAAAAGGTCTCATTCCCCCAGCCGCGCGAGAGATTGATAACCTTAGCAAGTCAGATTTTTCGGGAAACGAAAACGTTGGATAATTAATCTCTCATAAGACATTTTAGTGTGTAGTATAGCTGTAAACGTTTACTCATCATTTGTATTTTGACTCGCCCTTCGGGCTCGACAAAACGCTCTATGACTCGTAAAAATATTTAATTATGGGTTAGAGACTGTTGTGAGTGTTTTGTTTACAAATACACGCACGCGCTGGCCGCACAATGAACGAGAAATTTTCAATACTGCACGAGGCGTAGCCGAGTGCAGTACTGATTGAAAATTTCGAGTTCATTGTGCTGCCAGCAAGTGCGTGTATTTGTAAACAAAACACGAACTAACAGCCTCTAACCCTTTTAATATACAATCTGAGTACACTGCACCCAATTTCGCGAACTTTGAACAAGAATTTTTAATAAATAGAATAAGAATTCAGTTCTATCTAAGTAGCACAAAATTATACTAGCGTAGTTTAAGAATATAGAAATCACAAAAAGCCATAGATTAATGAAATATAAGTGAGGCTTAAAATCATTCACAAAATCGTTCATAAGTTCATATTTCTTCTTCCACTATTTCTGCAAATCCAGGGTTGGAAACTAAAATTTCGGAGTGCTCGCCATTTGGGCGAGTGACCTTCGAGCCGCACTCGCCCAGATAATTTTCCACTCGCCCACTTGCTTCGATCACACAAACACAGAAACCATTACCCTCCCCTCCTCTCCACCCACGAACATAAAATATCCAACTTTAATTTTTAATCAAGTTTGACACTGTTCCTTCGTTTAAGCTAGTTTAAGGATGTTACAAGGTTTCCGTTGAGTTTCTCAGTTCATTTTCAAGGTATTTTAGAGCATATTCTTCGGACATCTCAGGTTTGGACTCATAATCGAATACCATCGATCCCCTCATCATCTGTGTCTAGCTTTTTCTTCATTTCGCAACGACATGCGGTCAATTGTCACTTCGATGAAAATTTGTGTCCTTTTTTTCGTATTCGCGAGATTTGCGGACCGTTGTTGACGTGCTGTTATCAGGAGCGGTATTTTCTTGCTGACGGATACTTTAGACACCCCAGGAAGAAATCTCCACATTTTAACATTCAATTATACACTGTCTCTTCATCATTTAACGATTACCAAGCGAAGCGTTTTTTGTATGTTTGGGAACCAGAAATAAATTTGTGACAAAGCGCCAGGTTTGTGGGAGATCTCAAAATGGTAAACATTGTAAGCTTCAGCTGTGGACAGTGTAAATTATTTCAAAGAGGAAATTAGACAGTTACACTTATTTTGAATAATATATTATGGAGCTGGAAATCGTACTCGCCAAACCGGGCGAGTGATCCGTGATTTGTACTCGCCCGTCTGTTTTGACACTCGCCTGGGCGAGCGCTAATGTCCAACCCTGAAATCTGTCAGCTGAAGCCCTTGTCAATAATGCACGATTTTTATGCGTTATTGCCAATAACGCACAGTCGGAGTTTGCTGACGACAGGTAAAGTAAAATCACGTGCTCGATTTTAACCAATTGCGCGCGTGGATTTTGGACAGTGAACAAAGATTGTATATTAAACAGCGATACTACACACTAGAATATCTAATAAGATAATTATATTAATTTTCACTGTTTAAGTCAATACTTAATCAGTATCCTGCCGATTTAACTAAATGTTTTGCAACTTAACAAAAAAAAAAGTTCTGCATGTTTGAATACGTGGAATCGAGTGCTCGCGTCGCCATTTGTCAAAGAAACTTTGTTCGGTTGTGGAGCATTTCAAAAGTACAGAAACTCTTTATTTGAGGGAAATAAAACTATATTTACTCTCAGTAACTACTTTATATAACATTTGTCATGCTTCCAGTTCATCGTAAATGAAACTGTCTGAAATAGAAAGAAAAACCACGCGAGACGAAGGTCAAATTTGTGCTAACTTTCAAATCTTACTACAATGACTGAAAATAATTTATCAAGTTAAGGGCAACATAGTCTTTAAGTCCAGTTCTTTTTTAAGAGTTTTACTACGAAACACATCAATAACAAAACGTTACCAGCTATAAGCTGTCTCTAAGATTTACAAAAATGCCAATAAGTAACATATACAGCTCTGCACCGGGTTGTTCAGTACAAAAATCCTGGAATTTTGATTTTAGTTTTTTAAACTTTTCAGTGAGGATTTCTGTTCATATTTTTCTGTCATCCAGCTTTTACGTTGACTTTTCTCAAACTCCACAAAACAGTAATAAAAACACTTTTATAATCCTGGGTTTGAAGGGAATTTTGCAAATCTCTAATATTTCATAATTCTACCACTTCAAGTCAGCTTGAAGTAAAGACAAAAACCTGTTTACATTAGCCTTCTTGCGATCCAAATGAACTGAACAAACGGACAAAACCCTCATTAACAACGAATTCTCTGACTATAAAGCTGTCAAAGCGAAAATTCTGAAGCTTTGTGCAAGCTTACACAACATAAGTCCTTCACAAGTGACTACTTTTAAACGAGCTATTTCCCGAGTTCAATTTGCTCCAATTCTACGAAAAGAAAGCTGTTTTCCAACTAATAACCACTGTAAAATTAACGGCCACAAGAAGTGTAGCAACCAATCAGAACTCGAAACAGAAACACGTGACCGACGGCAAGCCCAAGGGAAATCTAAGACAAGCCAACTAAAACCTGGCCTCTAACGCAGACGCTCTCTGCGCCCGTCACGCAATCCTTGAGAAAAGATTGCGTGACGAGCTGGGCTTGGTTTTGCATTTGATTCATGTGAACATCTTTGCTCTGACAGTTTTGCAGAACAGTTATTTAGCACTGTGAAAAAACCACCCTAGGTCTGCTCATAATCCAGTTAGTCACGTGCCCGCCGTTCTGAGATCCTCAGCTGATTCCAGGCCTTCCTCAGTATCCCCCCTGTAACCAAGGTCACCGTCTGACGTAACGGCTCCACCAAGAGTCGTCATCTGCTCTTTCAAACCCTTCAGAGTACCCGAGCGACCGCGATCCTCTTCCGCTGCAGCTGGTCGCGCTGCAGCTGGTCGCGGTGTAGCAGGTCCATTCAGCCCTGCCTCCTCAGCTTCCTCCTCATACTCTACCTCGGTGTCAGAGTTCACGGGAGTGATTGTCTCATCAGCAGCGCTGTCGGCGGCTAGAGCAGCGTCTGTGTCCAGGGAGGTAGAACTGCCTCCTGGTGCAGCTGTCATGTAAGCTGCAGTATCTGTGTCGGAGGTGATATATTCCCTGGCGCTCATGAATGACTCTGTATCACTGTCGTTCTCCGCTTCTCCTTCTTCTTCTTCATCTATGACGTTGTTCTTGGCGATATCCAAGAGAGAGCCTGAAGGAGACATATCGCCACTGCTATCGTCAGACCACTGTCGGCTTACAGTGTTCTCAGTCTGTTTCGAGCCATTTTTCACATCACTGCCCGAGCTTAAGGCTTCAAAGCTTGCATGTGGCACACTCCCTAACGGGTTGAAAGTTTTCTTAATTGTATAATGCTCAGCTATAGGCGCCCCTCGGATGGATTCAAAGTTAATTTCATAAGTTACTTTTGGCTTCTTGTCGGATGAAGATGAGTACGACGCCGACTTCTCTTCAACGCGTGACGACGAAAACTCGTTTGTCGTGTCGCTTCCGTTTCGTTGCGTGACAGTTCGGTGTACTTCAGATACGACCGAGTGACGAGTCAGTGTAGTACTTTCATTGGAAGCTTTGAACGCGTTACCTTCCAGATCAAAGAGGGGTTCCTCTTGAAGTTGCGCGACACTTGGCGACAACGCCACTACGACGCTGTCAGCGTCACGTCCAGGAAATGTCACGGTACTAACATAGGACTGTTTGGATGACACTACCTGCTTCTGGGCAGTACTGGTCACGCTTTTCACAGAGCTGTCGCTTCTTTCTGACACATGGCGGCCGCCGCTGAACGTCGCCGCCATTGTCCTTCTCGACGGAGCCGCAATATGTAGACTGCTGCGGTAGCCTACCTTCTCCTGGCTGGTGGAATGTAGTTCTTCCACGTTGTGCTCGGCAGAGTTTGAAACTTCAGGCTGCGACTGCACTGGACTTTCTGTAACAGCTTTGAGCCCCTGCTCCTGTACGACACCAAAGGCTGCTCGCCCTTCATCAGGAACGTCAGGTGACGAATTAGCGGGAGTTGAGATATAATCTCGAGAAATGGTCTTCATGAGGGCAGCCTTGACTGGCGAGTCACTTTCAGGGGCCACAGGCCCGTGTAACTCTGGACAACTGTCGGTAACATCTGCTAAAGGAGGTCCATCTTGGAAGTCATCATTGGTAGGTTTTGATAGTGTATCACCGCTGTTCCGTCTTTCAATGGTCTCCGTGACGTTTCGAGGCGTTTCGCCGTTGATATCTCCATTATCTAGTTCTGGTGGTGTACTTTGTTGCTGCTCAGCGCTGTTTTGTTTGATCTCTACTGGCGTCTCTTGTAATACATCTTGTACAAGGTCTGGAACTAACAGCAACATAGATTGTGAATCCAAGGATCAACTTTAACAAAGCTAGGTCGGTACAGTTGTTGCAATTCCTGACTTTTTCTTCTTAAAGGAGAAGTTCACTCCAGAATGGCCATTTATTTTCTTTACGCCAATAAAAAGTTTATACAAAAATATGTTATTCACCAAAATTTCAGCTTCCAACGAGCGCTAAATCCCTACGAAATCGTTCCCTAAAGTAGCCCAAAATTCGACAACTGAACGCCGCCATCTTGGAGCTAGTAATGTATGCGTGACGTCAAAGAGTTCAGCCTGAAGTTTAGCGGGAAAATTTAAATACTTTAAACTCCTTGTTTCTTTGAAGTGGCTTTTGTTTGTCAAAATGCCTGTCTGAAAGGAAAGAAAAGGTGAAAGGTTTTTTTGTATCTCTTGGAGCTTTGTTTGAGAAACATGGAGCTGCACAAACAGGCATTTTGACAAACAAAAGCCACTTCAAAGAAACAAGGAGTTTAAAGTTAAATTTTCCCGCTAAACTTCAGGCTGAACTCTTTGACGTCACGCATACATTACTAGCTCCAAGATGGCGGCGTTCAGTTGTCGAATTTTGGGCTACTTTAGAGAAAGATTTCGTAGGGATTTAGCGCTCGTTGGAAGCTGAAATTTTGGTGAATAACATATTTTTGTATAAACTTTTTATTGGCGTAAAGAAAATAAATGGCCATTCTGGAGTGAACTTCTCCTTTAAGTTACTTGCAACAAAGTTACAAATGAAAATGCAAAACTGTGAAAACTCTGTAGGGGGGCTTATTTCTTTTCAAGACCTTTTGACGGGGCCTTAATAAAAAGGGCTCATTAGAAACGAAGGATCGTGTATCGGTTATGGCACATATACCTTATTATAGGAAATTAACGCTCGTGTTAATTAAGGTAGTGGAAATTAACGCGACTTAAATTAACGCGAAGTGAACCAAAAATTTCGTTCCAATATAGGAAATTAACGCGAAAGAGGAGCTGAAATTTCAAAATGAAGAAAATTAACGCGACCATACTGACAGTCTCAGGGTTTTCAAAAGTAACCGGCGCCCGACGCAAGTCACCGGCGCCCGACGCAAGTCACCGGCTACTTCGAGCGTTAGCGCCGGGTACTTTTGGAAGTCAAAATTAAAAAAAATAATAGTAATAAAAAATTGTGATTCCTATGGGTTAAGTTAAAGATAACATATTTTGTTCTTGCCCATTGATCGCGTTCCAGCATCAGAAATCGTAGCTCTTTTATTCAACAGCATTTAACGTGGACCGGGAATCATTTGCGTTTTCCGGCGAAAGACTGACATTTGATCCTTTCGTGACTAGTTTCTTCTTGCGTAAGCGAATGTGAATTCGTGAGAGCTTTGTACTTGGTGCTTTCTGATAAAACATCCTGATAAAACATTGCTCAAAAAATCCAAATTAACGTTCCACTTAATTAATGGCGCGAAAATTAACGCTTCACTAAATTAAGGGCGCGGAAATTAACGCTCACAAAAATTATCGCGACTTAAATTAACGCGAATTTTCCAAATTGGTCTTCCTGTTTTAGTGCTGTTTCAGGATAACACATTTTCACAAAACAGCAACAGGTAATTGTGGTGGATGAATACCTTGCTTTGTTTTATTGTTCAGAAATTGTCATGATTTACGATCAATATGTAGTAGGGTGTGTGTGTAGCGCAGAGGGGAAGGGGGGGGGGGGGGCTCAATATAACGGGAAGGGAGGTAACAAAAGCAGTGGTCACACCCACAGGCTTGGGCTTATTAAAAAATGAAAGTCCAGATTATTTCAATGACGAAATACCAGCTGCATAACAGCAGTCTAGTTAGCTATTGTTAATAAGAGCCTTATTATTAGATTCTTACCCGGTCCTTGCTCGTCGGCTATGTCTGACATATTATGAACTGCAAAATTCCTTTTTATCATTTCCTCATTGATGTTCACATCCTAAATACAAACCAAAGTGAAGCTCACTTACTTTCAATCAGACATGTACATCACTGTGAAGGATAAGGAATTACAATCTTGCAGTCAGACATGAAAACCTAGCTAAGTGTTTCAACGCTTTAGTTTGGTAGTTGGAAGTGTCTTGCCAGCTGTTTAGTCAACAGCATTTAACAATCCATGCTGGGTTGGATTTAATTGCATTCATGTAAAATAAAGTCTCTTTTAACTGCTACTGCAATGAATTCCAGATCGAGTTCTGGGTACTTGAGTTGTGTTATTTAGCAAGAGATTTTACTCTCACAGTACATGTACTTCTCTCAATCACTGAAGGGGTATAAATGGTTGAGTCCAAGTTCAAGCCTAGTGCTCCATCCGGCCAGTGTGTCCCTACAGTTTCTGTCGCATAAAGCAACTAGGAGAATCAATTCACTGGCACCCACACTGGTACTACCGGTATTTATGCACCTGGCCCCACTTGTTCAAAGGGTGGATTATGCTATCCACTAGATAAATCGCTAGTGTTAAACAACAAACTACTCTATCAACTGGACAGTGATTTATCCAGTGGATAGCATTGTCCACCCTTTGAAGAACCCAGGCCTGGACGGAATGAGCAACTATGAGAATATAGTCCTGCCCAAGAACACAGCAATTTTAGTGACCCCTGCCACAGCTTGAACCCAGACTTTTCAATGTAGAGTCAAGCAGTAGAGCACACTCGCTTATCATTAGGCGTCCCATCAGCTATGGGTATAAATGGAAACCAGCAAATTGTTCTCTGCTATGTACATAAAAACCAGAGTCGAGTGATACCTGGCTCCTTGTAGTTGTGTGTATAAAACATGACAAAATTAACACTTATATCCAGGACTGACTGCTGCTACGAAATTTACTAATTTCATGATTAACAAGGTGTGTGTGAAAATGGCAAAATTTACATGGAGCATCTCAACCAGCTGGGTTAAAGCCACAATGGGTATGATAGAGTAACAACTAAAAGGACACAGTGCATGTTGCTTAAGATAAAATGCCACTTACTGCATTGCAAACAAAGTGTAGGCCTACAAAGGAATGTGTTTCAAGGAACGTTTTCAAAACAGCAAAGCACACAAATGTACAATGTAAAGACAATTTCTTACTGTCTGTCCAGTGGTGTCAATCAATTCAAGACAAGGTATGTCTCCATCATATTTCACCACTCGTGCCATCAGAGACACCCACTGAGCACAGTGACTGAGCTGCTCAAAGTCATCAGTTGATTCTTTACTCCACTCATCATCTAAACAATATTTTGAGCCGTTAGTAGTTTTTTTTTTGTTTTACACCCTTTATTAACCATTCAAAAAAAAATTACAAAGTAGGTGGTTTTTTAATTTTGTTTTTCAACATTTCTCTTTTTTTTTTTTTAATTTAGTTTTTTAACATTTCTTTGAACAATTTTTTATTCAGCTCATCACAACCAGCGGTATTACTTCATGTAAGGTGGCATAAGGTGTCCAGCTTTAAGAATGCTTGCTTTTGGCGACCATTTTACAAAAGAAAGTTGCCAGAAGGCGACTTCTGAAAAACCTGAGCTTGGAGCACTGCAGGAAAGTAAATGACTTGAAATGTACATGTTAAAATTCTCAGAAATGATGTACAATGTATGTAAACATGGAAAGAAATGCAAGGCATGCCTCATTATTCCCCTAGTAAAATGAAATTTGAAAGTTTGCATTTCAAATGTGGTAATGAAAGTAGATGCATGTACTTGAAGGAATAATACAAATAAAACATGCTTTCTCAAAATATTCAGGAAGCTAAAAACATAACAATAAATACAAATTCACAAATGTAATTTAAATGTACCTTTAGGCTTCACACCAGCTAAAAAGCACTCAATAGCTTGGAATGGAAGTTTGTTGTGTTCCTGTCTGTAATATGTTACCAAAATAAAATGTATGTAAAAAATTCAACATTGCTTATTACAGCACATGTAAAACATGACAGAGAGCTAACCAATGGTCCTCCAATGCCTTATCACGGCTGATTTTCACTGTTTTACGTAAATACTAAGTTTGTCTAACGTAACTGGCTTAGTAGCACCTAAATCACTGAAATCTTCACCTGCTTAGTCAAGTAAAGATACATGTAACAACATTATGAAAACCTCTCTTTAGTTAATAAAAAAAGTTCTGTACTTACTTAAGTTCTCTTAGTTTTTCCTTGGAAATCTTCCCAGTGTCTCCAAAATCCACATAATACAGATCCACCATGCCATCCTTGTGTATTTCCAAAATGCGTGCTCTGTACCAAGATGAATCATACTCAAATGGTGCACAGCAAATATCTCCAACCTTAAAGGCATTGAGGACAGCATGTGACTCTGAAGATGAGTACAGTGCTGTCAAGTCATTTGTTAGTTTATCCAGGTCAGGAGAGTCCTTTGTTAGCAACTGTACCCAAAAATGTCCTGGATTGTCTATTGCTGGCACAAATACCTCAAAGAAGTCATCTGTCTTTGGTAGCTGTACAACACCAGTTACTGGAGAAGCTGAAAGAGTAATGAGAAGTTAGTATAGTTATAAATATTTATTTTTATTTTATTTAAAAAAATGCCCATAGCAGGTGAATACAAGGCATATCACCTGAAGCCAACCCAGGTACATGTACTTTAAAAAAATAAACTGGGTCTCATGCGACAGCACTAAAGTCCTTGGCACATTGCACAAATGACACGCAATGGTCTTAATTTATAATTAGCCTGAAATATTGAAATTCAGTTCTTACACTGGGATAAAATGCTTCATTAACGACACAAAAAGTAAACTGTAAGCCAGTAGGTATTTCCCATCGAAAAGATGCACTGGCCTTCTTAGTTTTTTTTTTACTTGACATTGAAACCCTTCCTTCCAGTGTTTACAGCATTTTATTGCAAACGCTTCCCATCAAACCACAAGTGTTGAAGTGTTTGTATTTCCTTGGAGTGACATTTTCCTCACCCACAGCACAACAGTGCTCCAAGCTCAAGTTTTTCAGAAGTCATCTTTTGGCGACTTCCTTTTGTAAAATGGTCGCCACTAGAAAAATTTTGGTCGCTAAAAAGCAAAGCGGTTTTAAAGCAGGACACCTTATGTTGCCTTACATGAAGAAATACCGCTGACCATTATGAGCTGACTTAAAATTGTTCGAAGAACGTTCCAACGCAGTTATTTTTGTTTACATTGAAGAGTTTTTTTGTTGAACTGTTCCAATTATCATGCAGAAAAGTAAATAAACGATTAAAGAAACAGGTAAGGAAGATAAACATGCAAAACTCTTTCACCAATTTCAAGTATATTTTCATAATTCTGTGGCAAACTCGACAAATTAAAAGCCTTTTTAGTCTCAAGGACAAAAACCTTCACAAGTCCCACGTCATCTAAGAAGGAGAATGTTCATGCGGAGAAAACTATGTAGGTGAAACAATGCGAAATCTTGAAGTGCGAATAACTGAACATTCTAACACCTGCCACACCTCGGAACCAGCACGCCACCTTTCGGAAAACCCAAGCCACTCATTCCAGTGGAGAGTCCTTCGTTCTGCAAGATCGTACTTTAAAAGAAAAATCATTGAGGGACTAATTATCCAACAAAGGAGCCCAACTTTGAACAAACAAGTCAATTGCTATGTTGCGCAGTTGTTCCCTTCGGGAATAACTTGAGTATAAAAACGATGTAAGTCACGGACGGCTTTTAACCCTGATGATGACAACAAGTCGAAAACGTTCGGTTTCTTTTTAAAATTTTATAACTTTTTGGCCTTGTAAATAATAATTTTAAGTTTAATTCTTGCACAGTACACTAAAATAATGGAAAGGAACTGTGGTTTGCAAACTTTACAGGTGGTTCCATGATCGAAGGCATCAAACAACACAATTAGGAGTCTGAGCAATGAGGTATCCTTGACTCAAACAGATAAGTAAGATAGGCGATTGAAATAGTTGTAGTGAAAAGTTTTGTGGTCAAATTTGTTTGGCTTAGTGATTGAACTGCACAAAAAAAAATTTGATGTGTAGCCAGCCCTTTGCATTACACTGGTCGCCAAATTGGCGACCTGTGTGGAAAATTTAGTCGCCAAATTTTATTTCCACTCGCCATGGCGACCAAAATGGTCGCAGCTTGAAGCGCTCCTAGGGAGTTTAGGAGAACTGACTGACCGATCCACAGAGTGAAATTAAGCCCAAATACAATACTCCTACATTGTATTTACAAAACAGTCGTAAAAGGGGGGGGGGGGGGGGTCACCAAATTCATTTAGGAGCAGGAAGACCTTGTATACATACCACACAATGTCTTAAATTTATCAGCTTCCAGAAGTCAAGTGTTAAATTTATTTAAACTGTTAACTGTGAGGGAAAAAAATTACTTTGTGCTTCATGAGAGAAAAAAAATGGGAGAAAATGGCTTCACTTTTAGTCAACAATGATTAAATTTGTTCCAAGCACGCAGTGTTCTTGAGGCTACAAATATTTTTTTTATGAGTACTTGCAAAGTACATGCTTCCAGTGATAATCTATTTTTCTAACATTACCTAGAAACTGATAAGGATTTATTTTATAAAAAAAAATCTGATTGCTACACTCAAAATACGAGAAAAAACTGATGGGTCACTGTACTCATTTTCAAGAAAAAACCATTTATCTTTCTTGTTAGCCAATTGCAAGCCACTGAGAAAAGTTTATTATGCATAAAATTCTGCACAGTAAGGATGCACAATGCAATACTAAACAATAACCTTGAAGGTATAAATGGAATTAATGCAGAACTTACCAAGTGCAGAGTCTAATTTCCTGAGTGTACGTCTATTTCTCGGCATTCCAATATCTCCCCTGCGAGCCCGAATTTCATTATCTTCAGCTATTTTCTCATCCAGTAGTCCCTTAGCACTGGCAATTTGATCTGAGGTTCCAGTAACTATGCACTTCCGCAAGGGACTTGACATGTCATCACTGTCACGATCAATTCTAATCTTAGCACCTATAGAAAAAATACCATTGAATGGAGCATTAGTCAAGGAGGCCCTGCCAGGGTAAATTCCAGCAAGCCACATGGCCCAAAAAGTACTGACAGCACATCTAAAATGAAATCGCAAAAAATGGAAAACCTTTCTGCCAAAATTCCAACAGCAATGTCAAGTGATGTAAAGTATGGTAAAACAACGGTAAGATTTCCGCATACATTAATTATGTATGCAGCTATTTCATACTATCACTATACACAAACAGCAATCATGAAAAGAACGAGTCAGTCAGAAAATTGTATGCATAATTAATGTATGGGGCTGTGCGGAAATCTTGCCAAAACAACTGCCGCTACATGGGACATGTTAAATTCAGACAATCCACACAGGAATTTCCCCCTCCTCCCAGTTAAGTACAGTACAGCAGGACCCTGCTATCCCAAACTCTCGTATTCCAATCTTAAAGCCCATGGTTCCCTTGGTGCCTTGAAGACCAGAAATTTGCATTTTTTGTCCCTCCCCCCCCCCCCCCCCTCCCCCCATGATTTTTTTGTGTGGTTGAAAAGTAATTTTAATAGTGAAGCAAAGCAAAGGGCTGCCAGCCATCATTGCTCCGAAAGACCTTGGAATTTGCACCCAGTGCCTCAGCAAAAAAGTCTGCAGTGGTTGGACCGACAGTGGAGAGAAATCAATTTCTAAACGACTTTCAACAGTAGTACTACAAAAATATGAGGGAATGAGAAACTAATTGCCTATTTTTGGAAACTGTGCATAGAAAATAATGTCCAACTGAACTGGCACCTTTCTTTAATATTTTATTAACTACTTTCCATTCTTTGAAAACCAATATTAATAATTTTGTGGTTCTCCCTTGATCAATATGCAATAAAATTATTCACAAATGTACAATGTGTGTACATTTGCCAGACAATAAACAAATGAACCTACCCGAGACTGAACACATGTGACGTATTGTCTGCCCTCCCTTGCCAATAATTCTTCCACAAGCACGTTGAGGCACGAAAATATCTTCCGTTCTTATAACGGGTTGTTCCGCGATAATTTTCTTCACCAAAATTTCCGCTCGTTTTGCCTTTTCGCGTTCACCTTGAATGAGCACGATTCTTTCCTCGCTTCCGCTTCCTTCATTCTCATCCTTTAGATTTATACGAGCTCCACTGTCCTTTTCTATCTTTTTAATATTCGCTCCAGACTTGCCAATGATAGCGCCCACTACCGCACGAGGAACTTTGACTTCTACAGTCCTTTGGTTTGCAGACGCGACCTCTTCGCTTTCTTCTACTTGAGTATAATCATCGTCTTCGTCTAGAAATTGAGAATTTTGGCGTCTCCTGTACCATAGATAAAGCAATAATGCTACAACTGGAACGCCAATAGCAATTGCCGCTCTCTGCTCGTTGGAAAGGGAAGGCATTTTCTTCCAACTTTTAAAAAATATTGTCCAAGTGAAAATGAAATCGCGGTTGCCTGTGCCACCTGGCCATGGCCCCAAAGATGCTCCCCGATGGCCCCTAAATGTACTAGACTCAGAGACGGACTACGTTTTGAGCACCTTTTATGAAGGAGCTCTCGAGGGACTTCATTAGGTATTCAATACAGGTCATACTGGCGAGTTTCGCAGGATCAAGAAAAATCATGGTGCTTACAAGACAGAGTCGACAAGTTAGTTCCTCGGTTTTGCCATTTCTGCCTTTATTTCTGCGTGCACCAGTTGTGCAAGGAAAGAGAAGAGGAGGAAAAGAGTTAGGCATTCCAACAGGTATGTATGATACAAAGGGTATATTTCTCAGTATGTTTATCAACAGTTATAATGCACCAGATCTGGCCGGCTCGTTAGGGGTTTCTTTGCCAAAGCAAATCGGTTGGTAGCTTTAATTATTAAATGGGACATAAAGATATATAAATTTAAAAATAATGATGGAAAACAACGTGGAACAAATTTGGTATTTTATGGACGTGTCCTTCAACTAGACAACTGAAAATAGCTTGGAACACAAGCGGTAGCCGGATTGCGGTAAGAGTAACTGGATGACCTGATCTTTTATTTCTCTCACTCTTTTTTCTTTTACAAGTAACCATTTTCTTCGAAAATATTGTCTTTATCTTTCGAATTATTTTCCATCGGCCGGCGGCGGTCATTGTTGCGTCTTGTTTGTTGCGTGTTGCGCAATATTGTTTTCCGTATTTTCTGGTCTGCGGTTTCTCACGCACGTGAAAACGAATATCCGCTCTCCTGATCCGCTTCAACGCCATTCACTGAAAACTCGATCGTGACCGTTCTTGTCCCCTTCTTGTGGTGGCTGAGATGCCTTCAGACATGGTTACAAGTTGTCTTCCGTATTTCTGTCGAGGAGAGGTAGTTAAGGGTTTTGGACGAGGCAGCAAGGAGTTGGGCATTCCCACCGGTGAGTTCAATGTTGTGGATGTTCATACACCGGATCAGTCGGATCGATCTTCATGAGGTAACAGGTGAAGTCGCCCCAAAGTTTCGTCGCCCCCAACCAAATGAACATTGTGAAAAGAAATACAAGAAAATATAATAATACTTAGTGATAAATATAGTTCTACACTACAGAGTGAAAACCATGTACATTACTCGTTCTTTAAGCGTGAGCAAAGAGTGACTACGTTAGCGGATACTTCGAAATTGGGGGCAATGTAACTTGGGGCGACTGTGCGAGGGGGCGACATCAGTTGCATTGAAACCTGGTAGAACTATGTTCGTGCTCTAAATTTACTACGCCAAAATGATATTTTATCTATTGGTTTGAGCCTCGTCATCTCCCTATGTATTCAATCAATGTTCATTGGATTGGAACCGAATCACTCACGCATTAGCTAGCCAAAAGTTGTTCCAGTCTCTAGTAATAGCTGCGTTTCTTGGCCCAAATTTAAGGTGGTTCCTATATTTAATAGGAAGATGTGAGTTTACTCATTTGACATAAAAAGCACTGAATATTTGTAAAAAAAATTCAAATTATTAGGTTGTTTCGCCCTGTTGTTATTGTTGCCAAGATAATGTTCTGATTTAAGAAAATATGCTTTTGAAAAAGAGGCACTCAGCGTGTCCATTTTTGTTTTGAACAATCAGGTGCGGCCTCCTTATTCCTTGAGATCATTAAGATCCATACAATTCTGAACTGAAGCATTTTAAATGATCAAAAGATCTCTAAATGAAAAAAGATAACAAAAAAGATCTCTAATTATCATTATTATAAAAGATATAAGCTCAGGACTTCTTTGGTTACTGGGCACAAATGAGAACACAGTTTTTGCCATTTATTGTGCGGGTGATTGTATTTTGGTCAGTAATGATTTTTATGATTCCAAATTAAAATGTCTACATCAATTTCATGATTCAAAAGATCTCTTAGGTTAAGTGATTTGAAAGTTTCCTATCTTGATATTCCCTAAAGATCTTGAATGTAAAGGTAAAGTCTGTATATGAGCCTAGGGGCCCATCAGGCCGGAGCTTATGCCGGTTTCCGTAGCATGAAGCAACTAGGAGTATTGCTACTCCCCCTGGACGGGATGCTAGTCCATCGCAGGGTTACCCACCAGCAGTAAATTCGCCGGTACCCATTTATACACCTGGGTGGAGAGAGGCACTATGAGAGTAAAGTGTCTTGCCCAAGAACACAACGCAGTGCCCCGGCCAGGGCTCGAACCCGGACTGCCCAATCCAGAGTCCAACACACTAACCATTAGGCCACTGTGCCTCCCACCAAGATCTTGAATGATCTTTGTTATATATTGTATTTGAAGGAAAGGAGAGCTATGGTTGTATATGTTGTAGTTCAGTTTTACCCTTGGTACAGTTTGGTATTTTCCTTTGCTCAAATATTGCAATTTTTTGTATGTTTTTGATAAGAGAATTATCCACTTGCATATGTTGGATATCTGAGCTATCTGAGTTGATGACATGTACTGTTAAGGTTTTGTAGACAGTGTCTCTAAATGGTTAACAATGAACTGCAACTAACGGGTTAAATTGTGGATACTTGTTATCCTCGAAAATCACTATGGTTTGAATCTCAGATGTGCCCCATGGCATGTTATTCAGAGACATCTGTTGGCTCAGGTCTGCCATACCCAAACATTACTGACTGTTGAAACAGCTGAATGTCTAACATCTGTGGATAAATAACCAAATCTATAGGCAAGGCTATTTACAGTGTAGTCTGCCAGCAAGCTGTTCTAATCAACCACTGACAAGTTTCTGTCAGTAAGGTATCTTGGATGGTAGCATGTCAACTGTTTCCTGAGAAGCACACAAGGGAAAGTACTGGAAAGTAGTGTACCGGTGGTTTTGATTTAAATTGAACCAAATTGTATGGGTTCTAAAGGAGAGAATACTATTTAAGCTATTACACCTAAAGTATTGCCATTTTAGTTGGTAAGGATTTATAGGTAGATGTAAAAACACTGTGAGTCATGGCTTTAGTTTTATGTCACATTCATTGGCACCTGCTTGGTTGCCTCAGAGACAAAAGTGTATCTTTACACATGTATTTGAAGAGAGTAATGAGTGAAAATGAAAGAAACCTTTAGTATTTTCCTTTGTTCTGGCATATGGCTACCAAAATATATTAAAAACCTTAACATGTTTTTCTGCTGTCCACTCATTCCATATTTTCCCTTGCAGCAAACTTTCCAATAAATATCGTGGACAATTTACCAGAGGCAGTTAGCACTGGAATTTACTATGGCTGGGCGAGTGTGGACAGAGGGCCTGTTTACAAAATGGTCATGAGTATAGGATGGAATCCATTTTATAATAACACCAAAAAATCAATGGTGGGTATCATCTGCTGAGGAGTGTGAAGAATCTTCAACTGAGTTGGCCATTTCATAGTCTGACTTAAAAATTACTTAATAATCAAAATGAAGAACTTGGACAAATTTGGCAGAGTGAGAGTGTTGTGCACCCAAAGGCTGTTGTGGAAAGAAATGGTGCTTTATGTTTGCTGCGATAGGGCACACTATTGGTTTTCTTGTACTTAGATAAGAGTTTATGAAAATGTCCTTTATTCTGCTGTTACCTACTTCAGTCAGATGAAATGCAGGGGGGAAGGGGAGGGGGGGGGGGGGGGTCACCGTACACCAAGCTAAGCGCATGCCCCTACTCAAGTTTCCCAAAATGTCCTTTGCGTAGTTTGTTGGTATAAGCAAACCCCTTGGCGATCTTAACAGTGTCCAGTTTTCCCGTATTAGATTTGTGACAATGCATTACAGTAGGCAGTTGTTCTGATGATTCAGCTTTATGGTGCTCCATGTAGTTCTTGAGTCATTAGGGGGCAGAAAATGTACACTCTGAGACTGGATACTTGAACCAAATCAAGTTTATGCTGAGCTGGTGATATTTTTGGCACTAAAACATGGGGGCTCTGCTACAGTCCCCTCCCCCCCCCCCCCCCCGCCCCCTGCTCTGCCACCTGTCAGTAAAATTAAAGACGCTGTGAACTTGTTATTTTTTCCATTTCAGGAGACGCACATTATTCATTCATTTGAAAATGATTTTTATGGATCAGAGCTTAGTGTTGTCATTTTAGGATTCATTCGACCTGAAAAGAATTTTCCATCACTAGGTTAGTATTTTTATTATTAGTGGTTTCATGTTAGATGTACTCGACTCTTTTAAAATTATTTGTTCATTTGGTCAACATCACTATTTAACAAATATTATTCCATGAGCGTGCGTTGGATATGAGTTGGCTATAACGATCTCATATCCAACAAGCACGAGTGGCAGTGCTCGACACTAACGCTAGTACACTAGCCCAGGGCTAGTAAAACTTCAGGCTGGGCTAGTAAAAATACGTTCCTACTAGCCCCAAGACTAGTAAGTTTCATGGAAAAATAAATTTACTAAAACTCTAAAACTTGCAAAGTTATTTTAGAAAGCTTCATCAGGAGCTATTTTCCATAGCTTGAGTAATTTAAACCAGAGGACTTGCAATCCATATCAGTGCAGAATCGTAGTTCGACTTGTAAACCGGACGCCATCTTGGAAAAGGCCTTTCATCCTCGCTTCCATGTCGCTCAAAAAGGACCTGGGATAGAGCCACCCTTGGTCCGCCATCTTTGATTTTTCGCGCGCGACCTGTTACAGTCTCTCTGCAATGAAAAGGATTTCAAGCTATTTCAACACACCACAGTCTTCGAGAAAACGTCCTTCTGCGGCTCATAATCCCCAGCCAGAGTCGCATTCTTCAACAGAAGGCAAGACACCCCACGAAGAGAAAAAGAAATGCAGTAGAATTTTTCAACAAAGTTGGAAACAAACTTATCCGTGGCCTAAGTCCACTGAAGGTAAAATGTATTGTGGAACGTGTTTGGACTCTATCAATAGCGCTGAGCGACTAGCAAACCCGACCTCAGCCTTTGTCACAGGAACAGAAAATTTCCGTTTGGATTCCGTAAAAAGTCATGAAAGTTCCATACCCCACGTACAAGCTACAAAAGCCTCAGTGTTTCGACTCAATCCTCAACAAGCTCCACTTCCAAGAGCACTTGGTGCTGTATCAGAGGAAGTGCGATTGAAGATGGAAAAGTTGTTTGATATAGCCTATTTTGTCGCCAAACTTGAACTTCCATTCACTGTATTTGAAAGTATCGCTTCTTTAGAGGCAAACCATAGAGTGAAATTAGGGCAAACCTACCACAACGATAAAGCATGTAAGAACTTTATGAGAGCTATTGCAGAGCAGATTAATTGTGATCTGTCTCAAAAACTTACAAGTGCAAGATTTATCAGTATCATGGCTGATGGTGCTACCGATGTTGGTACCAGAGAAGTTCTTGATGTTTATGTTAGGCTGTTAGAAAATGGTAAAGCAGTCAACATCTTTGTTGCCTTGAAAGAATGTCCAAATGGCAAAGCTCAAGGGATTACAGAAGCTATCACGTTAGCCCTGGATGAGAAAGACCAGAATTGGAAGGATAAAACTGCCTGCCTTGGAACAGATGGAGCCTCTGTGATGGTGGGACAGCATGGTGGAGTATTTGGTATCTTAAAACGAGACATCCCAAGCCTTATAAGTGTCCATTGCATTGCACATAACCTAGAACTAGGATTACAAGACACACTTAAGGCTATTCCCCTCTTCCGAGAAGTGAAAGAAATGTTGCAAGGCATGTGGAAGTATTACAAGTATTCCTGCAAGGCACTAAAAGAGTTAAAAGACCTGGCTGAATCAATGGATGAGAAGGCCTACAAATGCATCAAGGCTGATGGTTCTAGATGGGTGCCCCACTACAAAATCATTGTTCTCCACTTTGAACATGCTTCTCAGGCAAGAGACAGTAGTGCTGAAATGCAAGGAAGGGCCAGTAACTACTCCAAGAAATTAAAGAGTTTTAAACTCTTGAAGTTCATGCACCTTTTGCTGGATGTCATCAAAGAAGTTAGCAAGGTACAGTATCTTTACTTTTTCAAAGAGATGATGTGACTGTCTCAGCTGTACAGCTTAAAATTGACACCCTCTGTGGAGCTTTAGATGCTATGAACCTCAGGCCTGGTGAGCATGTCAGATCATTTTGTACGGAGATTACTGATGACAACATGTTCAAAGAAACTCATCTCAAGAGAGTGAATGGAGATGATGCTTCCTTTATGTCCATCAAATCAGGACTTATCACATCTGCCAAGGAATACTTTCACAAGAGATTTTCCAATTTCCAGGAGGATCCTGTCCTCCGTGGAGCAGCAGATCTCAGCAACCCCCTGTTGTGGCCAAGAGAGAGACAAGATCTCCTCATCTTTGGTGAGAATAAGCTAACTGACATAATTCACCATTTCCAAGCTCTTCTCGCAAGGCATAATTTTGATGAGCAAGCCTGTGTGGATGAATGGCTTGAACTAAAACTGTTAGTGTACAGAAGGCCTCAGTTGAGGGAACAAAGCATTCAGCACTTTTGGTGTCATGTATTCACAGCTTATGGGAATGAATTTCCAAATATGCTCATGGTGGTAGAACTGTGCTTAATCATTCCAGTGCAGACTGCTTGTGTTGAAAGAGGCAACAGTTGCTTAAACAGAATTATGACGGACCACAGAGCAAGCCTTGATGTCCCAACAGTTAGTGCTCTGATGCACATTGTTATCAATGGCCCAAGCCATGGAGAATATGATGCAACAAGAGCAGTTGTACACTGGTTAGCTTCAGGTGAAAGAAGGAGAAGACCAGAGTACATGGATCAGAATAGGAGAGATGCAGAGTAGACTCACTGTTCATGCAACTGAAGACTTTGAAAATGTCACATTACGAATCACTCTTGTAGTGTACACAACATGTTGGCAGTTGCCATGAACTCTAGTACTTCAATGAAGTCACTGCTTAAGTTATTGAATTGTTGATTATTTAAAAGGTTTCAACAGAAAACATTGCATCTTAGACTTGAGACTGTGTCCATCTCTAGTGAGTATAAAGATGACTTTTATATTAATAAAGAAAACAAAGACAACAGAGAAAGTGTTCTTTTTTTATTTCTTTTAATATATATTAGCCTTTTTTTGGGGGGGGGGGGGGGTGGGCTAGTGGCTTTTCCTTGTGGGCTAGTGATTTTCGTTACTCACTAGCCCATTGCCTAGTACCCAAAAAAGTTAGTGTCGAGCACTGAGTGGAATAATTGTTTTATTAAAAACGCCCAAAAGAATTGCAATATTTGATCTCCTCGGCTGTCTTCGTTGATGCGTAGCGGCTACGATATTTGTGGTCAATGGTATATGAGCTCATATACCATTGCCTGTTAACCAATCAAAATGCAGGAATTGTAATATACCATTGCTAGTTTTTAATAATACAATATATTTCATTCATCACTGTAGTGGCAGTATTGAGCAGGAAGTCTCAGAAGCCTTCACAAAACTATTTCTTGTGTTTGCACAACATACCACAGACACAGCATAATTTGACCATTTTTGAAGCATTATAATCATAATAAATTATTACCATTTTTTTAAAAAATTCTCAATTTTCAACCCTCACCTCCCATTTCCATCATTATAGTGGATGTTTAATTTTTTTCATTTTTATACATGTGGATCATCTTTGTTAAAACAGTCAGGATTATTTTGTAGCACATTTGTTCTCCTTATTGAGACAGGTGCTGTGAGATGATCTTGTGATTGAGCCCTAGGCAGCAGTTCTCCTAGCCCATCCCGGGGGGGGGGGGGGGGGGGGGTACTCCCATATATAGGCTATACGGGTATGTGCCGCTCAACAGGGTATGTTTTTTGGTTCTCTGACTCTGGAACAGGGTATAAAAATCGCCCTTTCTCTCTGGAACAGGGTATATTTTATTTCAGGTTTGACTCTGGAATAGTGTCGAATTTCCCCTAGAATCCTGATTAACCACACTGCACGGTCTAGTATAGCTAACTCTGCTCCCCTCCGTCGCTTGCTTTGTGATATCTGCTGTTTCCTGTGGTATTCCACAAAAAAGGCCATTTTCATTGCGTGATCGGTCACATCACGTACGTTATCGATCGTGTCTCGCATTTCTGTAACCTATTTAACCAGTACATTAACCAGTTATTCATTAAACAGTTGAGTTAAATAAATGTTCATTTAACTGTTAAAAGTCGCTCCGATTTCACTCTGGATGCCAATTTCACTCTGGATCACATACGCATTAGTTGCTTTGCTTCAAGTCTGGAACGGGGTACCTTTTTTGCAATTTTTCTCTGGAACAGGGTCGCAAATTCATCATTTTTACTCTGGAACAGGTCAAGAGTCTAAGGGAGTCAGCGGCTCACCCCGTAGTAAAATTAAAGGAGTACCCCCCCGGAGCCCGTCATCAGCAGAAATTGGAGTTAATTATTAACAAGTATTGACTGCATGTACTAAATGTTTAGGTCACTTTCAACAGATATCATCACTGATTTTTTCCCCCTCTGTTTTTATTTCAGAATCCCTTATAGAGGCCATTCACTCCGACATTAGGGAAGCTGAACAGGCACTTGAAAAACCTGAAAACAAAGAGTTTGCATCACATAGCTTTTTCAACAAAATAGAGAGTAGCACATAACAAATCCAATTCATGGCCTGGACAATGTTACCACCAATAATTAAGTAGTTGCATGTAAACCATTTTTATGCACGTTCGTAATAATATATTATTATTCAGCAAGAGCTTAAATTTAACTTCAATGACATGATGAAGTCATGTAACATAGAGGCCCTGCCAGGGGGGGGGGGGGGGGGATCCCATGTTACTTGTCTGAATTTAAAAATGTCCCATTTCTGCGTTTTGTTGTACTTTAATGCACCTTGACATCACCGGCCATCAGAGTTTCGGTGGGAAAGGTGTTTTTTTGTCGTGATTTGATTCTATGTGCTGTCGCTACTTTTTAAGTCAGTTGACATTTGTTGAAATTCCTCCTGGCAAGGCCTCAATATACACCCAAGGGCATTGAATGCTTATGTAGAAGTGAAAAACACAGCTTGAAAATGCTCAATTTTATTCATGGTAGAGAATTTCTTCAGATGTAGAATTATTCTGGGATAAGTTTAACTAACCAGTTCTGATTATATTTTGAAAATGCTGCCTTACGAAAAACCGAAGTTAATATGTGCAACAATTTGCTTTTCTCCCTTCTCATTCCATGACTTGAAGGAAAGTCGAGAGTGGTTATAATCGATATACATGTACAATATATATAGTTAACCAGTTGGCCAGTACTGTAAGCGTAATTTTTAGGTATCACGTTAGACTGGTATACATGTAGTTACCGTAGTGGTACCATGTTAGACCGATGTTGGACCATTTTTTAGTAGAATAGTGACATTGCCGTTCCCAAGATAAACAAGAACCTTGAAATTCAAATTTATTTATTAATGTATGGCTGCATTGAATCAGTAATTCTGAGCATGCACATGTATAACACTATTCATCATATAAAGGTAAAAAAATATTTTATCCATGGTCATTTCGTCAGTGTATTCATTGCGTCTGACGTACATACTTGTTTAATATCGAATCAGTGCCGCTAAGTTGATATACAGTATCAATAGATCAAGTACGTAAGAAACCCACATGCCAACGCCAAGAACACCGCCTCTTACAACTTACATTGACATTGACATTGACAGTTTACTCGACAACCTCTCGGCGATAATCTAGATTCACTGATTCATTTTGTCTATCGTAATCAAAAGTCTCTTCTAGCTGAAAATGTAACAACAACATTCAATCGTAAATAGTGATATAAAAAGTCGAAGCACAGAATTTGGTCATTTAACGTTGTGCTTTGTTTTGTTTTTTACGGGAGTACGTAGGTAAAAAAATGTAGCAAGATGTATAGCACGTGCAGAGCGAATGTTCTTGTTCATTACATTTTCTGTCTAATGACGTTCTCCTTTGCATCTTCCGTGGCCGTTGTGGTTTCCTTACTGTTAAGTATCTTGAAGGTGTTAAAATGGTCGCGGTGTACACATATCTTTTAAAAGTTTAAATTGTTTCCTTTCCTTGTTAAAGCGTACCATAAGACCCATAATCCAAAATGCATTGCATTATGTATTCTCTTCAGAATTTGAAATAAAAATTACATGCTATGTCCAATTTGCAGTAGAAAGTTCTACTTGAAGTCCCAGTGTTTACATTAATAAGTAATTTTCTGTTATTGTTACTTCTCTCGGCGACGATCAGGTGTATGTGTAGAGAAGGGGGGAGGGGGGGGGGGGGGGGGGAGGGAGTAAAAAGCGTAAAGCTCGGTTTACACGCTACAATTTGCCGGCCCGATTTGGCCAAGATTTAATGACAAAATCAAAGTTCTCTTCGAGACGACGACTATTTTGCATGAAGTACAAGGAGCAGTTTGCAGTACATGTAGTGTAAGCGGATACGATGAAACATTTGGCCAAGATTGCGTGACAATTTAAGTGAGCATGTTTGTCACTACAAGGGTGGACAAAATAGCATTATTTGCATCAGGCGTTTCACCATTTTGGATCTGGTCCACCTAGAAAGCTTTCGCAATTTATAAAGTGCTTGAAACAATCAGAATATTACTCCGTTACATTGTAAACACTTTGCGACTTGAGAACGGTCTCAGCAACTCGAGTCTGATCACGCCCATTTATTGATTAATGATTATGGTATTTTGTGATTTGAAAACCGAAAACCACAACGATTATCAAAACCGAAAAACCGCTAGTATATTTGCCGAAACCGAAAACCAAATGCTAATAAAAGGAAAAACCGCAAACCGCAAAAGACGCTAAAACCGAAAATCCCAAGGCCCCCCTCCTTTTGAGCTTAACTCCCTAAAAGGTACCGCGACGATTGTCAGATTTAAGCACGTTAAAGGAGCTACGTCACGGGGATTTCGCAGATTTTTGGTCTGAACTGCTTTAGTGGTAGGCAACTTAACCCATGAAAAACATTATCTTTGAACATCTAAAGGAAGATATCACCTTAATTTGGGGATAGAAATCAAAAAAACGCTATAAATATTGATTTTTTAAAGACGCTGGGAAACAACTTGAAAAGTTTAGCCTTAAATTTTTCAAGTTGCAATCCATTTCCATCCAAGCCATCCGCAGCCAAAGACGCTTGTTAACAGTTTCAGTGCTCTAATTTAGCAATTGGTAAAAAAAATGGCCCATTATTATCGTAATGATTCGATTTAGCGCCTGGGGCGCTTATTTACTTTTGGCACCTCAAGGGAGGGCGCTTATTCGAGACAGGGCGCTTATTGGGGACAGGGCGCTTATTTAATTTTTTTGAGCAACAACCAAATGTTCAAAACAAATCTAAAATAAATATTAAAATTACTAACAATAACAGACACTGTGGCAGTAACATTGTTGAAAGTTTAGTTACTTTTCAAAACACTGTTTATTTTTGCAGTAAATATATACATGTACGGTACGGTGAATGTTCATGAGTTTATCCACGGTAACATAACAATAACAAAACTGTAAGAATGCGGGCGCTTATTGGAATAGGGGCGTTTATTGACAAAAACACATTCGAAGGTGGGCGCTTATTCGGAAGGGGGCGCTTATTGGAAGGAGGGCGCTAAATCATTACGGTAGGTTTCCTACACCACAAATATAAATTTGGCTGTTCAAAAATCTGTTAAAATCCGTGACAAAGACCCTTTAAGCGCTACCAATGCACAAATCTTACCTCTTGTAAGGAAAGGCGAGCATCCCCGTCATTTTAACATCCGAGTTATCAACACGAAATACTATCAGGCTCATTACTAGGCTCGATTGCCAGCCGCTGTTCGGGGAATGAAACAGGGTCGGACTCGAGAGAGCGGCGGAAATCGAGCCTATATCATTACGGGACGACATTTTTAATTTAGAGGTAGTTATTCCCAGTTGGTAAGTTTTGTCACCAGAGAGTGTGGGAAACGAGCAAACTCCCCCCCCCCCCCCCCCACCACTCCATTTCTCGCTCTTTTAATTGTTATCTATCTCAAAATACCTATAAAAATTTATTGTACTATATATTTAATACCTAGTGTTTTTCCTTCATAACGTCCGCTTCGTTACCATTATTAGTTAACTGTAAGTTTGTTTTTTTTCTTGTATCGTAAGTTTGGAAATGTAGTGCCATGTAACTGTTTTGTGAGCAATTTAAAAAAAAACCAAAACAACAAAACAAAACAAAACAAAACAGCAACAACAACAACAACAACAACAAACACGCAAGACGTTTCAGTGTTTCAGTCTTGTATGTTGTAGTGTTTGATCCTACCATCCTGACTGGCCGACAGTTCTCGACGCTGGTCTGGGCAGGTTGAATGCTGACTTTTCTGTGCAGATTTGTCTTATGCGGCCTGAAAACGCTTTTTGAAATAAGGGGCAAAATGTTGACCTCGAAGCGATATCAACAAGATCTATGGATTGATATTCGCCTTTTGACTGTGAAGGAGAGCTGTATATGTCAAATATACTACAATCAGTGTCTAATTTAAATATAGCTCCACCTCGGGGGTAATATAAACTTGACCGCAGCACTTGTACCGACTTAAACTATATTCCTTTCGAATAAACTAGTCGATACGAGCATGATAAATAACTACGAGATAACTGGTTGCCTCAAAGAATACATCAGTACAAGAAGAGAACCCGAGAAAGATGTGCAAAAACACCAAGCTCGCTAGCATACTAAGAGGAGAAAACGCATGGCGGATTCCTATGTCATCCGGAGTGCTTGGTTTTGTTTTGGGATTGTCATGTTTTGGTGTAGCAATGAAGCTGTCGGAGTATAAGAACAGCCCAAGCCTTCCCCCTATGCTGGCTGGAATTCCAGTGAGTATTCTTAAAGTAGAGCTCGATAATCGACTCTTTAGCTGTTAGAAAAGAAATAAGAACTTAATTGTTTACACAGTGTTTGTGCGTGCATGGTGAAACTAAATGTACAGAACAGATATTGCGTCTTGAATTTTTCATCTTTAAAATGTTTGGCACGGCAGAATTTTAAAATGCAGGTTTCTCTACAGTATCTTCTAAAAATTAACGTTTTGCCACAATTGGAACGCTTAGTTTTTGATACGTCCACCGTAATTAACTGAGAGCCAAGCGTAAAATTTAATATATCAATTAAAAAGCGATTAAAACTTAATATTTATAACAATTTGAAATGGAAATTGTATTATGCCTGCCCATGCACAGACGACAAAAGAAAAACAAATAAATATAGAAAATACCAACTTTGTATCAGTTACATGAACAACAATATTTATTTGATTTCCTTCTCTGATCACAAAATGAGAGTTTTTTGTTCACTACTGCACTGCTAAATACGTGTAGTAAGCTAGACGAATTTTCGAGTTGCCTCAGTCGTTATTTGCCGGGCGAAGAGCCATCGATTAGCTAAAATTAGATTTGACAAGCGGTACACGACATGGAAAACAAGAATGTCCCAAGGATAATACTCCTTCAGATAGAAAACGTCGTCGATGTGAAACTACCCACGAAACATCATGGAATTGAAAGACAGTATAGGAGATCAAGAGCTAGGGCACCAATCGATCAGTTTTATGGAGCGCAGAAGCTCATCCGGGAACTGATGGATCGGTATTGCTATCACTAAAGCTGAGAAGCACTTATAACTGTATGCAATATCCAAGTCGATACGTTTTGATGTTCCACTGGAAAACAGGTCTTTGATGTGGATAAACGTGTCTGATCGGCCCCCTTTTTCATACAGGTCTATTTTTTCTTCCTTCACAGATGCTAGGTGCAGGAATAGCGGGAATGGTAGGAGGACGAATGAGAAAACACTGGCTGGTCAGTAGGAAAGGAATGAATTGTATTCCACCGATATCTATCTTTTTTATACTATCTTGAACGTTTTGTCGTTATCATGAATCAGCTGATATGTTTAAGTTTACACTTAACCCGACGTGATTTATCGAACTGTTCGGTAGTCGAATTCAATCAAACTTAATCGAAAGATTGGGTTGGATTAGTTCGATAATCGAACACACTGGAACCCAAAAATTTTAGTGAGAGAGTTCGATTGCGTTCGATTTCCGAACTAATCGAACTTAATCGAACACAATCGAAAAACGTCAGTAAAACTTACCCTTTAATACCAGCAGATATTTGAACAGTCTGTCTAGATAACGGCTACGAACACTCTCTTGCTACGAATAAATAATTAACAAGCAATATCTATTGATCTAGCCTTCTGGCATGGAACATACATTGATATTGCCAGTGAATAAACTGAGTGTAAAATCGAAAAAAATCCCGAACAATAAAGTCCAACGGACAATAGAAAATTAATCTCACTGCACTGTAGTTCCATTCCATTCCATTTTATAATTTGTTTTTATCGGAGTCCCAAGTAGTCTGCATAGCTGGCGGTTTCGTGAGAAAGCACTCGTGCGATATTTATTTACTGCGAAGGCTCACTTCCTCCCATTCCCCTCGCAACTTTGCCGTTGCCGCCCTTCCTTTTTAACGCCCTGCTTATAGCGGCCTTGCCACTCGTTCGCTCGCGCGCTCCCCAACATACCCCAATCTCCAGTCGAATGCAATCTGATCATGAATTTAAGTCAACCGTTGTTTTTCAATCAACATTCAGCCTCAAATCAAACGCAATCGAACCTAATCATCCATGATCGAGCCCAATCGAACGTTCGACTAGGTTCGATTGCTCGAAATTTTCTGTGATAGTTCGATTGTGTGCGATTATCGAACTAAATCGAACGCAATCGCGTGATTGCGTTCGATCAAGTTCGATTAATCGAACGTTCGATTTGGTTCGATTAGTAAAGTCGTCGGGATTCTTTGCCACAAATACAAATTATGTAAAATTGAAATAGTAAAATGAAAAGCTAGCGCTTTTCTGGACGAAAAGAGAAACAGAAGGTGCCGGATGGCGTAGGAAGAGAAGGGAATGATTAAGATGTGCGCTTTAATGGCTGCCTCTGTCGATTTCTCTCTCAACAAAGCGGACCCCGTAGAAGAGGCACTCAAGATGGCATATTCCAACCGGAGGTGGACTATTGGGTAGACACAATGAATATTTTGGTTAAGCATTATTTTTTATTTTACTTCAACAGATTTCTCTTCACACAGTGCTTTGCTTAATAGCAGGTGTACTTAGTCTTCATCTTATGTTCTTGTTCCTGGGACGAGAGGCTGATTCAAGAGAGAGGTTCAAAGCCAAGTGTCAATCAAACTTTAAAGGAGAATGTGAGTGTACTCATGTGCCAATGTTTTTATTTATTTGCTTTTATTTTCATTCATTCATTCATTCCTTCCTTCCTTCCTTCCTTCCTTCCTTCCTTCCTTCCTTCCTTCCTTCCTTCCTTCCTTCCTTCCTTCCTTCCTTCCTTCCTTCCTTCCTTCCTTCGTTCGTTCGTTCGTTCGTTCGTTCGTTCGTTCGTTCGTTCGTTCGTTCGTTCGTTCGTTCGTTCGTTCGTTCGTTCGTTCGTTCGTTCGTTCGTTCGTTCGTTCGTTCGTTCGTTCGTTCGTTCGTTCGTTCGTTCGTTCGTTCGTTCGTTCGTTCGTTCGTTCGTTCGTTCGTTCGTTCGTTCGTTCGTTCGTTCGTTCGTTCGTTCGTTCGTTCGTTCGTTCGTTCGTTCGTTCGTTCGTTCGTTCGTTCGTTCGTTCGTTCGTTCCACACCAACAGAGAACGAACATGGCTGGCACACAGAAAAAGAAAACCGGCCTTTTATAGATAATGATAAATGATAGAAAGAAAGAAAGATAGCTAATTTCATGCGTGTTTTCCCTCAGTTTTCTGTCACAGATATGCGGCAATTATTGCCATGTCAGCGCTGTCCATCGTCGCAGTCACTCTTGCTCCCTTGGGAATTCTATCTTGTGTTGTTTTAAGGCGCATGTCTGGATATAACGTAAACGAGGTGCAGGTAAGATATTTGGAATTTACGTATCTCTCTGACTGGTTAAGAAAAAGTCTCACACCGTGCGCTAACCAATCAGGGCGAACATGCTGGATTTTCAGCCAATCGGAGATCAGGAATCATGATGTGGTAACATCAAACCATGTAAGCGCGTGGCTCGCGCCAACTAAATCCTGTGATTCAAAACACGTCGACGCATAAGGTTTTGTAAAACAACTAAAGAACAACAGTGATTCTTAAACTTCTTTTAAACTAGTTAAGCTGGAGGCCGGACATACATTAACTAACTATGCTCAAATGAACTAACCACCAAGTGAGTCTAGAAGAAATACAGTAAGATAAATATTTGCATCATTAAATGGGAACTCGGAAAAAAACCGAGCACCGGGTGCTCGGTTTTTTTCCGAGTTCCCATTTAATGATGCAAATATTTATCTTACTGTATTTCTTCTAGACTCACTAGGTGGTTGGATGGTTGCATCTCAGATATGCCTTAATGTGACTGCGTGATGCAGTTATGAGTCATTTGTATCTGTCCTGATTAATTGACTATGTGACCGCGTGATGCGGTTCTAGTCATATATCCACATTTGACCCTTGCTCACCATAGAGTCTCCAGTAGCTCAGTGGTTAGAGCATCCGACTAGATCACGGAGGGTCGTGGGTTCAAATCCCATCTGGTGCTCAAATGAACTAAATTGCGCTAATTACATGTTCCAACAGCTAGAGTGTATTCATTACCGTATGACTAATTACAAATCTCTGGTCGTAAAATGCCTATAAGTTGTTTTTTGGTTAATCCTCAGTTTGATCATTGAAGGATTCCATAGCAAATTATCCACTTGACTGATATTAAACAACAGTTCAAAGTAATGTAAAAGTAAATTGCATTCTCTAAACAGCTGTCACTACTTAAATTCGTTGATTCTTGATTTTCAAAGGAGGTGAACAATGCAACATTAGAGAGACGTCGAGATCCAGAATCGGCGCCCGGGCCAAAGAGAACAGACGTGCGGCATCCACCTCAGCAAGCTAAAAAAGCTGGTGGTTTACCTCCAATGAATCACGCAAGTAAAGCTCACCCGAAACGGAACCACCGACAACCTAACTATTTCAACTATCATGGTCATTTGCGCGTTCCTCCCGGCCCCAGACAGGCTTCTAATAAAAAACATCCTGACCATAACAGGTACAACAGGCAGCTATATCAACAACGAAACTTACCTTTAATCATAGCAGCACATAACCACTCGTCGCAACAAAGTCACATACCACCTGGCCAGAGACTACAGCGGTGTTTATCAAACACGACTGATACCTCCTTTGCATAAAAATGTGTGCAAAAATATAAAACTTTGTAGGAGTATCTACTAGTCTTGCGTAATGCAAGTCAGTTTCGGCGTTTCACTCAGGGAGAAAAGATCACAATGACTTAAGCTGTTTAAATAATTCTAGACTTGATATTGTAAACAAGAGTTTGGTTGAAAATTCTTATACAAATTTGCTATAACACTGGGCGTGGTCACACGTAGTTAACTTTTAGATGCTTATTTAAAGTCAAATTTATAGAATAAAAAATACGAAATTTGTCACTAAAAGGCTTTTTATATATTGGGTACTACAGCTCAAAATCTACGAAACAAACTGATTTTTTACTCCTTTCTATACACGCACCGAACCATCTCGGAAATGACCATTTTTCAGTCCAAGGCTCTCAAGTAACACTAAGGACGTGGAGCCGATGTACCTCTTGCAGTCGGGTTCCAATAGCGCTATAGGAGTGAAAAACTGAAAATCAAATAGACATCGGAAGGAACTTAAGGCATTCCTCCTATTAACCTGTTGATGTTTCGCGTCGTTCATTGTTTATTCATAGATTTTTTCCTCAAACATTGTAATCTAAGATATTTTAGAATAGGCTAGCCACTGTCACAAGGCCGATGTCAAGAGCCTCTGCTAGCAGGGAAGAAAGTCTTGGTCTTAGCCAGATTTTAACCAATAGCCACACTGCAGCTGATCATGATCCACACTGTAGATAGCGTAACACAACTGCCTCCGCCTGGCGGTGGAAATATTATCCTTATGTAAGGAAGAAGCTATTATATAACAAGAACAGATCAATCCACTCTTTTGGTTCTTTCCCAACCTTTGCAACTCCTGGAGCATGGACCTTCCAGTTCAGTTGTAGCTGGGCCGACCTGTTTTTTTCGCGTTCATCTCATCTCAGGGTTGTACTGCAAAGCCTGTCTCGTCACATTGTGAGTTTCCTTTCTGACGGCGTGGTCAATCCAGCACAACGTTTTGCCACTTCTAACTTATGTTAGTATGTATTCCATCTTGGTTTTTCTCGTCAGCTCTTCGTTTCGGCTTACTTAAGCAACCTTAGCTTAAGTAATCTGGGCACAGTATTTCACTCGCTGCATCTATTATAAATCTTTCAAATAAACTCGGTTCTTGGCGCTGCCAATGGACAAACTTATCAGAGCATGTTTCAAACCATTCACTTTACGCTGGTTACACTATCGTCCCTATTTCACTGATCTTGTAACTTCGCCTGCTGTTCCCGAATCCATAGTCCCGTGTTGTTGAGGTCTCGTAGTCTGTAGAATATTGACCGCTGCTCTTTGAATGACATTTACGGTTGAGCCTTTCCGATCTTAACATGGGTTTTCTTTCCATGTGAGATGAGTTTCCTAATGACACGATGGAGACGTGATCACCGCCCTGTAAACAGAGAAAAAGTACTGGAGTTTTATATAAACATGACGTCACTGCTTTTAGTCGAAAGCTGGACGGAGGGGGAGGAGAGGGAGGAGGTGGAGAAGGAGGATGGCAGAGGGGAGGGGGAAGGTCGTGAAGGCTGGCAGGGGTGTCGGTAATGGTTGGGTGTCGGGGTGGCTTTTGGGCTGAGTCAATCTCGTTCCCATGGTTTTTAATTGATTAAAGGAAAGGTCGCTCGAGTTCTGGGCCATTCGGAAGTCCGCTTGGGATCGCGACTTTTCATTCTTTTCACCCGGAAAGCCGCTCGTAGTTACAACCTTCGGAACTATCTCTGCGCGTCGTTCGTGTTGTTCTAAGAACTACGGTCAGTCTTTTTTGGAACAATACTTAACGATATAGAAACTTACGGAAACAGCACAACAAAGCAACTGCGACGACTCTATCACACCAGATAGCGAAATAGCCGCTTCTAGAATCAATATGCTTATCAAAGCGATCATGAGGATTGACTCTGTGTCGTATGGACACTGCACTGAAAATCAAGAGGAAGAAAATTATGAAGATTTAACAAAAACGATTAGAATAGTCATGGATTTCTCAAGCAAAAATATAATTACACAAATACATTAGAGTCACCACTCATTAGTATACACCCTACGTCTTGGAAAAAACTTGTGCATGAATATGGCAAAAAATGAAGTAAATCAAACAAAACACTTTGGAAAACGGAGGAAGACGTTGGTAAGACGAGCGACGGGGAATGGATTAAAATAGTTCACGCTGCTATATCGGAAGTATAATGCAAACTATCAATAAGGATTGTCTACACTTGGAACATAACTAGTGCTTTGAGATCAGCTCTCACCGTGTTCACATTCACCCACGGATCTCCACGCAGTCAGCGCGAGTCCCACATACGCGGCCACGATTCCACCCAGGACACACGAGATAACGGAAGAAGCGAAAAACAACCCTGTCTAGGGACAAAAGTATCAAAGAATGAAGCTTATCTTTTAAAAATTCTTATCCTTTTTCTTTTTCAAAACTAGGCCTTTTAAATAGTCGAACCACTACTCGGGAGATGTATACAAAGTTAACTTTCATGCTCCGAGTTTGTTGACAGTAAAAAGAGACTCCTCATTTCTTGGGTGTTGGTTAAAATCGGGGCATGCGTTGGTGAATGTTGTTGGATGTTTGTTGTATATTCGTATTACCATTCATGCTTTAGGGGAAAAAAAAACTACTTCGAGGCTATTACCAGAAGAATATTTCCCTGAATCATGCAATTTAAATGGAAAACAACAGTAACAAAATGGGAGTTTTTCCTTGATCTTACCACAGTAAATTTTCCAGTAAACCCTCCTGTTATTCCTAGAACTCCAGCGATGAGGATCTGAAATAATTTGTCCTGTTTAGTATTCAGCAACGGAATCAAGGAAAATAAATTGAATTACCTATCAGTGAACACGTCACCCTGCGAGCAGAGCCCTTCCTTTTCCACTGATGTACTTCCCAAATCTCAGCCGCAGGGAAGATAAAAGAGGCTCTGCTCGCAGGGTGTGAACACGTGTGAATTGTTCATGGGTTTTCAGATTGTCATCATTTATAACACTGAACCATTGTTACATTTTACTGAGTAAATCAAATTGAGTAGCGCAGTAATCAGCAGCAGTCTTACAACTTGGTCTTACAAAAATACTTTGAGCGTCAAGCGCTCATTTATGACGAGTTTTAAGGGCTCGCTACAGCTTAATAGCCTGCGAGCAGGCTAACCTTGGGTGACATGCGCGAGCGGCGAAGCTCATTTCCCTTTCGTAAGCGGTCCATGTCATTTTTCGTTTAACGGTCGATGCCATCATTGGTAACCAAGCTTTTCGGAATGGACGAAGTCACATCTGCTCTCGTTTAGGCCTGGATTAGGCCAAAACTGTGCTTTGAATATTTGATGAAGACGATTATTAAATCTAAGTTAGATTCACGCTTAGGTTAGGATAGGGGATAGGGTCATCTGTTATAGATGTAACAGTAGGTGGCGGTGCAGTGGTGAGAAAGAGAGGGATGCTGGCATGCATGAGGTTCCAGGTTCGATTCTGGCTGGGTGGTGACGTACAATTTTCATTTTTATTTTTAGTACAAAATATTTTGATGACAGTGAAAATATTTCCAAGTGTTGCTTAAATGGCATCGATCGTTTACAAAACGGACACGTGCAGCGGCGAAGCCGCCTAAGCGAGTGGAGAATGCATGAGAAAGTTTTGGCTTTCCTCCCCGCTTCACTCCCAGGTTCGCCGGCTCTTCGCATCGTTCGCGCGTATGAACTAAAGGTGACCCTGCTCTCCTTACGAACTTATCTATAATACGGACACCTTAGCCTGCGTAGCAAGCGTTCCCGTAAAGCGTGAACGGTACGATCCGCTTCTCACTTCTTGACAGTTCACTTGGTCTGACGGAAAGAGACCACAACTTCTATAAACTCTACCTCTGTAATACGGGCACCTCCATGATACAGACGCTCTTCCTTGCCCTTTTGGAGTCCGTATTAAAGAGGTTTGACTGTATATTGTATCAGAGCCTTCGTTTTCCTTGACCAGCAGTCAAACAAAAAAAAGAAAGAAAGAGCCAAAAGCACTTTCGTGACAATGGATGACTGTCAACCGAGTTCCTCAAATCTGATTGGTCAACAACGTGTGCGCTTTTCAACAACAATTATTAGCATCCAGTGGCTATTAAAACATCCGACGATGGCGTAAAGAGATATAACAAAATCTTTCGGTTCTTTTGAAGATTTCCGATATTATAAAACAGTGGAGATCGAGGCACAACGACACCCGACATCTTTCGACTATTTCTATAGATTTTCGACGTTTAGACTGGATGCGATCTAACGATATCTGAAAACCAATCAGAGACGAGTCATTTTGTCAGCCCTGGGGGCCTATGGTAAATTAATAATCTTATGATTTTCTCGGACAGTTAAGTATTTACACTACAAATACCCGTGATATTTGAATATTCTGCTAAATTGCGCTCGCCTAAAAGCTCTTGCAATGTCGATATAGTTTTTAATTTTTACTCGTGGTGTAAGAAGGCCGAACAGCACAGAAATTCGTATGGTCAATTTCGCGATGCATGTAGAATATACTTCTATAATTACACAATCTTTCTGTGCCCTTGATGTATTAAAATTCGCTCTTTTGTAAACAATATTTTTGGTCGTTTCCTGAAAAGAAATTTTGCTTTCCAACAGTGCATGAAGTGGTTTATTCCTTTCTGCAAAATAGATCGGCGAAACAGGCTGAATCGAAGCATTAAGCTGTACTTCTTTTTATATTTCTAAGAACAAGGCTTTAACTGAATGAACACGCATAGACTAGGATTTATTTACTAACAATTAATGCAGAGAGCGACAAAAAGGGAATCAGTCAGTCATTCGAAGCTGGCATAATTTATTCAGTCTGAAAGCCATTATCTACTCAAAGACACTAATGTGTTTGTTCAGAGCTGTATTTGTCCTCTGCGATGTTCAATTTCACGCCGTGCTTTGCATTATAATGTTTCTGTTCAATATGCAACATATTGCTTCAAGGCAGCTGCGGACTTTTGCTTTTCTTTTAAGGCTGTGAGTTGTAACATAAACTGGGTTACTATCTTTTCTTATATGGCAATTAAGAGCAGATTTGCTGTGTTCTTCCACGAAAGCATTTCTAATAACTGTCGCTTTTTAAAACATAATCCTGAACATAATAAATTCGGATTTAATTTAACCCCTTTAGAATCGTTGTTTTTTTATTGTTAATAAATGAACCGACGAAACTCGACAAGCTGCTACAAAAAAAGAAATGAAATAAAAAGAATTGATTAGGAGCACAGGCATCAACGAAAGTCAACGCTAGTAAGAAAAAGAACTAAGTTTAAAATACCGTTTAAAATAAAACTTTATGATCTTGCATGGCGAGTAACCAAAATGCGAGTTTCAAAAATGAAACACAGCGTTAAAATGTTAAATCGATATGAAAAATATAGTATACAATCATATCCTGCGCAATGAAACAAAAAGTAGCCTGTTGTGGCTGGAAGGACGAAAACATTCGGTTTTGAATACATATGTTTAAAAATTGGAGATAAATTAATAATGAATAAACCACAGTGTGTTTCTTTATGAGCTTGAAGGAATCAAATCGCTCGAATCGAAAATTGATTGAAAGAGAAATCTGAACTGAATTATCCTTCAACATTTAACTCAGATTTATTAACTTTGTGGCTTGGGACAGAAGCGTGAGAATTATCAAATGCCATAGACTCTAACAGCTACTAAAACAAACTAAACCAAGATTATAACGTTGACGAACCAAAGCGGATTAATGTTACCCTCGTTTACCTTGCTTCCAGTACTTCGATCACCTCAATTTAACCCATGAATGTGTTGTATGAAAAAGAAGCTTCCGTCCTTACTCGCCTTTTGAGCCAGATTTTTTACAGACTCAGCCAAACTTTCTTGAAGAGGATTTTAGAGGGAACATTAAAATGGAATGAAAGTCAGATTGACTTTGAATTAGAAATACATTTTCCCGATGAAAAATAACGGCGCACCTGTTATGGTAAACAAGAAACAAAAAACTATTTTGAAATGTTCCAAAATAAGAAAAAAAAAACAAGAAGTTGTTGTTCTTTTTATAAAGACAACCCTATGTGAGGGCCTGCGGTTTATTCACGAACTAGAGAACAATTTAAAAAAATCAGACGCGTGCCTGAAATCGAAATTACTTAGGGTTGTTGGTCCAGAACTTACCGGGATAGCTGCCCAATATTCCACGCCGGTCTCAAAAATATCGCCAAGATCGTCCCTCCTTTTACCCAGTATGAAGCATAAGGTAAACACAAAACATCCCAAGATGATCTGTGATATTCCTGTACAAATAACTTGGTTCGCTCTGCTCTCTTGAAAGGGCATTTTCGATTATGCACTCTGAATTGTTAATCTCTTGCAGATCTTTGCAAAATCGTGGGATCTGTGAATCGTATAAAAGCATAACCATTAGGCAAAATACATCGGAAGCGTCCAATATTCATCCGCCCGAGGGCGAAGAACTCATTTCCTTTTCCTTTATATTTGCACAAGCTCTTTATTCCAAACGCAAAAAATGTTATTGACGGGTGTAATTCCTTGTCACGTTTTGACATCACCTTCAAATGACTCGTTCCCATGACTAAACCGAGCGAATATTACTCGTTTCCAGTTCACCGCTCAGTTTCGACCTCCGACGAAGCGAAGGGACAAAAGTGTCTGTCTCTCTTGTTTGAGGTGAAGCGACTGGTCTTGTATAGTTAGCTAGGGGCATCAGCGGGAGTTTTAACTCCAGTTGTAACATGGTAGAGCGCGGGTTGCGATATTTTGAAAGGTTCTCTACACTCCAATACCAATAATTTTACGCGAAGTAGCCTGTTTAGGTGAAGAGATGTGTAAGCAGGAGCACATTACCCTGGTGTAAGTGAGTAATCTCCCAAGAACACATTACATTAGTTTTCAACTCCGATTCGTGGAGTACAAAGAACGCGCGAAACGTGAGTACAAACGGCGATATTTGTACTCTGCAGGACCTATTTAACAGGTTATGTGTAGTTCCCACGGCGTGAAAGGTTAAAAAACGTGGAGAGTCAGCATTTTGGGAACAGAAAACCTGGATAATAAATATTTCATTAGAACATTTAGCGTGTAGTATCGCTGTATATTTTTACTCGCCATTTGTATTTTGACTCGCCCTTCGGTTTCGCCAAAATACTGCAAGACTCGCAAAAATAAACAGCGATACTACACACTGAAATGTCTAATAAGATAGAGGTATCAATAGTCCCCTCGATTTGTTTATGTAAATTCCTTATGGCAGCTATCTTGTATTAATTTAGCCGTAAAGCAGACACATTCACTATATTGCTAAGATTCATATTTCAATTAAATCTTAAACTCCGCGCGCCAGTTAATCTCAGTATGATACTTTGCCAAAAACATTACTACGAATCATATTGCAAATAGAAGCAGGTGTTTCAAAGTTATGAAGTCTTTTCCCTTTTAGCGCGAGCGGTGTCGTCTTCTACCTAGTCTAAATAACTAAATAGAACGAGGTAAATGCGTGTGTTCATCAGAATCTATTAACCACCCTTTTTGTACCGGTGACAACATGTCACTTAGCGCTCTAGAAAAAACCTTAATAAAAGCAATGTGGTTGATGAGCACTTTTTATTATGGGCTGAACTGTTTGCATGTCTGACTAAATGAGGAAACAATATCGACAATAGCCGGCGGGGGAAGTTTTTTGCGGCTGTCACAAAGTAATTTCTCATAGACAGTCATCCTGTGAGGTGAGGTGGATGTGAACCAGCATCTGGCTTGGACGCTTCCATAACATTTGAAATGAAAAATTGAAAAGTTTCCACAACGTTTTTCTGACTTCATTCGATAAACAAAATTTGTTTCGCAGACATATGTTTCCGGTACAACAAAGGGGAAAAGATTTCAATTGTTTTCATTGCAATGTGTCCGTAACGACATTTCCTCCGATTTCAGACACGCCCACTGTTAGGCAGCAAACCAGGCAAACCAAGTCTGCGGATGGCAGGTGCAAGAAACGCGCTATAAAATACACGAAACTGCTGTAAATGTTTTTGAAAACACATTCTGTTGGAAAGCTCAGTTCATTGTGAATAACCTTCGAACAGTCTCCTTGGTAAGGTACAGGGTCTTCTTGATTTATCGAAAGCCTTCGACACGGCGGATCACTTATTTCTTAATTTTAAGCTGTTGGAGGTTGGTTTCACCGATTTCACTGTGGACTGTATGGTTCAAATCATGTCTGTCCCAGAGAACCAGACTTACAGCTGAAGGAAATTCTCTATCTTTCGCCAAGTGTGTGTTTGACCACAGACCACTCCCCTATCTGATTTATGTGAACGATATGGCTATCTAGGCTGATGATCGTCCGCCATCTACTGCTACTCCAGCGAATAACTTGAGCTCAGATCTTGCGGTTTAATAACGATGACGATAATCAGTATTTGGTAGCTTGCGAAACCGTAAAGCATTTAGAGATGTACTGTCAGAAATCAATGGGAACTCGCCGATTAAACGTAAAGATTCATTTAAGTGTCTAGGTGTTAAACTAATCAGAATATGGCCTGGTGCCATCATGTTGATGCCGCGACCAAGAAGGTCCGCCAGAGATTCGGCGTTTTACGTTCTATTAAACATTAAATACCTCTGCATGGCCGCCGATCACAAGATAACAGGGCCATTTTACCATGATGCTGACATAGAACAAAAGTTCTCATGCAGGATTTCCAAATTTTGCAGGATTATAATTCTCCGGCTGAACACCCAGGCTCTTGATTCGTTGAAGTGGAGACCTTTAGCCTGACACATCGTCGAAATAATTGCCAGAAATGACATTGCTATTTATCAAATGTTTAAACAATTTCGTAGATTTCAATTTTAATCTTATAAGATATAGGGATGTACATAGATTTAATACACGCAACCGTCGATTGTATCTGTATCCACCACATTCGCGCATCAACTGGGGCAAACGGCGCTTTGTCCCACACGCGGTCGGTAAATTGAACAATCTCGGCCGCGGTCGGTAAATTGAACAATCTCGGCCTGCACAAACAACTAATTTAAATATTTTAAGATTTCTTAAACCAACAAACTGTAAATTTTTATTTTATATTTTGTTTTAGTTATATATTTTTGGTGCTTTTTTCCTGCTAAATTTTGTGCGAAATATTTAATTTGTAGGACCTTCCTGAAAACTACCCACCGCTGAGCTTAGTCTTCTACTAAAAAATTGTGATCATTATTAGCTCTCGCGAGACCATAGCTTTTCAAGAAGTAAGAAGTCAGCTACTTACCAGATACCGATCAACCTGAAATGGACAACAGAAACTTACCAGCCGGAATACGGGTTGCCGTTGGAAAACTGAATCACCTGGACTCCCAAGTAACGGGGAAGCAATACATATCCAATGCTTTTTTCTGCTACGTTAATGGCCGCTGTACGTTCTACAAATGGTTGTCTGTTTAGTCCCAAACTTGTGACATTGAAGGTGTAATTTTTTTCCCTGGACAACGTTTCAGCCGTGATCACGGAGTAACATGTTTAACACGTTACGACGAATGTGATTTGTTTATTTGAAGTGCGTCGTTTTGCTTATTTCTTTAGAAACAAAAGGAAAACATTTTAAAATTGTTTGGCCAAGGGTATTAGTTAATAACCAATGAGCTTTCCGCTAGTAATTTCAATTTCAATGTAAATCATTTAGTAAAAGACAGATCGCTGATGCATTTACAGGAATATACTAAGATGATGAAATAGTCTGGCTTTCTGATCACTATTGAGTTTGGAAAAGGTTTTCTTCAGTCAGGGAACGAAAATTTTCCTAGAAGCTTTTAGTTTTAACCCATCTTTTATAGATGCGCCCCTCCAGCTTAAAAGTTGTAATTAAACGAGCTAAATTATTAATAATGATGAATTATAAATAACGGTTTCTCTATTTTCCCATTGGAGGAGCTGGGTTGCGCCAGGGCGATCCCCTAGCAAATTACCTATTTTTAGTGGTACAAGAAATTCTTGCTAATCATATCCGTCCGCGAAAACGACTGTGTTTGTAGTGAAGGATGACTTCAGGAAGTCTTCAAGACTAGCTCATCTGGCTGACTCGCCAAACCGATTCGAACTATGTTCAGGTTTAAAAGGCAAACAGTGATAAAACAGAAGCTTCCTTTTGACGCACCGGATCCTTATGAGTTATAGATAGTCACAAACACTCAGCTCCAGTCAAAATTCATCCAGTTCCAATCGAGCTCTTTTTATGTTGATTAGACCTATGTACAAATCTGAACGAGAAATTTTTTTTGCAACATATTGGAATTTATTAAAACAGCTCTCATTCTGAAAATGGAGACATTATCGGCAAAATTCATGAAGTCTCATGCAAAACATTTCATCCCGAAGCTGACGCATCGTGCCTCAGATTTGTTAGGGATGGTCGCTTAAGTTTTTTTTTGTCTATTTTTGTTTAATGGACAAAAGAAGTATTTTTACAAATTTAAACAAATTCTGTCAATAGGGTTCGGAGCCACCTTAAATTTATGAAAATATAAGGTAGCTCTGAAGCCTATTCACGGAATTTTTTAAACAATTCCAGAAATGTTTCTTTTGTCAATTAAACAAAAATAAATCAAGAATAAAAACTTTCACGGAGTAGTTTTTAAGTTTCTAGCCTGAAAAGGTCAAAAAGAGTGTCTTCGAGTTCTTGGACGTCACAGGGGACTCAATCTGTTCATCGGTAAAGCCTACACAAACGTGTACTCAAGTTATTCTACAGCCTTGTTCAATAGCCCGGGTTCAATGGTACATATAAGGATGCTTATGACAGGAATGCCGGTTGATAAGTTCCCCAACGGGAGTGGAACACAGGACTCGCTTCTTTATTTCATTTTTAAAATTTGTTTTGTTAGAAGGTATAGGCAGTACCACCCAATCATTAATGAACTTAGCTTTAATGGCAGTAATTTTAATTTCAATGTGCCGATAAATCGGTTAGTAAAAAAAAAATAAGACGGAATTCAGAGGTAAATATTGGTCTCTCACAGCCGGAAACTGAAGACTGGAAAGAGCGTGGTAGTGAATGAAGCTGTAAGCCGCCACTGGCGGGGGGGGGATCACCAAAAGGAGGGGAGGGAGGCGCCAAGCTTTATCACAGCATTTGAACTGGGACCAAGCTCGCAGCTTTCTTGATCCATCACTGCGCCTAAAAATGACTCGCAACGGTTCTCTAAAAGCTTTTTATTATTCTGTTAAACGCTACATCACTTATAATAAGTTCCTTTCATTCACTCTTGACATCGTTGAAGTACATGTGATGTGTGGGGTTTTGCCAAACTATATAATTATAAATACAAGAAATAGGCTGTCTACAAAACGTAGTTGTGTTTCATTTAGTGCCTCATAAATAGATGAATTCTAAAGAGAGGCATCAAGTATGTGTTCGTTCCAAATGTAGTACCATATGAATATTATTTTTGCTTTCTCTTGTTTTGTCTTCATTTCCATGATAGCTTGTTGAAATGACAACACACTAACAACACACATGTACTCCTCTTGATTCAAGACACCCACTGAAGCATAAATTACCCTGTTCCTCTCTTTGAAGTGTATGCTAGTTATTCACCTCCAGTCGATTCTCACAACTTTCTTATTAGGAATGACGAAGGATGTGCCAGAAATTACCCCTTGAGTACAATGGTAAAACAAAAAAAAACTAAAAAAAGGTTAAAAAAAGAATAAACTTGAATGTTTCTAACTGCAACTATCACAAACTTCAATAAACTGAAAAGCCATTGTGTGATGGGCTGGTAAAAGTTTAAATTTACTAAGTTGGATGAAATATTCCACTAGCCATGTTGACTGCCTGCAGTACTCTTCGCTTGCCTTGACAATGTGCCATGCTTTTTGGTGCTACAGAAAAACTGGGTTAAGAGAAAGACTGCATGGAGTTTACAACGCTGCACATTAACTTAAATTTACATTATTAGCAGAATTAATAAAGTTTCTTGTGAAAAAAAAAATGCATGTAGGTGGTGACTCATCACTTGTTATCATTTTGAACACGAAAAAAAAAAAATTCATGCACACACCATTAAGAAAATTTCCTTTGAAAGTTGTTAATGAATCAGTGAGTGAATAGTATATCTTAGAGATGGTAATGTATACATTGACAGAGATCAAGAATAAATAAAAATACCCCAAATTAACAGTGTTCCCTTCCCCTAATTGACAGATTTTTCATTTAGTTGCCTATCTATAAATCTACAACAGCTAACATACATGTAATGTCTAAAATTACACACAATTCTTGTTATTAAAAACTAAGCTAGGGTTCTTTAGCCATGATATCTGCTAACATATCACTATAGTAACTTTCCAGGTCTGGATTGATTTTCCACTGACAAGCTCGTAGCTCAAGCAGTTCCAACAACAGACATCTTGTCTTGGCAGACGTATTATCAGCAAGTATGGTATCTCTTATCTTTCCAACAAGCTCATCTGCTTTTTCCTGTCAAAAAGTCATGATATATGCATTATTGACCAAGCATGAGGTCAAGATGGCTGGATATTTGCCAAGTTTTTTTTTTAATTTTTATGGACCAAGACAAAGTCAATAAAGAACTTTTTTCTTGTGGGACCGCTGCAGGAAAATCTCGGATGGGCAAGATAGGCACATCTTGCCCACTTGGGTAGCCAATCAGAATGAGGGATTTGCCTCATCTTGGGGATTCAGCCATTCTTGGCTGTGACTAAAAGTGGGATGGGGACATGGGGACTGAGACATGGATCCATGGCCTGGAACTCGGGGATGTGGAACTTGGGGATAAAGGACTCAAGGACATGGGACTCGGGGACATATGGACATGGGACTCAAGGATGTGGGACTCTGGAATGTGGGACTCAAAGGATATGGACACAGGCAGACAAGGCTCTGTGTTTGAGACCGTGTGACGTAAGCGTCACGGTACGCGCTATTTGATCCCATACACTCACTGTAATTTGTAACGACTGACCTCGGCTTGTTCCAGCTGATCGCAAAAAATGCTCCCTAAAATACTGGATTTTGCATCTTTTAATCCCAAATTGTGATCTACTGTAAGCCAGATAAATAAAGTTCACTTATCTTTTTTCTTTTGGGAGGTATTTTACGATTTTATGGGTTTTTTTGGACGTTAATTCCTCGCTAGCTGTCACCGACCCCAAACAAAAGTAAGAGAAAGAGACAAGGCAGGCAACTTCGATGGACCGCCGAGACCGACAGCCTCCAGAATTTGTCCATTTTCTCCCACTTCCACGCATCGCTCGCCATCCAGCCTCGGGCAAATAAAAGGTGGATAATTTTCAAAGGTCTGTGCCAAAAATTGTTCCAATCGCTCGGTTTTAACGTACTTAAAAGCCGCCGCGAATTTTCAAGTTCCCTGCGAAATCGCCATCGTCAAAGGATATGGGCCAAAACGGTCGATCATAACGCTGATATCAAATTCGAATTAATCAAAACCAACGGTCAAATTACGCAAGCTAGTGACAAAATCAACCTTTGCCACATCCCCCAGCGCACGGCACGTCCGTTCAATAATAATTCATCTTGTATATTGCTTACAGTCAAAACCGAAGAAGCGTGAATGCCAAAAATTATTTCTGGAATGTTTATTGTTCTACGACCAATCAGATTCGAGACGTTACCGCAACAAACCACAACAGTAATTAGCAAAAAGGTTTCGATTCTTTTATCACGAAACGACTTTTTCGTCTACATTAAGTCTTGAGATCACCACCGATTAACAAACACTCTGGAATTATTACAGTCAAAATACTCAGCGCGTGCCGCTTAGAATTCGAGAAAAGTTTTGATTAACGGCGAACGGATTGCATTATTGGTTTCAAACATTCAAATTTAATTTGAATATTGTAGATCATCCAACAGTGAACACGTGAGCACGTGAACCTGTAAAAAATAAACCAATCAAATTGCTTCATTTCTGACAGGCTCACGTGTTCACGTGTTCATGGTTGGATGATCTACAATATTCAAATTAAATTTGAATGTTTGAAACCAATAATGCAATCCGTTCGCCGTTAATCAAAACTTTTCCGGAATTCTAAGCGGCACGCGCTGAGTATTTTGACTGTAATAATTCCAGAGTGTTTGTTAATCGGTGGTGATCTCAAGACTAAATGTAGACGAAAAAGTCGTTTCGTGATAAAAGAATCGAAACCTTTTTGCTAATTACTGTTGCGGTAACGTCTCGAATCTGATTGGTTGTAGAACAATAAACATTCCAGAAATTATTTTTGGCGTTCACGCTTCTTCGGTTTCGACTGTAACTAGGATGGCACGAAAGTACATTGTTTTCAAAGATTCTGTAACAACCCTGGCCAAAATCATTCCCAGTTACTATATGGGAGAGGGGTTTTCGTCGGACACGCCGTGCGCTGGGGGATGTGGCAAAGGTTGATTTTGTCGCTAGCTTGCGTAATCTGACCGTGGGTTCGAATTTGATATAGGCGTTATGATCGACCGTTTTGGCCCATATCCTTTGACGATGGCGATTTCGCAGGGAACTTGAAAATTCGCGGCGGCTTTTAAGTACGTTAAAACCGAGCGATTGGAACGATTTTTGGCACAGACCTTTGAAAATTATCCACCTTTTATTTGCCCGAGGCTGGATGGCGAGCGACAGGTGGAAGTGGGAGAAAATGGACAAATTCTGGAGGCTGTCGGTCTCGGCGGGCCATCGAAGTTGCCTGCCTTGTCTCTTTCTCTTACTTTTGTTTGGGGTCGGTGACGGCTAGCGAGGAATTAACGTCCAAAAAAACCCATAAAATCGTAAAATACCTCCCAAAAGAAAAAAGATAAGTGAACTTTATTTATCTGGCTTACAGTAGATCACAATTTGGGATTAAAAGATGCAAAATCCAGTATTTTATGGAGCATTTCTTGCGATCAGTTGGATTGAGCCGAGGTCAGTCGTTACAAATTACAGTGAATGTATGGGATCAAATAGCGCGTACCGTGACGCTTACGTCACACGGTCTCAAACACAGAGCCTTGTCTGCCTGTGATATGGAACATAAAGGACGTGGGACTCAAGGACGTGGGACTCTGGGACGTTGCTTATCATGTCCCCATGTCCCTGATGACTCCCACATCCTCGAGTCCCACGTCCCCGATTGCCATGTCCTCAAGTCCCATGTCCCTGAGTCCCACATCCTCGAGTCCTTCCGTGTCCAAGTCCCCACATCCCTGTCCCACTTTTAGTCACAGTCACGTCTCCTTTGTGCATTAGCAGTCCACTGTAAATTACATGTATCAACACACTCTTCTTACCTGATTAACGCTCTCCAAAAGCGGTCCCACCGTTTTAAAATGCTCATAAAAGCAATCGATTTCGTCCACCTCCTCTTCTTCCTTGCTGCCGGCCTGTCCTTCTCTAAGTAGTTCACTCAGTGTCTGGTGTACTGCTCCTGCCAAAGGTTTTAACGGTGCTTCACCTGTGCGAAGATGGTTAAAAAGTTCGCATATTAAACCAACTAATCCAATCCAGTCGCTTGTTGACTTTTCACGAATGCTCTCCCTCTTTTTGTAATGTTCCTGTGTGCTTTTCAACAGATCAGCTCTGAATGCGTTTCCGTACGATTCCTCCAAACACAGCTTGTTGGCGGCTTTTGCAGCTAGAGGTGCGAACTCGCTGTTTTTGATCGTCCGTTGAGTTAAATGGTCAACGACTTCTTTGATTTTTGTGGAAGAGTTTGATTCCGAAATGTACTTTAAGATTTTCTCGACCTGTGCTGGCAAAGTTTCGTCCTTCAAATCGTTTAACACCTTTGTCAAATCAAATTCATCAGACAATTTTTCGTTTGACGAACTCTTTTTCTGATCTGTTGTTTGAGTTTCTCCTGGTCTCCCGGCCTTTGGTATTCCAAAGCCTCTACCTCTTCCGATTCCACGACCTCGTGTTGCAGCGGACGCCATCTTGAACAGCAGGGGAAAGAAAAGATTCCTAACAGGGGTAGGGCCATTATATCGAAACACCCTAAGCTTTACTTGCTTATGATCGAATTCACTAGCATGTCATAAAATTTCAACAAATATACTTAAAGAAAGCTAAAATATACTTGCATATTCTTCGATAACAGACAATCAAGGGTTAATGAGTATTTTCTCCATAAAAGTTTTTCGCCCCAGCACCCACCCCTTCAATCATTCGGTTTGTGATAATACCCAGCATTACTTGCGGTTTTCGTTATTCCAAGATGGCGCTCGAAGTGGAGTCTGCTGAGTAAGTAGAGTTTATTGTTGTTAGTCGTGAATCTGAAGCGCTGATACTCACTAAACAATCCTTAAGAAAATTATAGGTCACGTAGGCATCTTCTATAGCGGGTAATGTTTTTGAAAAGGTTAAATATTGCGTAAAAACATATTGGAAGTAGCCACGTGTAGTAGCTATAAAATACAAAGTTTGCAGATCAGGGACGCCAGCTTGGAAACAAAGCGATAATATTTCAGTTTTTGTCGAATGTGAACGAAGTATCTCTTAGCTATGTTGCTGAAAGCTCTATCTCTAGGTTGAAGAGCAGCAATGATACTTCATTTGAAATTACCAATTTGAAAACAGGAAGCTTACATCATGTACATGGGGCTGTATCTTTATAAGCTTCTATATCTTTGCAATGAAGTACATGGACACTACCTCACACCATGTTTGGGTGATCATACTTACAATATCTTTACTGCTTTGTAGCTCGGGATTACTCAATTGTGGTGCTAGGTTTAAATTTTCTTGGTCAATGACTGCATTGTCCCTTGAATAAACACTTAAAACATTTAGCTCAGGTGCTTAGTAAGTGAGGGAGACCTTGTCGGCTCAGCTGACCAGCTGAAATTAGCGGATCTCTTAGCCTGTTAGGCTGTGTAATCTGCTGCCCACTCTCAAATTATCTCTGTCAGTGATTTTTTTTTAAAAGAGGAAATAACCCAGCAAGGTCTCCATTGAAATCTGAAGACTTATAGAATACATACATAACACTAATATTTTTCAACGAAGTATAAAAAAAATTATCCTCTATAATGCTAATTATGATGAATTAACAGCATCTGTAAAAGACAAACTTAGAAATGTATTGGGGCTAAAGGAAATTTAGGCAAGGTTAAACTCGAGACAATTGCTAGCCAGTGGTTACTCTCGTGAATTGGGGGCAATCTCAGAGTATTTTTTACAGCTCTCCTGTGGAGGTCGTGCCATTTTGCTTGCATTGCCTTTTATGTAAAGTGCTTGCAATAATTTATTGCTCTTTGCTCCCACCTCCCTTCCCTCAAGGTAAGTATTTAGATATGCGTAACGGTGTGACAGTGCCTTGTGGTTGCCACTCACAGGGTTGTTATGGTTACCATCTATGCTCACTGGTGGCTCCCACATAGATTTTTGGCACCTTTGCCACACTCATCTATATTTAGTGATGAGTTTAATCTTACTATAAAAAAAAACATGAGATTGTCACTTTTTGTTATTATGTTGTGGTTTAAATTTATCTGAAGTTTAAAATTTTTCAATCTAGAATGTAGTTTGATCATTATTTTTCTTTGTCACATATTCATTACCATAATCTGAAACAAATTAAAATAAAACTCAAACTGGTTTGAAAATTTAAACCAAACATAAATTTAAACCACAACATATACCACTCTATGTTTTATTGCTTACTAACATGATTGTGCGTTGATTTGAATGACAGTGTGATCCGACTTATCCAGCAGTTTCTTAAAGAAAACAGTCTGCCGAGGACCCTTGCAACTTTGCAGGTAACATGCAGCTTAAAGTTAACAGAAAGATGAAATGATATTTCATTTTATGTCAGAATCTAAATTTGTTACTGTCAGTAACAGCATTTAAAATTTTTAACGAAAATGAGAGTAGATTAAACTTTCCTTGATCATGTTGACTATCAAAGTGTGGCCAAATGAGGAAGATAGTAAGTGAGAGTTAACAAAAATCATACAAGGTGCGATTGAAAATGCTCCTTGTCTCCCATGTAAATTTAAATACAGTGTAGGTTTAAATTCGACAAGAATTTTCAGGCCAACAAGATAAAGAGTTACATTGTGTGTGCTCTCCCTCTTGTTTGATCCAGGTCTAAAAAGAAAAGAGTGAGTCTGAAAGACCTTTAACTAACTCTTGTTTGCATATAATTTGTTTATAAAAGTATATGTAAATTACATTGTAAAATTATAATAATGTTATATTTTCTTAATGCAGGAAGAAACTGGAATCACCTTGAATACTGTAGATAGTGTGGAAAGTTTTGTTGGAGAAATAAACAATGGTCATTGGGACACAGTGCTGCAAGCTATTCAACCACTTAAGTTACCTGACAAGAAGCTTATTGACTTGTATGAACAGGTACGGGATCAAGTACGAAAATTGATGTTTTGTATAGACATACACTTTTTATTTGTTACACACTTGCAAAGCCCTGGTTGTTTATTTTACATTAGGATTGACTAATTTTACTTGTACAGTGTTTGTGTGAATTATACAATCATGTACAACCCCTAAAGTTTCATTTCAGGACTTTCAAAGTAGCTGCTGACTGCCTTAAGTTGTGAGTTCCTGTCAGAGAGCAATATAAGAAGCAGAAAACATCTAATTGCACTTTATAGGGAGCTGTGCAGATGCCAGCTGGTGATTCTGGACAACAGAATACCCACCAGAGCTCCAGTGGGTGTCAGGTCTTTTTGAAAGCCCTCTATCTTCACCTTGACAGTGTACATATGATTGTACATACCCTAGTACATGTTGTGGTTCAATGTTACCCTTAGTACATTTTAGTATTTTCCTTTGTTCTGGTGTACATATGATAATACATGATAATGAATATAAAAAAGGAAAAAATATACCACGTTGTTCCAAGGGTAAAATGGAACCTCAACACATACCCTACACAGCTCAGAAACAAACATTGTAATAGACAATCATTTATATACATGTTGATAGATCTTTTCCTTGTATGATGTTATATACTAAATCTGTATATATGTACATGCTTTTAGATTGTGCTGGAGTTGATTGAATTGCGTGAACTGGGAGCTGCAAGATCATTGCTGCGCCAAACAGATCCTATGATCATGTTGAAGCAACAACAGCCTGATCGATATCTTCATCTGGAGAACATGTTAGCACGTTCGTACTTTGATCCCAGAGAGGTGAGTCACTGGTGACTAGTTGACTGTATCAAGCAGAGGTCAATGAGAGAGTTTGAGAGTTTCGATAATTAATAATATTTACATGTATGGTGAAAAGGTTAAAGTCTGTGCACGAGCCTAGTGGCCCATCAGGCTGGAGCTTATTTTGGTTTCTGTAGCTGCCTCGTACCCAGACGCCTCTCTCTTGGACATGGGCGCGCAAGGGAGGAAGGGAAGGCGAAAGGAAGAGAGACGCCTGGCAGATTTTGTTTTCAAGATGGCGGAGAGTGTAATGGCGGACGATTACGCAATTTTTAAAAATGAGTTTAGACCTGTTAATTTGGCGTTTTTAGAAGAGAAAATCGTTTGTCCTTATCCATCTTGTGAAGGGGAAGCTGTATTTTTTCAGAAAAACGGACTTCAACAACATTACAGGCTTCGACAACCTGAAACAAGTTTCTAGCCGAAAATCGAACACGCCGCTTTGGTTAAAATGAAAAAATTGCATTCAAAGGAAACAAGGAACGTTTTGGATAAGCTTTTCGAGACCCGATCACGACAGGTCAGTAGTTCAATACATATTTATACATAAGTCGTCAAATGATTCTTCGAGTACTTCAAGTTCGTATGAATCTTCACACATATCATCATCGACTTCGGTGGCAGCCATAAGTGCTGAATTATCACGTATATCGAGGCATTGATCGATCTACATATCAATTACTTCGTATTCTTCGATAAACTATTGAAATTGTCCACTTCCAAGGCTTAAAAACGCCGAAAAAATGAGGATGCCAAGAAAACGACAAAATTGCCACGAAATCGACACGTTTTCTCGCAGGCGTCTCGCTCTCTTTCTTTCTCCTTCCCGTGGTCCCTCGCGCTTCGCGCTCGTCACCAAACACTCGCGCCTCGCGCTCGCGCTCTTTGTTTCAGCGAAAATCGAGGCGCCTGAGGAGGAGGCAGTTTCTGTAGCATGAAGAAACCAGGAGACAGTATTTCTATTCCCCCCTGGATGGGATGTTAATCCATCGTGATTCGAGAGTGTTCAAAAAAGCTTTTATTCACTTCTCATATCTGAACTATCTTTTACATGTATACTGTTATTTTTGTTTGATTGGACGTAAAATGATCATTGATTGGGAAGATGGAGAAATACTGCAGCAGATATATTTACCTTGATTTCAGAGAATATTAAAATAAATATTTATTATTACACAAATTATGCAAATAGTTGTCACATTGGAGTACACTTTTTAGGCTTACCCTGAAGGTGGCAGTAAAGAACGCAGGAGAGCAGCCATTGCACAAGGTGATCATTGGTTTTAATTTGTTTTCTTTGAGTATGAAACATTATTTGGCCAGGATGGATGTGCTTGATTCAGGTTAAGAACTGTGAAGGTACAGTTACAACTGAAGGTTCAGGTACAACTGTGTTAAATATATTTGTTAAGCTCTGCAGAATTGGAATTCTCCCATATAATGTTTGATGAAAAAAAAAAAAATAACTAAAAGGTTCTGCTGTTCTGTGTGATTACAATGTATATCCAGCTCTTCATGTTTTGTCATTTTTTTTTTCAGCTCTCTCAGGCGAGGTGTCAGTGGTACCTCCATCTCGTCTGCTGGCCTTGTTGAGTCAGGCACTCAAATGGCAGCAGTACCAAGGTCTACTGCCGCCAGGAACTACCATTGATGTGTTCCGTGGCAAGGCAGCAGTGAAAGACGAGGAGGAGGAGAAATATCCCACACAAATGAACAGAACAATAAAGGTATTACAGCTGTATTGACTTGCATTTCTTAAACTCATTAATAATTCATCAAGTTCACATCACTGTGAAGGAAGTTTGTATACCCGGTCTTAATCAGCATAGATTTTTACGACTTTATTTCTCCGTTCACTCCTAAGTTTTTGTTTTGATTGAGAAGATATATCAAACACTCGAGAGAGTTTTTCATCGGCTATCCAAACACCTCAAATTTCATAAAAAATACTCTGCTACGCGTCGTATTTTCAACTTTCTTCTCGGCGTTTGGATATCCCAATGACGCACTGTCTCTCGTGCTTGATATATTACGTGAAATGTAACACTCCTATTGTTAGTTTAAAAGAATCCTGGTATGGATGTTTCATTCTGTTCTCCTGCATAGGGAATGTAATCTCCCAGATGTCAGGAAGTGGAACATCCCCTTTTTTTAAGGTTTTGTGCTGGTGGGCATCAGGGTCTTTCACCTGGGCATAGTATCAGCAAGTCCCTTCTCAGTTTGATAAATTGCAGTTGGCTCAGATGTTGAAAACAGCTGGGCAAAGTTAAAGCCGGTCAATTTGCCTGGTGCCTGGCTCTAAATGAAACCCCTGCCCTACCCAGACAACAGATAATTATGAGACAATGCAAGAACAATCTTTTATCATCACAGGGTTGTAAGGCATCCCGCTTTACCCTTAGGTGCCCATAGTGAGGTTGGATTATGTGAAGTGGTCACTTACCATGGGCTAAAAAACAATAGAAAATTTCAAACCATCAACCCTTAGCATGGTTGCATTGTGAGAGGTTCTGACTGTTAGTACTGATTTGACTTGGAAATTTTGGTATTTTGGACATTGTGACTGCTTGTGGGAAGAGGTTGCTTACATGTATTATGATATTCTGTCCTCAGTTTGGGTCGAAATCTCACCCTGAGTGTGTGAAGTTTTCTCCCGATGGACAGTACCTGGTGACTGGAAGTGTTGACGGCTTCATTGAGGTGTGGAATTTCACAACAGGAAAGATCAGAAAGGATCTAAAATACCAAGCTCAGGAGAACTTCATGATGATGGATGACTCAGTGCTTTGTTTAACGTTTAGTCGTGACAGTGAAATGCTAGCTTCTGGAGGACAGGATGGAAAATTAAAGGTACAGTGCAATAATTTGTTTTTTTATGTGTACACTGTCCTGCCCTGACTGCAGTCCTTTGTGCATGAACTTTATGTTGATTCGGTTTGTTCTGTACATGAACATGGAGGTAAACGCAGTTTACATGTACATGTGCACTGCAGTTACAAATTATTTGAGTTGTTTGAATCATTCATAAGAATGTGGCAGGTGTGTAAAGAAAAGTACACCAAAACCCAAATTATATACATGATAGCTTTTCCTGCCAATCTTTACTAATCCACAAAAAGCTCTGACATGATTTTGAATAATTCGGGGATGTTGTCTTGATGTAACGTCAAATTAGAACTCAGAACTGTAATTAAAACAAAAATAATAATGTACACGTACATAGCAAACAAAAAACTTCAATGTAAATATAATTATTTATTAATACAATGAACTTGAGACGAATTTTTTAAGAGTGCCAACTTATCAGCTAAGGAAACTAGGCGGTCTTTATTTTGGCAAGCTGTTTTCCTGTTACAGTATACGTCTGTCGTTCAATTGATTTTAATAAATCCTTAGTTTATTTTAGTGATAATACCTGCTGATAAGTTATACAACTTAGCAATGCCATGGAAACCAGAACTTTTTTATGATATTTTCAGGTATGGAAGTTGCAGACTGGCCAGTGTTTGCGGCGGTTTGAGAAGGCACACGCCAAAGGAGTAACATGTGTAACATTCTCTCGTGATGCTAGCCAGCTTCTGAGTGGTTCATTTGACATGACGATAAGGTGGGTGGGTACATACCAACCTGAGCTACAGAGTCAAGTTCTTTAAATCATTTCCAAAAAATTCTGTTTTTGTGGTTATGTGCCTAACCCTGACAACAGAGCACTATCTCCTGGCAATTTTTTTGGGGGACATTTTTACTTAAAAAAATATTTGTTTAGTTAGCCTTCCTAGTTTGAAACGTTTGTATTTGATGATTTTTTTTGTCCTTGTAGAATGCATGGCCTTAAGTCTGGGAAGACTTTGAAGGAATTTCGTGGACATACATCATTTGTAAATGATGCAATATTCACTACTGATGCACACAACATCATCAGTGCGAGCAGTGATGGAACAGTTAAGGTACCTGGTTATGAATTGTTGTAATCACAGTCAAACTTGATTGCACTGCAAAACAGACATTATTTTTAGTGTGAGTTGGTTGCGCGGAACACGGCGCAACGAGGGGATCTTAAACAAGCGAAAAGTCGAGTGGGACTGGGGCATATGGAAGTATGTGTTGTCCTTGAACCCAATTAACCCCCTTAACATGTGCTTTAACAAAGATTTGCGCAGCCAAAAACGGCACTGTCTTGTTCCCCAGATTGCTGAATGATCGCCTCTTTTAACGTGCGCTGATCCATATTTTTTTGCTTCCAGGGTCTAGAGCCTACCATTTGAAGTTCTTTTTTCACCATTTCATGCTTGTGTGTTTTTGTTGTCAGCTTTGGAATATTAAAACAACCGAGTGCCTTCACACGTTCAAGCCATCAGTGGGAAGTGTTGCGACTGACATCACGGTCAACTCAGTACACGTGATGCCGAGGAATCCTGAGCAGTTTGTGGTGTGCAACAGAACAAGCACTGTACTGGTCATGAACATGCAGGGACAGGTACGAGTAAACGATGATGATGATGATGATGATGATGATGATATACAAATTTTGTTTTCCTTAAGTTCTTCCCATGAAATAATGTCAGTAAAAATTTCAATAGCCTACCTACATAATAACACTCTGAAAGCTTTTACATGCTCTAAGCTTCTATGTACACAAGTTAAAATATTACAAACTGAGGTGAACTATTTACAAAATATAAACTTATTTACATATTTCTGTTCGTAAAAAATCTGATTTTCATTTACGTCTTTAAAAAATATTTCAAAACCAAAATTTTACAAATAGTGAATATAAAAGAAGAGAAAAGCTGTAAAAATTCTATACGTATTATTCTCGCTATAACTATTGCATCTGTGAATAATATAATAATAATAATAATAATAATAATAATAATAATAATAATAATAATAATTAAATAAATACAAAACTTTTTTGAGCACTTTTCATACAAACTTGAATCTTGGGTGTATGTGGTTAAAAATAATAATAATAATAATAATAATAATAATAATAATAATAATAATAATAATAATAACAACAACAATAGCTGCAGCTGCAGCAACAACGACAGAGACAGTGACAATGACAGCAGGAGCCACTTTAAACAACAGCAACAATGATAACAACAACAATACAATCAAACAACAACAGCAACCACCGTATTTTTGGTCCTTCAGAATTTGGAACGTATAAACATAATTATACTGCAAACTAAATGAAACCATTCCAGGAGTCTTTTCTTATGGGTGACAACAGTTCTTTTCAATAGGCCTGTTTTGCCACCTGCATGATGGGAGGCCCTTTGCATTTGTTTTGATGTAGCCCATTTATAAAACCGTGAAAGGTAAAATGCATGAGAGTTGACCTAACCATCTCGAGTCTGTACCTCTGGATAGATTTTGTCCCGGAAGAACAAATGCCACACGAACACTTTGAATGATGTGGGATTATTAGCGAGATCTCTACCCACTTTTATGTGGTAAACAAATGCTTTCATGAAAGTTGTCAGTTCATATCTGTTTACACATTGACGTTGTTTTCGTTCAGATTGTACGTAGCTTCACCAGTGGTAAGAGAGACGGTGGCGACTTTGTGTGCTGTACCCTGTCCCCCAGGGGGGAATGGATTTACTGCGTAGGGGAGGACATGGTCATGTACTGTTTTAGTACCATGACAGGAAAACTAGAACAGTCTTTACAGGTTTGTTTGTTCATTTCTACACGTCATGTTTTGCATCTATTACAGTCAAAAGCATTCAACCGTAGCCACCCAACAAAGTTTTTGACAAGTTTTTGATTACTTTGATGAGTTTTACGGCTTCCGGTTGCTTTAAACTGCCAATCAGATGCCTTGAAAAATGGAAGGTGGGGTATCAACCGTTGCATGATTCGTCTTCAAACGTCAGAGTTTGAAAGGGTTTCAAACAACGCTTCGCACGAGCGATTATGCCAAGTTCAACTGGCGATAAATAAATTTTATGCCGACAAAAATTTGGTCAAACTTAACTTTTCGCACAGGAAATGTTTTCTGGGTTTGTAAAACCAGTTGAAACTGAACGTTTCATAGATCGTTCGTATAAACCGTTGTGCAACCAGAAGCCATAAAACTAATCAAAAACTTGTCAAAAAGATGTCAAAAACTTAGTCGGGTGGGTACGGCTCAGCGCGTTTGACTGTAAAACATACAAATGTTAACAAGAAAATCTTAACTGTTTGGTCAACCAAGCTGTTATTTTGCGTTGCCATCTCACAAGGTTTGAAATTAATTCTTGACGTATTACGTCAAGTACTTTGTCAAGTGGCAACAGTATGGCTAGCCTGCTTGGAAAAGGAGTGCAATACTACAGAATACAGTACTGCAACATAGTCATATTTCTAATATTCCTCTACCAAAAGTTTCCTGTCGATGCATTGCAGTCGCTTTCGTGCTTTAGGGATAAAGTGTTTTGCGTTTTAAAATTTTCTGTACAGTCTTCTGTGAGCGTATTTTCCAAGGACGCTTTTAAACCTCATTTTATGTTTGTTTCTCTAAAAGTTTTGTTGGCTTCTAGAAGTTTTTTCTTCTTGAAACTCCTGAAAACTCTGTGTCTGCCCTTGCATGGTAGCTCTGATCTGTTTAGCTGATCCCACATGATGCTACCTTTCCTCTCCATGCCTGCTTCCCAAAGAGATGCTGTCTTACATGTAACCGTAACGCTGGTAGTACATATTGAACTGATTTGCTTGTTTCTGTAATGTAGGTTCACGACAAGGACGTGATAGGCGTTGAACATCACCCGCACAACAATCTGATTTCCACATATAGTGAAGACGGACAGCTTAAACTATGGCAGCCATGAATAACGTTCACCTTAAAAGCTTCGTGAATGATACATCGAGAGAGATCAGATGCTTGGCGAAAAACGACCCGCTGCGTTGTAATCAGAACGAAAGAACACTCAAAAGAGAAACGTCTGAGTTATTTTATTCTATCTACCATGAGGAGATGAACTCATTTCTTGTGGTTTTGTAAATAAATGAAGTGAACTTTTTAAAATCTGCATTGCAATGCAAGTCAGGACAAAGTTACTTTTCAGCCTCTTACCGTACATCTTAAGTAGTTTCATTTGTACTAAATGTACACCTAATTGAAAAAGCCAAATAGGAACTCGCCAGTACACATATTAATCGTGTTGTAAGAGAAATTGATTTACGTGTATCTTGAGGCGTATTGTGGTCGTTTCATCGGGCGAATTTCAAACATATCGTTGAAAAACCGAATTAATTCCTATTTGCCTTTAGTTTTTTCATTTTGCTTTTTTCAATGACAACGTTATTGTAATTAGGTGTATCATTAACTTGACTGTTATCCAAACTGGCATTGTTCTAAGATACAGGATTCAAGTCCACCTCTTGTCAAACGAACTTGCAAATCTAGTGCTTGTTTGCGTTCTGCTGCAGATATTTTACTGAAAAGTAACACTTACTTTTTATTCTACGCCTTTGAGGCTGTGAGAAGAATGTTAGAAGCCGCTGCGCATTCGGGTTGAGGATAAAGGAGTTATGCAACACTGTATTTTACTGTCGCATGCGATACTAGACTGGTGAATAGGGGAACATGGCACAGTCCAGTTAAGTACTGTCGCAAGTCTCAATAATAACCCATAATCTCTCAGCATATGAACTTTGCTTTGCTTTTCTGTCTCTGATTTACTGTGGCTACCTGGTGAATACACTTAGTATTTTTAAACAAAACATTTCACTTTTTGCACCCTTGATAATGAATCCTTTCCTTTGTCCATCGCTCAGGATTCAAAATGGATGAGGCGAATTTGTTAGCCTCGACAAGTCTTGTTTCTCGTGTTATCAACGAGCAAAAGCAGAATGTTTAAACAGCACAAAAACCAACCAAGTTATATACGCTGTAGACCTCCTGACCTTGCAATCAGGTTGCGCTCCGCTATTTCTTGTTTAGTACTTTGCAAATAAAACTTGACTGTTTTAATAAGTTATCACTAGTGCGACTCAAGTAACGAAAAATATAAATTTCCGTTGGAAAAAAGTGATGGAAAGAAAGCCACTGGGACCAGGTGTGGAAGGAGAAAAACTGTCTTTGCTTAGAACATGAATCAGGGCCGCAATCAAGTTGTTTCAGTCCACATTTCCTGCACCCCGAGAGCATTTTAACCCTCACTCCCTGATTAATTAGGACGACCTTTGTGGCCCGTGGGGGGTGGGGTGCAGACTTGCCCACTGCACCCCTGCCTACAGCCCTATGAACATTTATTTTGTAACACAGCATCCCCTCCACAATAAAGTTCACTGCAAATGATGTTTTACATTAATTTATTACAAATACTTGCTTTAATATACAAGCACAAACACACTCAACCAGGGAACTTGTCGGATACCTTAACTTTACTTTTCATTTTACAACAAGCCATGCACTGGCATGGATTGCCCATTATTTGTTGTAAGTACAAATGAATGGATTTAAAAGATGACCTTGTTGAATCCAATACAACAGCTATACCATCCACTTGAAAAAACCTGGGCCTATACTTACGACTTCATATAAGTGTTAGTGTTCATAACTAATAATACTTTTAAATATTACTGAAAAGAGCCCTTCTGAAGGGGGATTAACGTTCAATTTCAACAAATTGCCAGGGGCAAAAACGAATGTACAAAATCATCTGCCTGTGTGATAACTATACTATTAAACTTTGTTTGAATGTATGAACTGGAGAACAATTTTTTCTCTTTTCTCGAAAAGCAACGAAAAGTTACGACAATCTCCAAACAATCCAAATTTTTACTGCAGATTACACTTCTTTGACCTTGGAGGGATTTAAACCCACGACCTCGGAATTGATGTTCCATTGCTCTACCACTGAGCTACAAGGCCAGGAAGGAAAAAAAGTGATTGGTTTGCAGTCGATTATTTGCATTATGTTCAGCCAGAATCATACAGCCAACAAAGACACTTCTACCTACATTATAGCCTGCGATCAGGCTCTCCACGCGAAAATATATGACTAATAATTAGCTGTCTAGTTAGCTGAAGTTTGTTCTACAACTTGCATCCTGGTTACACATATTGACAGCTGCAATCTGCAGGTGTAACTCGCAATTCCCAGTAGCTGTATTGGTGGATGTTTTGTGACGTCATCGTATACATCTTAAAATGAGCATAGTTAAAAAACATAAACTACATGTAAAACCGTAGACAAAAACGTTAATAAGATGTGAAAACTTGTGAAAAAAAAACACCCTGATCATGCATTTGCAGACATTTGCATGTACCAGTAATGATTTTTACACTTGTGCAATGTAAATGTAAATTGCGTACAATGTGGGGTCTTAACAAGAATGAATGGTAAAATATATTGCTGATGTAAATAAAAATCCACCTGCAGTCAGTCAAACAATGAATGCCTCCCCCCCCCCCCCCCCCCCCCTCTGCAGCCTGCCACAACAGTGATCAGTTGACAACAAGAGCTGCTACCCAACACAAGAACTGGTCACCTCAATAATAAAGCAGAGAAATAACTTGATGACACTGTATCTCATACTAGTACCCATTCACAAAAACTTTGATCTAACTACTCTGTTGATAACATCTCTAACGTATACGAATCGTGATTCCTCTAAGACATTCTTCTTGTTGAAAGAACAAAATATTCAGAAAAGTTCCAAATTAAAGGCAGTGCAAAAAAGAAGGACAAAATGGTATGTAAATGGAGCTTTCCATTATACATGTCTCAAAATTACTTCAAAATGTTTTCTGTTTGTTTGCAGCTATCCATCAAGCATACAAGGCAAGTTAAAATGTAAGTTTGATGAACCATTAGATGAAAAACCCAAATTGAAGTAACATTGAGGCACATAGCCATGGAAAATGCCATTGTTAGTTATAACTTCCAATGAGTGCAAGACGGATAATAATGATAACAACAATGATGCTGATTCCAATGCCGATTGTCATGAATGCTAACTTCCTTGTCTCCATGCTCAGTTGATTGGCAGTAATCAAGTCTCCACGGTTAATGGCATAACGGGTCTGCAAACAAAAATAAGGGCAAAGGTCATTGCAAGTTACCATTTCTAGCATGGTTCCCATCAGTGAAGAAAGCAGCCCCCCTCCCCCTGACTTAACCCTCACCAGAAAACATTAACAGTGAAATTAGAAAAACAGTATTAAAGGTCTAGCCCTAAAAATACATGTAGTTAGTTTTACCATTTAGTTGCTTAAATACACTACACCACCACACACTACCTGATTTTTCGTCGGCCGTCAAAAAATCTTCATTTATTAGCTAGTGTGCAGTGAATTTACATAAGCCTATGACAAGATAAGGCCTTGTTGGGCAAATTATCTGGCAGTACTAGATCTCAAAATGTCATGTAATGCCTTCTCAACTAGGTAAGTGTGCAGTGGACAAAGACATTTTGTCGGGGATTGGTCATGTTGTAACCAATGAGAAAGCATTGTGTGTAGTGCAGCAAGCTGATGGTGCGACAAATTTTGACCCGATTTGAACCCGATGAAAATCCCCTGTTCTTAATGACGAAAAGTGTGAGGTGGGGACATTTAATAGCATGCTACATGTATGTTTCTTACCTCATTAGATTTTAGAATGGCGCAAAAACCTGTTGGCCAGAAGCAGAAGAGGCAAGCAAACCAGGCCAGCCCACAGTAATCAGGAGGAGCTATCTGTGGAGCCAAAATTACACCAGGACCCCCTTGCTGCAAAATGAAACAAAGATAACTCTCAATAAAAAGTAGGCTAGTCATGAGTGCTTACATGTACCTCAATTTGCTGACTGGCTCAAATTATTTCTTGGTTTGAGCATAAATAATTATTTTGATCATAAAAGAAAATTCAAGAGTTATAAACACTTCGCTGGTCCTTCATGTATTAACATTACTTAAAATATTCTAAAATTTTCAAACAAACAGCAAAACACAACTCAGACTCACCACTACTGTGACAGAGCTAGTCTGTGTCGCCGTCGGGCCAGTTTGATAACCTTGATATGGGTATCCTTGGTAACCAGGCTGCGCAGGATAACCAGGCTGGTAAGCAGGTTGCCAATGGTAACCAGGCTGAACTGGGTATCCAGCTGATTTGTCTGGTGTCGCAGCCCCCAGGGCTGGAAGGTGAGTTACTGGTGGGGCACCAGCATAGGGTTGTGGAGGGCCTGGGTAGGCTGTTGGTGGTTGTTGCCAGCTGTAACCCTGTCCGGGGGGAGGGTACTGCAGGGGTTGTCCTGATGCGTCTCCAGGACCAGGGTATCTTGGCGGTGCATATGGAGGTGGAGGGGGCATACTGGAATCTAGGCGGAAGACGATAATAAAGTACATGTAGTCAGTCTTTTGTTTATTTGATTGTACCATTACTACTTGGATAACCGTAGTAATTCTAGAGCTAATACATGCGAAAAATCCCAACTTGTGGAAGGGATGTATTTACTAGCTAGATTAAAAACCAGATTCAGTCTGAGAAATTGATGGTGTATTCCGACATTAGAGTAAATGCAAAATAGACAGATGGCATTTTGCTCAGCATATTATAATGCATGCATGTAGACTTAATCTGGCAAAAGTAACTGGGTACTTCAGTCATAAAATCTTTCCTCAAATCATATACAGGCACAGTCTGATAATTGCTTAGTGCATAAAACTTATTTAGTTGTTTGAATAACGCCTCACCGATAAACCCAAAACTGAAAGCACATAGGATGGATACGCATGTACATGACGAGAATACCGCTGGACAGAAGTCCGCCCCAGCTCACCAGCAACCATACGAAAGCCAGTAACGCAACAAACGCTAAATGCCACAAACGCTAAACGCCACAAACCCTACACGCTACAAACGCCATAAACTCTTAATACGCCACTGACAAGGCTAATTATGTTCCTTTTCGTTAACTGTGTTAAATAATATTTAACTGTATTAAAAATTCATTCCATAAATATGTTTTTATCAAAGACAATATATCAAGAAAGCAGTCAAGTATCTAACTGAAGAGCTCAAATTACCATAATAGGAGATGCATATAAAACAGATAAATAAATAAATAAATAACTTAATTTGAGTGTCATTGTATTTAGCACTGCTGTACTAATATTAGTGAGGACACCATAAGACATTATAAATTACTGACCTATGCAAAAGTATTAATATTTACTACACAGTATATTAAAACAGGACAGAGAACATACAGTAATACATATAATTTAAAAGTAGGTAATGAAAGTTTTTAGTTGAAACTAAAAATTAATACAGGAGGCAATTGGTACCTGACCTAATGGTTAGTGCACTGGACTCTGGATTGGGAGGTCTGGGATTCAGCCCTGGCCGGCGTCACTGTTGTGTTACCCAGGCGAATAAATGGATACCAGCGAATTCGTTGGGGCAACCTGACAGAATGCTGTGGAGTAATACTCCTAGCCACTTCATGCCACAGAAACTGGAGTTAAGCGCCAGGAGCTACGAGCAAATTTGGCCTACCCACAACAACCCTCCAAGTCAAGACCATTTTAGTCGCCATGGCAACTAAAATTTTGGAGCTGGCGACTTCTGTTTCAATTTAGTCGCCAGCTACAAAATTTTAGTTGCCATGGCGACTAAAATTGAGAAGAAAGATTGAAAGATTGGAAGAAATTTTGCACTGGTGACCAAACTTGAGCAGTCGGTGGCCAAATGGCCATTAAGTAAAAAAAATAAACTTGGAGGGTTGAGTGGGACAACTCGAACTGGGCCACTTGGAACAAAGTTAACCAATCAGAACGTTAATATTTGAAAACAATGGACAGCAATTTTTTTAACAATGGACCAATGACGTTTTAGAATGCAAACAATAGATTTACAACAAAATTTGGTTCGAGTAGTCGCACTGTAAAAGGCTCATTACTCTTTTCAGGGCTGTGCTCTAAGGGTGCCCGGGTGCCTCAGGCAACTAACTTTTGCCTTTGGGCACCCAGATAATCTTATTTCTTTCATATAAGCTTTATGCTGGGCACCCTGGATCTCATAGTTTGGAGCCTTTGGGCTCCTTGTAATTTTTCTTAGAGCACAGCCTTGCTTCTTATAAATACCAGTAGATGTATAGTGGGTACATACCATTTTCTGTCATATTTACTCAAGGTGAACTGGACAAAATTTCAGAACCTGTAAATTTCAGAGGAAAGGCGTCATTATGAGAGGAACATAAATTACAAGAGCACCATAAGCTGCAACAAACGTGGAAATATTCAAGAGCTGGCCATCTCTTTCCAAACCTGTTATTTAATTGGTTGCTATGGGGTGAAATGCACTATATTCAACATGCCTCGTTTTGAATTAATATAATGTAAGTTTTGTGTGTAACTGAACATAATTTTGATTGCAGTCTGTGTTATAGACATTTTAATTATTAAGGGTATTAAGCTTATAATTTATTATTGAAACCAGTTTATTTTGGTGATAATGCGTGTTGAAAAGTTCTACAGCTTAGCAATTCCATGGAAACCAGAACTTCTTTTTGTGATATTTTCAGGTATGGAAGTTGCAGACTGGCCAGTGTTTGAAAAGGCACACGCCAAAGGAGTTACGTGTGTGACATTCTCTTGTGATGCTAGCCAGCTTCTGAGTGGTTCATTTGACATGACGAGCTATGACGATACATACCAACCGGCTTCAGAGTAAATTTCTGTAAGATATCATTTCCAAATAATTCTGATTTTGTGGTTATGTGCCTAACACTGCCATCAGAGCACTATCTCCTGGCGACTTTTTGGGACCTTTTACTTTAGAAAATTGTTAAGCTAGCTTTTCTAATTTGAAACCACTTGCATCTTTTTTGTCCTTGAAGAATCAGGACGTAACAAATTGATAATTCCGATACTCGATCAAAATCAATAAAAATCGATAAACATCGATAAGTAATTAACTGATTAGTATCGGAAATCGATCAAAATCGATGACCCAATTCTTTGTGATTATCGATTTTGATCGATTTCATTAATTAAAGTTCGATTAGTATCGATTTCGATCGGAAATATTGGAGAAGAAAAGCTACCCTTTTTTCAATCAATGATCAATCCTGAAGTGTGACACTGAAAGAAATGCAGTCGCTTCGCCTACAAATTGTTTTGCTAACGGCCTGTCAGGTCATCAGTTCGGCAACGTTTATTTTCGAACGAAGAATAAAACATGTTCAATCTTATAAAACAAAGAATATCAGAATATGTACACGCGACGTAACCTAAGACGTTCGTCAGCGACACAATTTGTAGACGAAACAACCGGTTTAATAGCCGCAAACGATTCTATTTTTTTTTACACTTCATATTAATTACGTTTGTTTGAACAATCTTTTATTTATACCATCAGGTCACAGGAACTGATCAGGTCACTTTCAGACTTGACGTTAATTAAATCTTTTTTAATTCTTACTTTAGTGATCGATCAAAATTGATAATCCACTCCCAAATCGTGTGATTATCGATATTTATCGATTATTTTAACTAATCGATTAATCAGTTATCGAAAAATATCGACTAATATCGATTTATCAATTAGGTTTCCGATGATCGATTTCGATCGATTTGTTACGTCCTGGTAGAATGCATGGCCTTAAGTCGGGGAAGACTTTGAAGGAATTTCATGGAAATACATCGTTTGTAAACGATGCAATATTCACTACTGATACACACAACATCATCAGTGCGAGCAGTGATGGAACAGTTACTGTAAGGTACCTGGTTATGAGTTGTTGTAATCACAGTCAAACTTGATTGCACTGCAAAACAGACATTATTTTTGTGAGTTGGTTGCGTGGAACACGGCACAACGAGGCACAACGCGGGGATCTGGAGCGAGTGGGACTGGGGAGAGACACTGGAAATTTATTGAGAACAAGACGCCCGTTGGCCGTTTCCGCGGGATGGGAATGACTTTTCACGGTCACATTCTGTTTAAAATGTACAAATAAATGGAAATGAAAGTACAAGTACTCAATAAGGTAATTTAAAAGACGCCAAAGTCACAACATGAAACGTATGCGCTAACGTGACTTTGGCCTACGAAAGGTGTTGTGTTACAAAGATGCGAATTACATAAATTCCGGGATAAATTGCCAAGGCTAATCAGCAAATGACCTTTATCGGTTTTTACAATTATCAACAGGGTGATCGTTGAGAACTCGATCTTGTTTGACGCACGCCTTTTAACCTGTCACTGGCGTAATAGTTGAGAATAAAGTTACATCCAAACTGTAAACAATCGACAATTACTTCTTTTGTTATGTATTCAGTCGCCATGAGCTGTGAAAATCTTGAAAACTTCCACTCCCGCTCACTGATCAGGTCTTATTACGGTTTAAATATTGTGAATGAAATCGGACGTTGCCGACGGGAGCTTTTGAACGAAAGCTTTGGACGAGATCTCAGTGAACATGCTACCACGGGAAACAAACACATTGCTCCGTGAGAAACAAGAGTTTCTTTTACTACATTGAAAACGTATAAAATGTACCGTTTAGTGAACAAAATCGTACGTTGCCAGCGATGGTTAGAAAAATTATCGAGCATACCATTTAGGTGAAATCTCAAATCGACGAGAGCTTTCGATAGATTTTACCGCACAACATCGAACTCATGGAACTCATCGAACACATCGAACCACATCGAACACATCGAACCACATCGAACCCATCGAACCACATCGAACCACATCGAACGCATCAAAACAATCAAGCCGAATTTAATACGCGGCTCATCCCGCGTAATGATCACCTCTTTCAACGTGCGCTGATCGAGTTCACCGGTTGACCGAGTCAACTCCGAGTCCGAGTCAAATCCGAGTCCGAGTCAAGTGGCCGAGTCACTGGTCAGCGGTTTGTTCATTACGAAAATATAAAGTTTGCTGTAAGCATAAATATGTGTACGATAGTCCATAGTGTTTCCCTAACCAACAAATGAGAGCTAACCGCAAGCAAACAGGAGTGGAACTAGCCGCAAGCGAACCGGAGTGGAACTAACCGCAAGCAAACCGGAATGGAGCTAACCGCAAGCAAACAGGAGTGGAACTAACCGCAAGCGAACCGGAATAGATCAAACCGAAACCAAACTGGGAAATCCAAGCCAAAAATCCAACTCGAACGTCTGCACTTTCTACTCGCCATCTTGTGAACGACTTGCGAAAGACAAAACCTCATGGTCTGGAGATTGAAAGGTATATTGCTGTCCAGTGACTCAGTCTGACTCGGACTCGGATGTGACTCGGGCTCGGAGTTGACTCGGGAAATGGAATTACTCTGCGCTGATCTACATTTTCTTTTTTTTTTGCTTCCAGAGTCTAGACTCTTATCATTTGAAGTTCTTTTTTCATCATTTCATGTTTGTGTGTTTTTGTTGTCAGCTTTGGAATATTAAAACAACCGAGTGCCTTCACACATTCAAGCCATCAGTGGGAAGTGTTGCGACTGACATCACGGTCAACTCAGTACACGTGATGCCGAGGAATCCTGAGCAGTTTGTGGTGTGCAACAGAACAAGCACTGTACTGGTCATGAACATGCAGGGACAGGTACGAGTAAACGATAATAATAATTAATAATAATAACAACAACAACAACAGCTGCAGCTGCAGCAACAACGACAGAGACAGTGACAATGACAGCAGGAGCCACTTAAACAACAGCAACAATGATAACAACAACAATACAATTAAACAACAACATCAACCACAGTAACAGCAACAGCATAAGCCTCCTGTGCAGACGCTAGAGTTGTGAATTTGTAATTTTTGGTCCTTCAGAATTTGGAACATTCCAGGGGTCTTTTCTTATGGGTGATAACAGTTCTTTTCAATAGGCCTGTTTTGCCACCTGCATGATGGGAGACCCTTTGCATTTGTTTTGATTTGGCCCATTTATAAAACCGTGAAAGGTAAAATGCATGAGAGTTGACCTTACCATCTCGAATCTGTACCTCTGGATAGATTTTGTCCCGGAAGAACAAATGCCACAAGAACACTTTGAATGATGTTGGATTATCTGCGAGATCTCTACCCACTTTTATGTGGTAAACAAATGCTTTCATGAAAGTTGTCAGTTCATATCTGTTTACACATTGACGTTGTTTTCATTCAGATTGTACGTAGCTTCACCAGTGGTAAGAGAGACGGTGGCGACTTTGTGTGTTGTACCCTGTCCCCCAGGGGGGAATGGATTTACTGCGTGGGGGAGGACATGGTCATGTACTGTTTTAGTGCCATGACAGGAAAACTAGAACAGTCTTTACAGGTTTGTTTGTCCATTTCTACACATCATGTTTTGCATCTATTACAGTCAAACGCATTCAACCGTAGCCACCCAACAAAGTTTTTGACATCTTTTTGACAAGTTTTTGATTACTTTGATGAGTTTTACAGCTTCTGGTTGCTTTAAACTGCCAATCAGATGCCTTGAAAAATGGAAGGCGGGGTATCAACCGTTGCATGATTCATCTTCAAACGTCAGAGTTTGAAAGGGTTTCAAACAACGCTTCGCACGAGCGATTATGCCAAGTTCAACTGGCGATAAATAAATTTTATGCCGACAAAAATTTGGTCAAACTTAACTTTTCGCACAGGAAATGTTTTCTGGGTTTGTAAAACCAGTTGAAACTGAACGTTTCACAGATCGTTCGTATAAACCGTTGTGCAACCAGAAGCCATCAAACTAATCAAAAACTTGTCAAATTAACAAGAAAATCTTAACTGTTTGGTCAACCAGGCTGTTATTTTGCGTTGCCATCTCACAAGGTTTGAGATTAATTCTTGACGTATTACACCAAGTACTTTGTCAAGTGGCAACAGTATGGCTAGCCTGCGTGGAAAAGGAGATATCTGCGCGCCAGTTACACTACGGAACACAGTACTGCAACGTAGTCATATTTCTAATATTCCTCTACCAAAAGTTTCCTGTCAATGCATTGCAGTCGCTTTCGTGCTTTAGGGATAAAGTGTTTTGCGTTTTAGGACGCTCTTAAACCTCATTTTATGTTTGTTTCTCTAAAAGTTTTGTTAGCTTCTAGAAGTTTTTTCTTTTTGAAACTCCTGTATGTTGATTGGTGAGTACATCTGTGTCTGCCCTTGCATGGTAGTTCTGATCTGTTTAGCTGATCCCACATGATGCTACCTTTCCTCTCCGTGCCTGCTTCCCAAAGAGATGCTGTCTTACATGTAACCGTAACGCTGGTAGTACATATTGAACTGATTTGCTTGTTTCTGTAATGTAGGTTCACGACAAGGATGTGATAGGCGTTGAACATCACCCGCACAACAATCTGATTTCCACATATAGTGAAGACGGACAGCTTAAACTATGGCAGCCATGAATAACGTTCACCTTTTTAAAAAGCTTCGTGAATGATACATCGACAGAGATCTGATGCTTGGCGAAAAACGACCCGCTGCGTTGTAATCAGAACGAAAGAACACTCAAAAGAGAACCGTCTGAGTTATTTTATTCTATCTACCATGAGGAGATGAACTCATTTCTTGTGGTTTTGTAAATAAATGAAGTGAACTTTTTAAAATCTGCATTGCAATGCAAGTCAGGGTAAAGTTAGTTTTCAGTCTCTTACCGTACATCTTTAGAAGTTTCATTTGTAGTAAATGTACACCTAATTGAAAAAGCCAAATAGGAACTCGCCAGTACACATATTAATTGTGTTGTAAGAGAAATTGATTTACGTGTATCTTGAGGCGTATTGTGGTCGTTTCATTGGGCGAATTTCAAACATATCGTTGAAAAACCTAATTAATTCCTATTTGCCTTTAGTTTTTTCATTTTGCTTTTTTCGATGACACCGTTATTGCAATTAGGTGTATCATTAACTTGACTGTTATCCAAACTGGCATTGTTCTAAGATACAGGATTCAAGTCCACCTCTTGTCAAACGAACTTGCAAATCTAGTGCTTGTTTGCGTTCTGCTGCAGATATTTTACTGAAAAGTAACACTTACTTTCTACGCTAAATAAAAAAGCAAAAAGACCATATAATCTTGGAGGATAAGGCCTGCTCCAAGTACCAGGTAAACTTTATTAATAGCTTAATCACACGAAACGAGTAGCGTCAGGGAGGCCAGGAAAAACCCACATAACCCTATCAAAGGGAACGGGAAACCTGGGTGGAGCCAAGACGCAAACTCAGACCCTCCACTGGCCAAAAAACGTATACAAATTAGATACCCATGCCCTTAGTAACTTCAAGCAACTCAGTATGAAAACGCTTAGTGTAACGCTTCTTAGTGCAAGGGTTCTTCCATCCTGCATGCCAATCCTTAAGCTCGGGATCACTAAGCTTATAGCCATCATTAGAAGCACCACCTGATTTGAGGCTATGTAAACAATAGTCACCTGGATCATTAACAAACGGCGAAATATACTTCTTAAATTCATCACGAATAGTGGAGTAACTAATCCCAAAAGACTTGTGGAAATAGGCACCATTCTTAGTGCGCACTATCCTACGCAAAACAGGGGAACTAGAATCTTTAGGACTCGCCAACAGAGGAAGAAGCCTCTCAGTGATTGAAACCGGGCACGAAACCTTACTAGATCTGGCAATAATAGAAGTATGCCCTTCACGAAATTGATCATTCTTTCTCTGGGAGAGACAAATTGACATGCCAACGTCACTAATCGAAATGTCCTTGACCTTAACATTCAATAGCTCAGAAATTCGAAACAGGCCAGCATAGCCTACTAATAATACAAACAAAAAGCTAATGTCTGCAAGAGATGCTGAAGCTGTGTTATAAGACTGAGCGACCTTAACAACAGTCTCTAGATCCAGGGGTTGCTTGGGTTGAACTGGCTTAGATAACTTTCTTTCAGCTCCTTCAGCAGCTGCAACAACGGTAGGATGCATTGTGGGCGACTCCAGACCTGCCATCTTGCGAGCCCAACGGATACCATAAAGCGCAGAATCAATAGCAGAGCAACCAACATTCTTCTGCAAGGTGTCTTCAGTTAACTCCAACAGGTACATGGCAATGCACAACGGACTAGCGGGCATAAAAGATACCCCTTGCTTTGACTGCGCCCAACGACGCCAGCGGGTCCGACCGTAGGAGTACCTGGTGGAAGTACTAGGAGCGCTAGACGCCAGGATTAAATCCAATAGGTGAGGAACTCGCATGGCTAACTCGGGATCAGACAGTCTCTGGGCCTCCTCCTAAACGCCAACCTTGCTGATGTCTGACGAGAAAAAAGGAGCGAAAGAACAGAACAACAAATAAGCAAAACAATGAAGCAGGCAATCATCTATAATCAAGTAACACGAAATAAGCACCCAAATAAAAACTAAAACTGAACGACAGCTATATCGTTACCGAAAAATGCACAGCCAACTCCTCAACCAAAATGGGAGGTAAAATAACACAAACGAACATAAAATACCTAAGACGGAACGACGACTACATCGTAACCGCAAAATGCGCAGACAACACCTCAACCAAAATGGGAGGTAAAAAAGATGCAAATGGACAAAAATACCTAAAAAACTGAACGACAACAATATCGTACCGCAATATGCACAGCCAACACCTCAACCAAAATGGGAGGTAAAAAAGATGCAAATGGACAAAAATACCTAAAAAACTGAACGACAACAATATCGTACCGCAATATGCACAGCCAACACCTCAACCAAAATGGGAGGTAAAATAACACAAACGAACATAAAATATTTACATAACCGAACGACGACTAAATCATTACCGCAAAAAGCGAAGCCAACACCTCAACCTAAGTGGGAGGTTTACAAATCTGCACACCAGAACAAAATTATAAAAAGCACTAACACCACGAAACATGCAAGACGATACAAACCTAAAAAACTAAGAGTTTGACACAAACGTGGCAAATCAGCGAAAATCAATGCGGACATCCAACGAACACGGAGGGTTTCTTGCAATTATACGCTACCTTCTGGCCAGGACCTTCAATGAGCAGATCTGCAAGCCTAGGAAGCACTACGAACTCTTTGACAAAAGTATGAAATCGAGACGGACTGATGTGCAAAAACGGCCAAAAGGAAGCAGAAGGCCATTCCGGTATAACTAGGGTCCCTACCCCTTTGTGGTAGCGCAAATGCTTAACCGCGGGGACGATCAGATGAACCGGAGGACACAACCAATTGTTATCGGAACTCCAGTCTTGAGCAAGGGCGTCAACGGCGGCGCAACCCGGAGAAAAATATTAGGAATTAAATCTAAGAACTTGCGAGTTGAAATAAGAAAAAAAGCGATCCACCGAATGAGGGCCCCACCGAGCATCAAGGGACTGGAAAACCACGGGGTTTAAGCTCCAGTCATCTCTGTCGATAAACCTGCTTAGTAAATCGGCACGAGCGTTCTCTTCACGAGGCAACCACTGCGAATCTAAGGAAATGTCAAAAGACAAACAGGTACTAAATATGTGAATAGCAATCTGCTGTAAATGAGGCTTGGAGCTGCCAACCATCAGAATACGAGAGGCGCCCATGTTGTCAACGAAAACTTCAACTCTCTGATGCTTCAAACTGTTGGCGTATGACTTCAGAACATAGAAAACAGCTTTCAACTCGCGGTAAGTTGAACCCATATTGACATCAGCCGGGGAAAACATACCCCGAACAGGCAGACCGTCCAGAGTGGCTAAATAGCGGCCGAATGCAAAATCACTAGCGTCAGTGTAAATGGTAGAATTGGCACAAAACACACCCCTAATAGAATACCCGTTAAAAGAATCGATGTGTTGAAGCCAAAATTTAAGCTCTTGCAATAAGGCCTCGGAAAAGGTAAACGAGACATCCCACGAGGGCCTCACGTGGACTGAATTAAAAAATACATCTGCCTAGTGAAGAGACGAGCAATAGGGCCAACTGCAAGGGAAAGCGAAATGATAAAACCGGCAAGGCGAGCCAACTCCCGATAAGTAGCGCAGCCTGCAAGGATCAAGGACTCCAGCGAACGTTTTAACTTGGCCACCTTGGCTTCAGGAATCTGAAACATGAACTGAATAGTGTTGATGAGGAACCCCAACCATTCCCCAGCCTGAACAGGATCCCAGTGTGATTTACTGTCATTAGGGACGAAGCCAGACGAAGCTAAATCCGAACGTTGAATAAGACTAGCAGCACGAGCAGAAACATAGTCACGCTGCCCTGAAATCCCGTCATCTAAATACATAAAACAGTTGTGGGACAACAGCCGCCATCTCCTAACTAAAGGGCGCAAAAGCTTGGTAAAACAAAAACACGCAGTGCTCAAACCAAATGGTAGAACAGTAAACGTAAAATATCTAGTAACTCCCCCAAAATCCCATGCAAAGCCCCAAAATTGCTGATGAGGATGAAAAATATCCACGTGGTGGTAACCCGACTTTAGATCCCACGTGAAGAACCAAAACCCCTGACCAAAAACTTCACTCAAAGATCGCAAATCCTCATAACGAAATTTGGGCTTAACCAAATACTTGTTAACTTCACGCAAGTCTATGACCAGTCGGAGCTTCTTGCCTTCCGCAACTGTAAGAGGATTAACGCGCGCAGTGAGGAGGAGAGCTATGCTCATTGATCACAGACACTTCTGCAATAATTCGAGAATAGAAGACTCAACAAATTGCGGGTTCCTCAACGCAGAACGATTGTTCGATAGAAAGCAACGAGGCGGAAATTCACGAAACGGTAGAGAATACCCTTGCCTAATGATATCCATAACAAAAGGAGGAGCCTCTAAATCTTTCTCCCAAAATTCAAAAGCACTAGACTAACGACCTTTAACACAAGACTCTACCAAAGGAAACTCCGGTCTTTTCGAATAGCAGTCTAATAAAATACCAGAAGAATCTTCATCGTCTGAATCAAGCTCAAGGTCGTGAGAGTCGTCTAGTCACTTCGAACGCTCGTTAGGCTTGCTAACACAACTGGATGTCCAGGATTGAACGCTAATGAGATGCACGTTCTTCATGATAGGCATCATTTAATAAAAGTTCACCAAAACACACCTAATTCTGTCAAATATGAAGTAATATGGAAATTTCAAATAACCCAGTCAAACAAGAAGTACTTATTAAACAATACTTGCGTTCAATCCTGGTCATAAGTGCATATTCCCAGCACTAAAACAAAAGAGGAAATCAAAGATCTCTTCGAGATTCGACTATTTCGCATGGAGTATGCGTTGGGGAAATGTTAGTATTGAAAGCGATTTGTGATGCACTAACCCATTGACTCACAGTCCAGAAGGCTTTTATTAGCGCTCACCCACCCACCGCCCCCCCCCCCCCCCCCCCAAAAAAAAAATTCCTGGCTCTTTTACGGCTTTTAACACAAACGTGCGAGTGGGAAAAATATACCATATGCGTACTAAATTCAGACAAACAATTCTTTTCTGAAGTAAACGTTTATTACAACTAGACACGCTGAGAGACCAATTCATGGTTTGAAATGTTAACTATCAACCTCGATAAATTGATCCCAAACCAAACTTGAAGACGGTGAAAAAAATTTCTTCACCTCCGCGCGTCATTTTAACAACTCGCAAAAACACGAACTCTTTCTACAAAATATAACACTAGTTCGAAACACTCTGGTGAAAGGAAGGCTTTCATTCTGTACAACTGTCACTGACATTTATTTAACCACCACCAGCGGTAACTGGGGATAATAATTTGCGAATCATGGTGCCGTGAGATAGCGGACAACTACTGAATTCCTTCCACAAAATTAACACTCACATTGCTTTTTATGAGAGGTAGGTTTTCATTCTGTATAACTGTCACTGACATTTATTTAACCACCAGTGGTATTACCTTGGTACAGAAAAGCGGTAATTGGAGATAAGCCGTGAGATTGCCGTGAGATAGCGGAAAACTACTGAATTCCTTCCACAAAATTAACACTCGGATTGCTTTTTATGCTATCCATCACTATAACTAATAACAAAAAAATACTTGTTTGCATTTTCCGAAGCACCGTAGTAAATCTTTGCATGTAAAAGGTCGGAAACTGAACACAATTATTAAATAGACAACAATGCGATGGTACAGTAAGTCGGCCGCACGCTGCATATCAGATGTCACCATGCGCTTTTCAAATCAATACGCTTCAGAAGCGTAAAATTCCAAACGTAAACTGGGCAAATGAAAGAAACTTGAAGGAAGTTTTGTTTTAGATTAATTCTCATTTCAAGATGTAGCTACTAATGTATCAAAGCTTCAAAATTCTGCATATTTTTGAAGCCGTGAGATCCTGCATTATTCACGCTAAAGCGTAAGTTTAATTTTAGCCCGACGGCTTTTTGCAGTCAATTTTTCACTAAGTGGCTTCACCGATCCTTCTAAAAATTCCATTTAAGTTCGAAGCAATATTGTACATTACCATTTTCCTGTCTGAAGTCTTGAGAAGCTGCTGTCGTGATCAAGTCCGTGAATTGTGGTCAAAACAAAAGATTGCGTGACGAGCTAAAAATACTTCTTTCAATGAAGACTACAAACAATAGACTTGTAACAATAGAAAATAGCATTGGCCAATATCCTCTGACAATGAAGATTCGCAGCAGCTTTTAAGCATGTAAAACTAAGCAATTCAATCGATGAATAGCACAGATCTTTAAAAAATACCTACCTGTAGTTTGCAAAAGGCTAGACAGGCTAAATGACGAGCGACGCGTGAAAATAACATTTCGGGATCGAAAACTGCGGACGCATTCCTATCCAGTGACGTTTTTATCGCCCACAGCGAAAAGTATTCCCTTGACAAACTAAAACAGTCCCTTGAGAGTATACAAAAATGTGTGTCAGAGAGTGCCACCAATGATCCCAATTCTTACCATTTTCCTTGGTAACCAAGCAAAATAGTCGAAAAAACGAAAGGAAACAATAAGAAATACGATTGAAAACCAAAAAATTAAAAAAGAAATAAAGAAAAAAAAAAATAGTCTGCCTGGTACAGAGTACAGGAGCGAGAGTGACAAACAGCATACATTAACAAATATATATAGCAACGTAGGACAATAGATACTGAACTAACACCAACTGACCAATAAGGAGTGGTGAATACCAACATGCCCAAGGAATAACGCGTAGAAAGTCATTATCTCCCTGACTCGTCCCCAGTCGTCTAACAGTCTCTCCTATGAATATTTACGTGAGAAGCGCGGTTGGGGCTGACTCGTCCCCAGTCGTCTAACAGTCTCTCCTATGAATATTTACGTGAGAAGCGCGGTTGGGGAGCCCGAGGGGTGATGGGAAGGAAGAAGGATTCCCTCCGTTTTCAGGTTGACCCAGTCACCCAGTCTCCCTGGATTCAGCAGGGACAGAAAAGACGACTGGGGACGAGTCAGATTATCTCCTATACTTCGTACCGGAGATAATTTGCATTCTACGCTAAATAAAAAAAAAGCAAAAAGACCATATAATCTTGGAGGATAAGGCCTGCTCCAAGTACCAGGCAAAAGCCAGAGAGTAACCAAAGCTAGTCTGGCGGCCAAAAAGAAAAAACCATAATAAATTGACACTTATCTTAAAACACGGGCCGATCTGTCGACCACGTACGCCAAGGTCACGGCCAAAACGACTTCCTGTATTTGAATTAGTGTCCGATGTCGGCAAAGAAGGACGGCGATTAGGGTTGAACGGCGGGTAAGGCTGATATCTCTGGTTCTGAAACTTCTGAGAGCGCTTCTTCTTCGCCTCTTTAACTTTCTTTTCTGCTCTCCTCTCCGAGCGAAATAACCTCTTCTCGTCCTCCGAGTCAGAAGCCAATTCGTCCGAAAGGTACTCTTGAACGGTTGCCCAACTGTACTGACTTTTATCTGCAATCTTAATTACCTTCATTCTTTTAGTGGCTAAAGCAATACCTTCTTCGATGATGGCGGATTTGGCCTTAGAAGTGGCATTGGAGTTAAGCGCCACCTTCGCACTCTCGAGCTTGTCCAAAGCAGATTCAGCATGCTCAAACTGCTGCTCGTTCCTTTTGCTCTGGAAAACTTAACGATCGCGCTTCGCACGTTTAACGGCTGCCTCAACTGACGAAGAACTTTCCTCCGTAAACTGCCTCTTAAAGTTGTCGAAGCGGGTGTCGATCAAAGAAGATATCTGACTGGTAACTGAAGCCATGGAATCGGCTACGGCCTTCTTCACTAAAGAATGAAAATCACCAGAACCAGTGCCAGAAGAACCTCCTTCTCGCAGATCGGAAGCATCTTGTTCTAGAGCGGGTTCGATCATCTTGCGCTTAACAAAAAAATAGTCTGCCTGGTACAGAGTACAGGAGCGAGAGTGACAAACAGTATACATTAACAAATATATATAGCTACGTAGGACAATAGATACTGAACTAACACCAACTGACCAATAAGGGGTGGTGAATACCAACATACCCAAGGAATAACGCGTAGAAAGTCATTATCTCCTATACTTCGTACCGGAGATAATTTGCATTTTATTCTACGCCTTTGAGGCTGTGAGAAGAATGTTAGAAGCCGCTGCGCATTCGGGTCGAGGATAAAGGAGTTATGCAACACTGTATTTTACTGTCACATGCGATACTAGATTCGGGGATAGACGAACATGGTACGCTCCAGTGGAGTACTGTCGCAAGTCTCAATTAGAAACTTTTTTAATAACCCATAATCTCTCAGCAACTTTGCTTTGCTTTTCTGTCTCTGATTTAACAACTTTCACTTTTTGTACCCTTGATATTGAATCCTTTCCTCAGTCAATCACACAGGATTCAAAGCTGGATGAGGCGAATATGTTAGCCTCGACAAGTCTTGTTTCTCTTGTGTTATCAACAAGCAAAAGAAGCAGAATGTTTAAACAGCACAACAAACTACCAAGTTATTTGCACTGTAGGCCTTCTGACCTTGCAATCAGGTTGCGCTCCGCTATTTCTTGTTTAGTACTTTGTTTGCAAATAAAACTTGACTGTTTTAACAAGTTATCACTAGTGCGACTCAAGTAACTAAAAAAATAAATTTGCGTTGGAAAAAGAAGTGATGGAAAGAAAGCCACTGGGACCAGGTGTGGAAGGAGAAAAACTGTCTTTGCTTAGAACACGAATCAGGGCCGTAATCAAGTTGTTTCAGTCTACATTTCCCTCACCCCGAGAGCATTTTAACCCTCACTCCCTCATTAATTAGGACGACCTTTGTGGCCCGTGGGGGGTAGGGTGCAGACTTGCCCTCTGGACCCCCTGCCTACAGCCCTATGAACATTTATTTTGTAACACAGCATCCCCTCCACAATAAAGTTCACTGCAAATGATGTTTTACATTAATTTATTACAAATACTTGCTTTAATATACAAGCACAAACACGCTCAACCAGGGAACTTGTCGGATACCTTAACTTTACTTTTCATTTTACAACAAGCCATGCACTGGCATGGATTGCCCATTATTCGTTGTAAGTACAAATGAATGGATTTAAAAGATGACCTTGTTGAATCCAATGCAACAGCTATACCGTCCTCTTGAAAAAACCTGTGCCTAAACTTACGACTTCATATAAGTGTTAATGTTCATAACTAATAATACTTTTAAATATTACTAAAAAGAGCCCTTCTGAAGGGGGATTAACGTTCAATTTCAACAAATGTGATAACTATACTATTAAACTTTGTTTGTATGAACTGGAGAACAATTTTTTCTCTTTTCTTGAAAAGCAACGAAAAGTTACGACTCTCTCCAAACAATCCAAATTTTTACTGCGCATTAAACCTCTTTGACCTTGGAGGGATTTGAACCCACGACCTCGGAATTGATGTACCATTGCTCTACCACTGAGCTACAAGGCCAGGAAGGAAAAAAGGGATAGGTTTGCAGTCGATAATTTGCATTATGTTCAGCCAGAATCATACAGCCAACAAAGACACTTCTACCTACATTATAGCCTGCGAGCAGGCTCTCCGCGCAAAAATATATGACTAATAATTAGCTGTCTAGTTAGCTGAAGTTTGTTCTACAACTTGCATCCTGGTTACACATATTGACAGCTGCAATCTGCAGGTGTAACTCGCAATTCCCAGTAGCTGTATTGGTGGATGTTTTGTGACGTCATTGTATACATCTTTGTTAATGAGCATAGTTAAAAAACATTAACTACATGTAAAACCGTAGACAAAAATGTTAATAAGATGTGAAAACTTATGAAAAAAACACACCCTGATCATGCATTTGCAGACATTTGCATGTACCAGTAATGATTTTTACACTTGTGCAATGTCAATGTAAATTGCGTACAATGTGGGGTCTTAACAAGCATGAATGGTAAAATATATTGCTAATGCCTTTAAAGATGTAAACAAAGATCCACCTGCAGTCAGTCAAATAATGATGCCTATACCCCCCCCCCCCCCCCCCCCCAGCCTGCCCCAGTGATCAGAGCTGCTACCCGACCCACGAACTGATCACCTCAAGAATAAGGCAAACTCTAACCGGGAGAAAGAGATGACTTGATGATACTGTATCTCCTACTAGTACCCATTCACAAAAACTTTGATCTAACTACTCTGTTGGTAACATCTCTAACGTATACAAATTGTAATTCCTCTAAGACATTCTTCTTGTTAAAAGAACAAAATATTCAGAAAAGTTCCAAATAAAAGGCAGTGCAAAATAGAAGGACAAAAATGGTATGTAAATGGAGCTTTCCATTATACATGTGTCAAAATTACTTCAACATGTTTTCTGTTTGTTTACAACTATCCATCAAGCATACATTAGGCAAGTTAAAATGTAAGTTTGATGAACCATTAGATGAAAAACCCAAATTGAAGTAACGTTGAGGCACATAGCCATGCAAAATGCCATTGTTAGTTATAAAATCTGGGTCCAATGATCAGTGCAACACGGATAATAATGATAACAACGATGATGCTGATTCCAATGCCGATTGTCATGAATGCTAACTGCCTTGTCTCCTTGCTCAGTTGATTGGCAGTAATCAAGTCTCCACGGTTAATGGCATAACGGGTCTGCAAACAAAAATAAGGGCAAAGGTCATTGCAAGTTACCATTTCTAGCATGGTTCCCATCAGTGAAGAAAGCAGCCCCCCTCCCCCTGACTTAACCCTCACCAGAAAACATTAACAGTGAAATTAGAAAAATAGTATTAAAGGTCTAGCCCTAAAAATACATGTAGTTAGTTTTACCATTTAGTTGCTTAAATACAATACCTTAAGCCCACCACACTCTACGATTTTTCGTCGGCGGTCAAAAAATCTTCATATAATTAGCTAGTGTGCGGTGAATTAAGGACGTTCGCGAGAAAATTTTCTAGTCGATAGATTTTTCTAAAATTTTTACTGAGGACGGATAATGAGTTACTTGTGTCAGAAATAAAAAAAAAATGTGGGGGTCACCGACTTCGTTTCAGAGATAAAGTCTGTAGAAAACTACCCTGATTTTGAAAAATTGGCGCACGTAATTTTGCATGGCTTTCAAGGTTTGTAGTTTAAATTATCGATGATGAGAAAACGGAGGCAAACGATCTTGGTGATATTTTGAAGAAGTGCGTCTGTTGCGTAAATAATTTTAAGCGTTTCCATCTTTTATGCAAAACTTAGCCCTGCAAGAGGCATTTGAACCCGTCGTACGGCAAAACGAAAAGATCAAAAAGCGGAATTCGAACGTGCGTGGGGCAAAAAAAAATTAACCTTTTAATCAATACATTTTTTTCATTTTCTCACAAAACGTAGATAATCGTTAACAAAAGTGATCTGTTAAGAAAAAAGTAGGGGTCACCGACCTTTTAAGCCAGCAAACTGCAAGCGAAGTTAACGCAACAGCTACTCACCCTATGTGTGGATGGAAAGTTTCCTCAGCGCGCGCGCTCGATGCATGACGTGGCGTAGCGTTACGACAGGAATTATGTCAACCTCTGTCAACCGCTGTCAAAATCTGTCAACCTCGTTCCCAGGGTCCTCTCTGTATCTCCAGAGAAAGGAGATATAGAGATATAGAGAGGACCCTGGGAACGAGGTTGGAATTATGTGCGCAGTAAGGATGCGCATAAACAATTAGTGCGAACGTCCTTAAGATAAGCCTATGACAAGATAAGGCCTTGTTGGGCAAATTATCTGGCAGTACTAGATCTCAAAATGTCATGTAATGCCTTCTCAGCTAGGTAAGTGTGCAGTGGACAAAGACATTTTGTCGGGGATTGGTCATGTTGTAACCAATGAGAACGCGTTGTGTGCAGTGCAGTGCAGCAAGCTGATGGTGCGACAAATTGTGACCCGATTTGAACCCGATAAAAATCCCCTGTTTTTAATGACGAAAAGTATGACGTGGGGACATTTTATAGCATGCTACATGTATGTTTCTTACCTCATTAGATTTTAGAATGGCGCAGAAACCTGTTGGCCAGAAGCAGAAGAGGCAAGCAAAACAGGCCAGCCCACAGTAATCAGGAGGAGCTATCTGTGGAGCCAAAATTACACCAGGACCACCTTGCTGGAAAATGAAACAAAGATAACTCTCAATAAAAAGTAAGCTAGTCATGAATGCTTACATGTACCTTTGCTGACTGGCTCAAATCATTTCTTGGTTGGGATGTTCCATTTTTTATCCGCACCCCCCCCTAAGGATGGCAGGAATCCGAACCCTCAATTTTTTGTCGGTGCCCTTTGAAAAATGAAATCTGAAGGGTTGATTGTTTGTCGGCACCTTTGAAAAAAATTTCTGAAGGGTCCAAATTTTGTCGGCTTCTTTGAAGACAAAATCCGAACCCCTATTTGCAAAAACCCGCCATCCTTAGGGGGGTGCGGATAAAAAATGGAATGTCCCGTTTGAGCATAAATTATTATTTTGATCATATAGAAATTACATTCCATTTTTTATACTTCTTCCAAATCCATTTTTATAATCTGTTCTCAGCATAAATATGATCTGAGTGCATTTATACTCCGAGCTACAACCAGTTTCAAAAAGGGTTGAGACACTCTTGGTCAAGAATGCCATTTACGATATTTTCATATTGTTACCTTGCATCGCCCCCTTTCCCCCTGATCAATGTTGTCCGAATTTCAGGATTATATTTAAACTTTTAGGCAGCAACTTTGAAATGGGGAGGGGGGTTCAGAATAAGATTTACATGTTTATTTTTGAAGCGAGGGCATATCTTTGAAAGACGAATACAATTTTAGGGTGAGTATCTCAACAATTTTGAAACTGGTTGTCTGAGTGCATTTACCCTTTTCAGCTGTTGCTTTGACTTTATGATGAGAATGAATTTTGCAGTATTTTATCCTTTCAATGCGACCTTTTCAAAAAACTGTATTTCATTTATATAAATTTGCGTGTTTAAAAATGGCATAGTAAAAACGGTGAGTTTTTGCACTTCCGGTTTTGACATAATTTGCACTAAAATTGTTCGGAATAGGGTGCGCGTTCAACAATATGCGCAAGATTCTCGATAGTGCAATGAACAGGGCGTTATGTCCTTTGATCTCCTTGTGGTGATGCTAACCAGTAATTCTACGCTGTAAATTGGCGTGATAAAGTTATATTTTCATGTGCAGTTGATGTAGAAGACGAACACAGGCTCTACACATAAGCGTTTATCACGCTGCTCAGAGATCTGAGCTCAGTAGAGGAAGTTAGAATCACACAGAATAACGGAAAACACAGTTTTATCCCACTGCCCCCTTAATGCAATGGTTTATACTTTACAACCAAACTCCTTGCGTGCTTGAAACCTGAGATCCGACGATCTACACGGTCTACACGGTCTACATCAGAGGTAAATAGAATATTATGATAATCTTTTACACAACACGCTGTAGACCGTCGTATACATGTAGACCATCACAATTTCTTTCTATTTGCCATAGACATCTTATTAGCTATGTATTTTAATGTTAAATAGCAAGCTGAAGACTACTGGATAGCTTCAGCTAGTTAATATTTTATTTTAGATTAAAAAAAGAGCATATACTAGTCTTGCGTAATGATTTCCGAGCCTGTGACGTCACAGCCCGCATGTCAAAAAATACGACATGCAAAGATCTGTTCCTAATTTTCAAATGCTCTATGGTAAAGCTTCTTTTCAACATTAAACACTTCCTAGAAAATTTATTTTGCTTGTTCAAGTGCGTATTTTCAATAAGCAAGGTCCTTGTCTGTAGAATTGGAACAAATTTAAACTGATATTTTCAGACAAGGAGTTTCAAAAAGGGTTGAGACACTCTTGGTCAAGAATGCCATTTACGATATTTTCATATTGTTACCTTGCATCGCCCCCTTTCCCCCTGATCAATGTTGTCCGAATTTCAGGATTATATTTAAACTTTTAGGCAGCAACTTTGAAATGGGGAGGGGGGTTCAGAATAAGATTTACATGTTTATTTTTGAAGCGAGGGCAAATCTTTGAAAGACGAATACAATTTTAGGGTGAGTGTCTCAACAATTTTGAAACTGGTTGTAGGGTCCAATTTCTGAATTAAACTAGAAGTACAGGCTGACACAGACTTCTATTCACTTAACAACAGCATATGATAATTATATATTTAAACTTCAAGATCTTGCAGCTTGGACAAACTTCAAAATGCAACTGATGAAGATGCGTATATAACACTTAACACTGGCCCTTCAGGTATTAAAACATTAATTAAAATTCTAAAATTTTCAACAAACAGCAAAACACAACTCAGACTCACCACTTCTGTGACAGAGCTAGTCTGTGTCGCCATCGGGCCAGTTTGATAACCTTGATATGGGTATCCTTGGTAACCAGGCTGCGCAGGATAACCAGGCTGGTAAGCAGGTTGCCCAGGGTAACCAGGCTGAACTGGGTATCCAGCTGACGTGTCTGGTGTTGCACCCCCCAGGGCTGGAGGGTGAGTTACTGGTGGGGCACCAGCATAGGGTTGTGGAGGGCCAGGGTAGGCAGTTGGTGGTTGTTGCCAGCTGTAACCCTGTCCGGGGGGAGGGTACTGCCGGGGTTGGCCTGATGCATCTCCAGGACCAGGGTATGGTGGCCATGCATATGGAGGTGGAGGGGGCATACTAGAATCTAGGCAGAAGACAATAATAAAGTACATGTAGTCAGTCTTTTGTTTATTTGATTGTACCATTACTACTTGGATAACTGTAGTAATTCTAGAGCTAATACATGCGAAAAATCCCAACTTCTGGAAGGGATGTATTTACTAGCTAGATTAAAAACCAGATTCAGTCTGAGAAATTGATGGTGTATTCCTACATTCGAGTAATGCAAAATGGACAGATGGCATTTTGCTCATACCATAATGCATACACTCATATAGATTTAATCTGGCAAAAGTAACTAGGTACTTCAATCGTAAATCTTTCGTCAAATCATCTACAGGCAAAGTCTGATAATTGCTTAGTGCATAAAACTTATTTAGCCTCACCGATAAACCCAAAACTGAAAGCACATGGGATGGATACGCATGTACATGATGAGAATACCGCTGGACGGAAGTCCGCCCCAGCTCACCAGCAACCATATGAAAGCCAGTAACGCAACAAACGCTAAACGCCACAAACGCTAAACATCACAAACCCTACACGCTACAAACGCCATAAACTCTTAATACGCCACTGACAAGGCTAATTATGTTCCTTTTCGTTAACTGTGTTAAATAATATTTAACTGTATTAAGCCATAAATATGTTTTTATCAAGAAAGCAGCCAAGTATCTAACTGATCTGAAGAGCTCAAATTACCATAATAGGAGATGCATATAAAACAAATAAATAAATAAATAAATACAGACTTTATGATAAGTATCTCCAGGAAAGCTGAGAAATGTGACAAAAGCTATAGACTAATTGTAGCTATTTGAGTTACTCTCCACGTTGCACACTACAGTACAGCACTTCTTTTCTCTTCGTATTGTTGCAATGAATGGAAAACATCTGGAGACTTTTAAATGAAAGAGCTGGAGAACATTCTGGTAATGGCAAGCAAATCGTTAGTCACAACGTAGCCCTGTGAATCCTTTAGTTTTTCTGCTGTAAGTAAAATAATCAGCTTATATTAATTTCTCAAAGACTCGAACTGTCTTCCGCGCTACATCAATAAACAGCACTTGCACTGGGGAGAAGAAAGTCCCCCTTTTTTCCCCTTTTTTCGTTCCTTTTCAAGCTCACTTTTCTCTTCCTCTTCGGGCCTCAACAACAGCAGCATGGGCAATGTTTCGTCGCCACCTTCTTCCGGCTTTTCAACAGAATCAGCACCTCCAACGACATCCTCACCCGAAGCATCTGGAATAAGCTTCTCCCTATCCGAAACGTCTTTTCAGCAAATAAATAAATAAATAAATAAATAAATAACTTAATTTGAGTGTCATTGTATTTAGCACTGCTGTGATAATATTAGTGAGGACACCATTAAGACATAATTATAAATACTGACCTATGCAAAAGTATTATTAATATTTACTACACAGAGGGTCGTACAGGGGGGGTCTCTGGCACGATTCACGGACGAAAAAAAATAATGAATCACGGATCACGGATATTGAAATTTCATTTTCCCGAATCACGAAAATATTAAAGTACTCTTTTATCCTGTTCTTACGCTACAAATAGTGTTTGAAGAAATCAAAATTGATTAAGAAATTACGAAAATAAGAAAGAAACATACTCTTTTATCCTGTTCTTACTCTAGAAAGAGTGTTTGACGTTACAATAGTTATACGGAGGTCACATTTGAGGTCTCGCGTCTCAAAATCATGCAAAATAAAGTCAATAAAGTGGTGAAATCACGAATATCGGTTATTAATTCAAGCTCTTCACGTGTCACGCAAAACCTTCCGGTAACGAGTCACGAAGAATAAATTTATTAAATTCATGTTTCACTGAAAATAAAATCAGCTAATCACGCGTCACGAGAATACCCCTGTACGACCCTCTACACAGTATATTAAAACAGGACAGAGAACATACAGTAATACATATAATTTAAAAGTAGGTAATGAAAGTTTTTAGTTGAAACTTCCATAAAATTAATACAGGAGGCATGGCACCTGGCCTAATGGTTAGTGCACTGGACTCTGGATTGGGAGGTCTGGGATTCAGCCCTGGCCAGTGTCACTGTTGTGTTACCCAGGAGAATAAATGGATACCAGCGAATTCGTTGGGGTAACCTGACAGAATGCTGTGGAGTAATACTCCTAGCCACTTCAGAAACTGGAGTTAAGCGCCACAACAACCCTCCAAGTTGAGACCATTTTAGTCGCCATGGCAACTAAAAATTTGGAGCTGGCGACTTCTGTTTCAATTTAGTCGCCAGCTCCAAAATTTTAGTTGCCATGGCGACTAAAATTGAGAAGAAAGATTGAAAGCGTGAGCTTAATTTAGTGACTAAAATTTTGGCAACCAAACTTGAGCAGTCGGTGGCCAAATGGCCACTATAAACTTGGAGGATTGAGTGGGACAACTCGAACTGGGCCACTTGGAACAAAGTTAACCAATCAGAACGTTAATATTTGAAAACAATGGACAGCAACTTTTTTAACAATGGACCAATGACGTTCTAGAATGCAAACAATAGATTTACAACAAAATTTGGTTCGAGTAGTCGCACTGTAAAAGGCTCATTACTCTTTTCAGGGCTGTGCTCTAAGGGTGCCCGGGTGCCTCAGGCGACTAACTTTAATTTTGCCTTTGGGCACTCAGATAATCTTATTTCTTTAATTTCATGTAAGCTTTATGCTCATGGGCACCTTGGATCTCATAGTTTGGAGCCTTTTGGGCTCCTTGTAATTTTTCTTAGAGCACAGCCTTGCTTTTTATAAATACCAGTAGATGTATAGTGGGCACATACCATTTTCTGCCATATTTACTCAAGGTGAAATGGACAAAATTTCAGAACCTGTAAATTTCAGAGGAAAGGCATCATTATGAGAGGAACATAAATTACAAGAGCACCATAAGCTGCAACAAAGGTAGAAATATTCAAGAGCTGGCCATCTCTTTCCAAACCTGTTATTTAATTGGTTGCTATGGGGTGAAATGCACTGTATTCAACATGCCTTGTTTTGAATTAATATAATGTAAGTTTTGTGTGTAACTGAACATAATTTTGATGGCAGTCTGTGCTATAGACATTTTAATTATTAAGGGTATTAAGCTTATTATTATTGAAACCAGTTTATTTTGGTGATAATGCGTGTTGAAAAGTTCTACAGCTTAGCAATTCCATGGAAACCAGAACTTTTTTTATGATATTTTCAGGTATGGAAGTTGCAGACTGGCCAGTGTTTGAAAAGGCACACGCCAAAGGAGTTACGTGTGTGACATTCTCTTGTGATGCTAGCCAGCTTCTGAGTGGTTCATTTGACATGACGATAAGGTGGGTGGGTACATACCAACCTGAGCTACAGAGTCAATTTCTGTAAGATATCATTTCCAAATAATTCTGATTTTGTGGTTATGTGCCTAACACTGCCAACAGAGCACTATCTCCTGGCGATTTTTTGGGACCTTTTACTTTAGAAAATTGTTAAGCTAGCTTTTCTAGTTTGAAACCACTTGCATCTTTTTTGTCCTTGTAGAATGCATGCATGGCCTTAAGTCGGGGAAGACTTTGAAGGAATTTCGTGGAAATACATCGTTTGTAAATGATGCATTAGTATATACACACTCAGTGATCTTGGCTATTCCAGCAATCTGATTGGTTCGCTATCTCGGGCTAATGCCGCATTATTCACTCGCTACCGAGTGGATAATGCATTATCCCATAAAACATAAAACAAAATGGCCGGCGTAAACTCGCGTTTCGCTAGCGTTTCAGAATCAAAAATAGTGCAAATAAAAGACGACAGCGAACCAGAAAACACCAAGAAGGCAACGAACTCTGGCCTAAAAGTTTTTAAAGATAAGTGAAAAAGTCATGTTTTGCAAACAAGTGTTTTTCAGTTTGTTTATCGAGATAATTACTGTGATCAATTCGACCTATATCGCTAAATAGGTAGCAATTAATCTTCACGACTACAATTTGTCTCAGTACGAGTATTTTTGTAGACTGGTTTGCCTGACAGAACGAATTTCTCACCGAAATCGAGGAAACAGAAAAAGAAGAATTGAAGTTTTATATCTCCGCAAGAAAACAAGACAGGTCATATTACAACAAGGTAACACTCACCTCAATTCGAGCCGCCATTGACAGGCACCTTCGCAACGAGCCAAACAACAAGCCTTTCTCGATAACTTCGAAAACTCTGTTTGATCAGTTATTGATTTCCAAGCAGACTTTCGATTAAAGTTGCCGATTTGAACTGTGTTACTGTAAAAGGACCATTTCGACGAGGATTTTACCGAAGATTGTGTATTTGCCATGTTAAAAGAATCTGTAAATAGTTTTGTACGTGTTTCACGCATGAATTGAGACGTCAAATTAGACGTCAATAAAATTGCCTTTCATAGGTTTCCTTTTGAAAATGTCTAGATTGTCTGTTTTGAGATCACTTCGTGTGTATATACTAAAACAATTATTCTTTTCAATCTCGGTGAATAGCGGCAAATATTTACCGAGCCGCGTACAGCGGCAGAATATTTACCTCGCTGCTACGCGGCTCGGTAAATATTCTGCCACTATTCACCTCGATTTCAAAGAATAATTGTTAAATATTCACTACTGATACACACAACATCATCAGTGCGAGCAGTGATGGAACAGTTAAGGTACCTGGTTATAAGTTGTTGTAATCACAGTCAAACTTGATTGCACTGCAAAACAGACATGAGATTGTAGCGTTGCAGTTTTGTCTTAGCTGTCGTCTTAGCTGGCAGACATGTCTAACACCTCTCGACCAATGGTATGTGTTGTAGTTTCTACCAATGAAAATGCGTGGTAACCGTGTCTTCTGAGATTATTTTACCAGGGGATGGGATGTTGAGGCTCCGTGGAGCACGAGCGTGTTTTTTGTCTTTTTATGGGATATTTCTGCATCTTCCGGACACATTTACAGCTGCCTTCGAAGCCTAATATTAATAATATTGCTGGTAAGAAGCTTTGTGAAGTGTATTGTATTGCATAATATTGTTTCAAGTCTACGAAGCCATTTCGACTTCTGAAGATTATATTATAAGCTTAATCAACGTATTGTTGAGTTATTTTTTCCAAAAATAACTCTTTAGTCGGCGCGATGGACCGTGTATTCAGTCAGTGGAGTATGTTTGTATCTCACACCAATCAGGTTTGAGGTACTATCAGAACCAATGATTTTGCAGTTTATAAAGGGGAAGTAATTTGACACAGTTGTAAGCGAGCGATTTCATTCGAAGATTTTCGATTTGTAGGAGGCGGAATCGGTGAGTTTTGATTGTGATAACCCCGGATTTGAAACGTTCGCCTGCTTACAACGCACACGCCGCCAGCAAAAGACCCAACACTAAATTGTTATTCGAGCGTTCGTTTAGGACGGGCTAGTTTCGCTGACCTTAGTGAGGGGGGCTTTGGGGTTTTCGGTTTTTCAGTTTTGGCCATTTTTTGGATCGGATTTTCGGTTTTCGCAACAAAAAACCGCGGTTTTTCGGTTTTGGTGTCTTCTTCGGTTTTCGGGTTCTCCTTCTATTAGCATTTGGTTTTCGGTTTCCGGCAAAAATACTAGCGGTTTTTCGGATTTGGTACTTGCTGTGGTTTTCGGTTTTTCCCATTTGGTTATCGGTTTCTCTGAGGTGAAGATGAATAAAGAATAGTCACAGGCCTGCACTGACTCTCTACGTGATGTGGTGTAACTACATTACCTTCATATTTTAGCTCTAACGAGCATGTCTTTAAGAGATTTACCTCTTTTGTAAGATATAATGGGAGGATCTTTGAAGATGGAGTTCAGCAAAGGCTGATTTGGTATTAAATCCCAGTTAAGCATGAGTATATTTTTAAGGTTACTCACCGATGGGTGGTATGTTGTGACAAAAGCCAAGATCTGTTTATTTGATTTTGTTTTTTGTTGTAGACCCGACTGTCTATTGTTGAAGTTGACTTCCGACAGCGTTTTCTGTATCAGTTTTTCCGGATATCCACGCGATATGAGGCGTGATTTGAAGTTTAAGATGCAAGTTAGAGCAGTGTAATTAAGCATGTTATTTAACAAAAATGTCAAGTATCTTAAAAAAAACTCCTTTTTCCTTCTTTCATAATCTCAATGTGCCAATTAAGGTTAGAGCTTCGGAATTCGGAATTTTATGTTCAGTTTTCGGTTTTGATCGAAATTTGCTTCGGTTTTTCGGTTGTTGCAGGATTTTTTGTCCCGTTTTTCGGTTTCTTACAGGCCCCAACGCCCCCCTCCTTAGTAGAAATTGCATTTGCACGAAGCAGATTTGAAGAATACATGTTCTCATTGTGATGTTAATACTGTGTTTACAAAGAGTCATAAAAATGGCAAGGAATCTTCTTCAGAGTGTGTTGTGGCCTCTTGTTTAAGAGTTTGTGACAAGGAAACTTCTTAAATTTAATACTGCTTGAGACTCCGTGTCGCCAACTGAAAACCGCAATTGGCCATGTTCTAAACGAGCAGGGGACTGGGTACGAACATATTTTTTCTTGGTACGAATATTCAATATCCATTGAATTGAAAATGGGGCACGTCATCTGAAAGAGCATCCAAAAATTGGTAAATTTACCAAATTTGATGGTTATTGGTTTAAATGCAAAGGCATGGTACACTTTAAAAATAAGAGAGCTTAGTATGGATTGGAGGACGCCTGTCCCTCCAATCCATACTAAGTGTACCATGCCTTTGGGTTTAAACCAATAACTGTCAAATTTGGTGAATTTACTAATTTTTGGATGCTCTTTCAGATGACATGCCCCATTTTTCAATTCAATCGATATTGAATGTTTGTACCGAAGAGAAAATATGTTCGTACCCAGTCCCCTGCTCGTTTAGAACATAGCTAATTGATTTAATTAGTCTCTTTAGCGTCTTGCTCCGGCGATTCACTGACTCGGAAAGTAGCGGTTATGTTTATACCTTAAACACACCACGTTCAGACATTTAATTGACCGGTATGGGTCTTGACTTTAAAATGGTTTTGCTTTTAAAATTAACTACGATAGATAGCGGCAACAGGCTAGAATAAGAGCATGTCATTCCGTGACACTTTGATAACTAAAATTAATTAGTCTTGTTCCTGTTTGTTGAATGAAAATTTACACTTACGACAGGAAACAAATACCCCAGGTGTACTACGCTTTAAAAGCTTTCCTAAAAATATAGTTTTTGATTTGATTCGTTTATTACTTCGTTTATTACTTTTCGATTACTCAATGAAGACATGGTGTTTTCAAGAAGAACAAAAGTGTCATGTGTCAAAAGTGAGATAAACAAAAGTGTCATGTTACATGCGTTTAAAAAAAACGAAGGTATCGTTTTACAGTGTTTGACAAAAACACTAAAGTATCCTGTAACAAACAAAAGTATCGCGTTACGGTTGTAAAAAAAATAGCCGCCTTATAGGCGCACGTGACTACTGCTGGAGGAGAAAAGAATGAAAAGTATAATTGGTGTAAGTATGCTGTTATGTGGATACGAATGCACGTAAAAAAGTTTAAATAAGGCACTGTTGTCGACGATGTAAAACCAGCATCTTGGCGTGGTTTTACTGCTTCTGTTTGGAAGGTGATCTTGCAAGGTGTTCGATCGCTAGGTGAGTGTTTTTATATTTTACAACATTTACTTCTCATAGCGTGCGTCGCAGACAGTCTAAACCGCCGAGGATTATGTGACACGTCCGGCAGCACATCGAAGGACAGCTTTAATTGTTACCCGACCTCAAAGACCACAAGAGAGTCAAAAATTCTAGTGAAAACAAACCTTGGAGGAAGCGACATTTGTATAATCACTGCTATGTCGGCATTTTGTTGAATGTGAACTAAAAGATCACACATTCCCTGCAAATCTTGTCATCAATTTCTTCATCTTCTGTGAAACTTTTAGTCAATCATAATAAACGTTCAGCAAGTAAGAAACAAACTTTTAATTTGAGCCTTTTCGTGACTTCGCATCATTATAAGCGAAGCGCGAAGATAGACGGACACGCTGTAACGCTCAAATGTTAAATAAACAATTGGAAGAAGCTTACATTTGCATAATCACAGCTCCGTCGGGTAAAGAAGCTTAAATTTTCCATAATAGGACTTAATGTTCCTCAGGAGAGCCTCAGTTAAGTAAATTTTCCTGTACCAAGCTTACGTACTTCGAAATTTCGGAGTATCGTCAAGCGTACGGGTTCTTTATGGAGCCACAAGCGTATACGTGTTGATTATCACGCGCTGTAAAATAACGATGGAGCACCATAGAAATTCGTCGTATATACCGACCTAAAAGCTGAAAAATACTCACGAAACCTTTCAGCTGATCGGTTAGAAACAAAATATGAAGGCTGTGAGAAGTAAATGTTGTAAAATATAAAAACACTCACCTAGCAATCGATCACCTTCCAAACACAGGCAGTAAGCCAAGATGTTTCGTTTTACATCGTGGGCCATCGGTAGGTCATCCTTGATACGAAGTGTTCGCGAAGAGACCACAAGATTTGTATTTATTTGTGCTGATTGGCTACGAAGTATATTCTATTGTTACTTACTTACATTCGGAAATCTTACATGACTGCAATAGTGACTACGCGCAGGCGCAGTAGTCACAAAAAGCTAGCAACAAAATAAGATAAAATAAATAATAAAATAATACATAATATTTTAAGAGGAGGTCTCCAATCACCTAGAGGTGGTTTTCAGGAGGGTCCTCTGAGAAAATAAATGTCAAACCTTTAAAATACATTAAAATCTAAGATACAATAAAAAGGACAAAACCTATGCGGTAATAAAAACTAAAAGAGCTAATAAGCGCTAACAGAATAAGCTATTTCGTGACATTTTGACAATTAAATTAGTTCTTGTTTTTTCTAAATGATAAAAATTTACTATTGAACGAAACAGTTTTGACGTAACAAATTGCACGTAAAAATTATTTTGTCTGCAAGCATTTTTTTTAAAAAAATGCCTCTTAGTCGTAGTAAGGGGCTATGTAGTTAGTGATGCACCATGCACAAATAGCTCAACCATCCCAACAAGACTAACACCCAGTTTTACCCCAAGCAACCCAATCAATTGAAAAAATAACTCCTGCATGCTTAGCGTGCCTATGTTTTTATCGTGTCGCTTTCAAGCGGCACGAACTAAGCCGGCACTGGTTTGTATAGTCCACACTGTTGTGCTTCGTTTTTGTATTATCGATCTGGTTATTAAATATTTGCGTAGAACTGGTAGAATCATTTGCCTTTATCAGGGGCATGAAGAAACACTAAGTAAAGTGCAGTATTGTGAGGATTGAAATTTGGTTAAGGTGGCTCGAAGGTGTTTAGATATTCCCGTCTTTGGTATTCTATTTAGTACAACTTTGTAAAGGTTTTGCCAACGAACAAATTACAGTTGCTATGACGTAAAAATTCGTTGCCATGGCAACGTCATATGAGGTCAAAGATACCTTATTTTTTACCGTTTGAGGCTAATAACTTAAAAACTAGACGGTGAAAGTTTTTGTTTTTCATATATGTTTGCCTACTGGGCAAAACAAACAATCTAACAATGTTTAAAAAAATTCTGTAGGTAGGGTTCAGAGTCACCTTAAATTAGTGAAAAAATGACGTAGCTTTGAATCCTACCTACAGATTTTTTTTAAAATTTGCAAAAATTTTTCTTTTGTCAGTTGGACAAAAATATATCAAAATCAAGAACTTTCACCGAGTAGTTTTTTAGTTATTGCCTCAAAAGGTCCAATATAGAGTATCTTTGACCTCATATGACGTTGCCATGGCAACGATTTTTGACGTCACAATGACGTCAATTTGTTCATTGATAAAACTTGTACAAGTTTGGTCTAAAAGAATTTCTTAACAACTATTGGTATAGCTGCGATAGAACACCTAAAACGGGCATGTCTAATTCTGGCTAAACTGTTATGAAAATTTGCTACACATATATACAGGATGTCAAGAAATGAAACTTGTGATAGTTTGACCTTTCTAGCCTTTATTTTGTCTTATATATCTTTGTCTCTATCACTTTTGGCCATGATTTCTTTTGATTTTAATTTAACAAAGTAAGCTTAAAGCAAGCCCCTGGCTGTAATCATGAAAACATGATATATTTCCCTACATTATGTTCTTGTTTGTTCAAAAAAGACAGGTTACCACACTTTCAAAGGGAGGTGCAGTACACGTGGCCCAATGGTTAGTGCGCTGGACTCCGGGTCAGGCAGTCCGGGTTTGAGCCCTGGCCGGGCACTGCATTGTGTTCTTGGGCAAGACACTTTACTCTCATAGTGCCTCTCTCCACCCTGGTGTATGAATGGGTACCGGCAAATTTACTGCTGGGGGTAACCCTGCAATGTTCTAGCATTTCATCCAGGGGGGAGTAGAAATACGCCCAGTCGCTTCATGCTATGGAAACTGGGATAAGCTCTGGCCTGATGGGCCACTAGGCTCGTATACAGACTTTACCTTGCCACACTTGCAAAGGAAATATGACAGGGGCTCAGCCAATGGGGTATCCTGGCAAGATTTCCGCACAGCCCCATAAGTTAATTCGGCATACAATCTTTTGACTGACTCGTTCTTTTCATGATTGCTGTTTGTATATAGTGATAGTATGAAATAGCTGCATACATAATTAATGTCTGGGGCTGTGCGGAAATCTTACCATAAAATTTTGCAAAGAAGTGCATGTGTTCAATACAGTACTAAGGAATCACCTAGCAGTTTGGGATTACTTAATACCATAAGGTTATTTTTTTTAAGCTTTCCAACACATTTAATAAGCAATGTACAATCTTAGTGTGTATGATCCAGAAATCCTGGAAAGTCCTGGAATTTTATTCTGACACTGAGGCATTGAAATCTATAACCTCTTACTATTAAGTCTGTAGTTTTTTCTGGAGTATTTTTTCTTAGGTTTACTATGGCTTTGAAGCTTCTGCTTTTATTAGCATCCTGACCAGCACTACAGAGCCAGTCTGGTAGAGAAAACGAAAACATTTTAGTTGATAAAGATTGGCCTCTGTGATGGTGTAATGCAGTGGTGACTAACTTTGACCAGCACTTCAATCCAGTGGATATCTTTGGCATGACTTATAAATTATTTAAGCTAAGAGCTGGGTCCTTGCAAAAGTGTTTCTTTGTTAAGTTTGACTGTATTTACGTGTAGTACTGCCAAGGAGCCAGATGAACTACTCAGAGTCCTGGCATTCACAGGCTACTAATTTCATGAGAAAAATTACCTACAAACACACTAAACATATAACCAGCCAGATACAACCATGAATTGTTTTTAAAGGTCAAAGAGATAAATGAAACCCCAGATTGGTGTGGATTAAAAGCTGGATTTCAATTCACTGTGAAAAATCTGGATTTTAGATGGCATATAGACAATGGCAGGTTACTCATGTGACACAGTCAAAGTGCTGTTATTGTCTGGCATCCTTTAAGCTGTTTGTTGCAAAGCAATGTTTTGTAGGTCTTGATAAGATACTTTTGCAGTTGTTTCTGATTAAATTTGTTTTTATTTTAAATTTCCCTTTTAATTACTGGTAATGGTGAACAGCTTTTAGTTGACAAACTTGTGCATTATGTATTCTATCTTAAAACAGTCAAAGTCATTCTTATGATATAATTGCATGTGTAAGATTTTTTCTTTTGCAAATGTAATGTTAACTTGTCTACCATTTTGGTTTCCTTCTCATGTTTTCGCTTGGGAATTGAGTTTTGTGCCATGGCAAATTTGCATATAAGACTAAAATCTAAGCAGGGTATGGTTTTTGCTTCTCTGACTCTGGAACAGGGTATAAAAATCGCCCTTTCTCTCTGGAACAGGGTATATTTTATTTCAGGTTTGACTCTGGAATAGTGTCGAATTCCCCTAGAATCCTGATTAACCATGGTCAAGTATAGCTAACTCCGCTCCCCTCCGTCGCTTGCTTTGTGATATCTGCTGTTTCCCGGGGTATTCCACAAAAAAGGCCATTTTCGTTGAGTGATCGGTCACGTCACGTACGTTGTCGATCGTGTCTCGCATTTCTGTAACCTATTTAACCAGTACATTAACCAGTTATTCATTAAACAGTTGAGTTAAATAAATGTTCATTGAACTATTAAAAGTGGCTCCGATTTCACTCTGGATCACGTATGCATTAGTTGCTTTGCTTCGAGTCTGGAACAGGGTACCTTTTTTGCAACTTTTCTCTGGAACAGGGTCGCAAATTCATCATTTTTACTCTGGAACAGGTCAAGAGTCTCAGGGAGTCAGCGGCTCACCCCCGTAGTAAAATTAAAGGAGTACCCCCCTCCCCCCCCGGGGCCTTCCACTCCTGTGTTTAGTCTCCTTTGCAGCCATTGTTTGGGCTCGACATGCAATGCTCCCTCCCCCAGGGAGGGATCATTGTATGACGAGCCCAAACAATGGTTTCGAAGGAGACTACTCGTGTGTCTTTAATTTTAGCAGTTTTGATTTTCAGATTCAATTAACTTGAAATGTAGCTATATATCCCAGTTTGTTAAAAAATATTTTTAAGTTCACCTGTTGTAACGCCAAGGCTGCCCCCTCTCTGGTATGCTTTTTATCATTGCCATAGAAGTTCTAGCTCAAAAAATCTCTAATTCCAAAGAGATAGAAGGAATAAAAATTCGGAATAATAAAACGGTTAAATTATCACAATATGCCGATGATACCACAGTCTTCCTCGCTAACGCTCATTCCGTAAATAACCTCTTTGTATTGCTCTCCCGTTTTGAAAAGTGTGCAGGGCTAAAGATAAATGTATCAAAGTCTGAAATGTTATGGCTTGGCTCAATGAGACATAGAAAAGACAAAATTTTAAATCTTCAAATGACAGACGAACCTGTCTACGCTCTAGGTACACACTTCTCGTACGACGACAATTTGTCAGACCAAAGAAACTTCTTCGACAAGCTGTCAAAATTACAGAAAACTTTAAACTTTTGGTCTCAAAGGGATATCTCTGTTTATGGAAGAATAAACATTGTTAAAACTCTAGCCCTTTCAAAAGTCATATTCATCTGCAGCTCCATGGAAACGCCACCTCGATTCGCTGAAGAAGTGAATAGAATAATTTTTGACTTTGTATGGAACCACAAACCTGTGAAAATCAAGAAGTCGACTCTGATAAAATCTAAGAAAGATGGTGGCTTAGAAATGAAAGATTTCGTCATATTTGACAAAGCTCTGAAACTAAACTGGGTAACCCGCATATGTTCAGACCACGACGCTCCATGGAAATATATTCCAACCTCTTTCCTCGCCAACGTCGGTGGCACTTTCTTATTTCAGTGTAACTATGACTGTAAGCTTCTTTGCCTAAGCGAATACCTCCCAAGATTTTACAAAAACATCATAGCCCATTGGCAGAAAATTGCTTCGTCCGATCCTCAAAATAAATCTGAGGTACTAGAGCAAGTAATCTGGAACAACAGGTTTCTAATTGTTAATAAAAAATCGGTATATTTTCCACATTGGCACCAGGCTGGAGTCACTCACATATCAGATTTACTTGACACAGAAAAAAATCACTTTCTATCTTTTAATGCTCTTTGCCAAAAATTTAAGACAAAGTTTAATTTTCTACAGTATTACAGTATCATTTCTGCTTTTCCTCGCTCGTGGAAAAAGCTTTTAAACTCTAACAACCAACTACTCATCACACCCCTTGATTTAATAAGTGATTCGTTGAGTTGCAAAACTCTCTATGAAAAACTGTTATCCCTGGAAAGGTTACCTCCCCCCACCGCGGAAAGGAAACTTACTGAATATGGAGTAGAAAAGAAAAACCTGTGCAAGGTTTATCTTTTACCCTTTAATGTTACAAAAGAAACCAAAATGATGATGTTCCAATACAAGATCATTCATCGCATCCTACCTACGAATAGCTTATTACACAAGATGAAGAAAGTTGACTCCCCAACTTGTCCTTTTTGCCCTTCCGAGCTCCATACCATCTGGCATCTTTTTATAGAATGTACTCAAGCAAAATCTTTCTGGGTAGATTTTCAAGACTGGTACAATGTTCATAGTAGAAAAAGTGTCCATCTTTCGAACTTAGATGTCTTATATGGTATTTTGGACTCTCCTCGTAAGTGCTTAGCCCTAAACCATCTTATTATCTTAGGCAAATACTTTTTATACGTTAACACCGGCCTAAAAAATAAAGTTCAGTTTAACGAGTACATATCTCTGGTTCGCGACAAATTAGCATTAGAAAAACATATTGCTATCAAATCCGGTAAATACGAAAACTATATTAAGAAATGGAATTTTATACAAAACATTTAGTTTACTTTTGGTTTTTGTTTCTTGCTATATCTTTTATTCTCTTTCATTTTCCTTTTCCTGGTAACGTTTATGAACTATGTTTTTGTTTTGTTATTTCTGTTTGCATTGTTAGCCCAATAAGTAGTGATGTTATGTTAACAGTATTAGCTTAGTTAAGTAAGAGTATTGTAAAGTAGCTCCTTGTGTAATGTTTAGTGATTTATATTTTGTAATTATAGTAATGTTGTAAGTAAGTAGTTGCAAATGAAAAAAAAAAAAAAAAAAAAAAAAAAAGGTCTAACGGTCAAGATATAGTTACCTCAGAACCAACTAGGCTGTGATAAACGAAGGTAAAATACAAGGCTGATTAAACAGTGTGGGAAAACTGAAAAAAAATAAAATAAAAAAAAAAATAAACAGAAACATTTTACAGTTTATTTAGTGCACATCTGACAGGTCCTGACAATGACAGTCTTTCTCACTTGTATGAAATAACAATTTTAGTACTATGAGTACTAATTACAACTGACTGATTATAATCTTCGTTCTGGTTTTCGTCTAAAACCTTTTCGCTTAACCCATTTAACCCCAACGGCGGCGGCATTTTCCGACCTCTGGCTCTGCGTTATGAAAATGGCAGATTCGTCTTCCGAAGAATCCTCCATCCAGCTTCAAAACATACAGTAGCAGCGCTTTGCCTTCCAACAAACAACTCAAAATAACCAAATACATTGCGTTATATACAATGCAAATTACGTTTGCATGAAATTCAGATGTGGAAAGTTACATAATCTTTACAAGGAGTTAACAATGACTAAATTCAGGGAAATGAAAAAGGATTATACAATTTGTAGTACTACTAGACAATACATGCTAATTGCATTGTTGGAGGAAGAAAAAAGTAGGATTTTGTGAGAGTCAATGATTATGTCATCTTTATAAGGAGTTAACAATGACTGAATTGGGGGAATGAAAAAGGATTATGCAATTTGTATTACTACTAGACAATACACGCTAATTGCATTGTTGGTGTTCCAAAACATCAATGTGAAGGGCAACTGAAATCGCCGATGTAATGCAGAGAGAGAACAATAAGATTTTATGAGGGTCAATAATTATAATAGATAATTACTTCGGTTCGCAGCATTATTGGGTATAATGCAGGCAGCTGAGGCCGCAGGCCGAAGCTGCCTGCGAACCGAAGTAATTATCTATTAATGAACACCTACAATAAGAAACTTGTGCTTAAAGGAGCTCTGTCACGAAGATTTAAAAGATTTTTGGTCTTAACTGTTCTGAAATTAGCGGTAGGCAACTTAACCCATTTAAATCATTACCTTTGAACATCTAAAGGAAGATATAACCTTAATATGTGGGTAGAAATCTAACTACGGCTGTAAACATGCGGAAACAACTTGAAAAGTTAAGCTAAACTTTTCAAGTTGCAATCCTTTTCCATCATAGCCATCTGCAGCTAAAGACGCTTGTTAACAGTTTCGGTGCTCTAATATAGCAATTATAAATAAAAATGGGCTATTATTTTTTGGTTTCCTTTGACACAAATATATGTTTTGGCTGTTCAAAAATCTGTTAAAATCCGTGACAAAGCCCCTTTAATACCTATAAAGCCTGGTTGTCGTATGCCACTGACCTACTGGCAGCATACCCGCCAGTACTGCCTCGGATACTTTTCCCGCATATGAGAACATACGCCGAAAGCACCGAAGTTCATCCCTGGTCTTTTAACTTTACTGCCGGCATACCTGCAAAGTTGACTTGAGTTCAACTTCGCAGGCACTTTGGCAGTTTTTCTGGAGCGCCGGCGATAAAGATTTTTTATGAGAACAGTATCCCAGGCATATACTGGTGGCTATGTCGCAGGTAGGTCGGCGGCATATGAGAACCAGACTTAAGAAACAGCACGTTCTTCTCAAAATTACTTAAAGTACAATTTGCCATACCTGTATTTTGGACAATTCAAACAAATATTAAATTTCTATCGAAAACCTTCGATTGATCCTCATTAACTTTTCCTATCCAAAACATGACTTTTATGCATCAGTCAATTGAAACTCCGGCCCCCGACCCCCGGGACTTAGCGGGGAATTTAACACTTACCACGTGTTAAAAAACGGCTTATTTCCCCGCCCCCAGGGCCAAGACGTCTGTTAAAAGCCCCGCATAGCGGGGCCATCCGAACCAAATGGAGAAATACAGTCGACTGAATGAATGAATGAACGTATGAATGACAAACTTTATTATTATAAAACATCAGTAAAAAATGATAAACATATCTAATATCTAATATATACTGTTTTACGTGTTTGCCGTGCTCCCGATAACTCCAACCTTCAAGGGAAAATGAAAACGGTTCGAGTTATCGGGAGTTGAGACTGAGCAATAAAAAATAACGAGAAACTGGTGTTTTACTATTCATACAGTCTGTATTTTCAGTTAATAAAATTTGATTATAGTATAAAGAGGTCGAGTGAAAATGGAACAATGTATTTTTAAAATTAGCCGTTTATATTGCAACGTAACGTCTGCAGCACGTCTACAGCGTGGCACAGTCCCAGGGGCACAGTTCGTATTTTGAGTGGCGCTTCGGAGGCCGGTTTGACTCGTGACTCGTTTTTATTTCAAGATAAAATCAATGTTTTGGACTACAGTACACTGCTTGTTTTGACTTGGCACGTATTGACAGACATGGTTCGAGTTATCGAGGGTAAAATTATATAAAAAATGACCTGAAGGCAAACGAAAAGTGGTTCGAGTTAGCGGGAGGTTCGAGTTGCCGAGGGTAAAATTACAGAAAATGTATGACGGAAATCCAGGGGAAATCGATTTTGGTTCGAGTTAGGGCGAGGTTCGAGTTATATAGGAAGTCGACTGTAACTTAAATCGATATCGTTGGTCCATTTGAAATTCGCCTGTTTTCGGTTCTATCATTAAAAGCCCCAGCCTCTTAAGCTGCAATTTCCATGTGCAGCGAAAGCTGACCTTCAATATGCCGATTTTACTTTTATTAGATGTAGAAGTCCACCTTTATTTTGATGTTAAAGTTCTGTTAAATCACCGCTCCACGGCCCCGGTCTACTGACAATTTGTTAAATCCACCGCCCATCGGGGCCAACGCGCCGTTAAAAGTGCGTTAAATCCCGGCTTTGGACGCGTTAAATCCCCGCCAAGTCCCGGGGGACGGGGGGCCGGGGTTTCAATTGACTGATGCGTTGTACAACTAATAATGATTCATCACATTTCTGTTTTAGTGGTAATGGATGTGGATCAAGGGTTGGATGAGGGAAAGCAGACCAAAGCCAAAGAAAGCTTTAGTAGAGAAGGGACTAGGGATGGTGAGTATTAACCCTTACTTATCAGTTTTTTTTTTGGTAAAATTTATCAACATAAACCCTAAAATTTTTGAGAAAGTGCTGCCATAACAGGCCTGTGCTTTAAGGGTACCCAGGTGCCTCGGGCAACTAACTTTTGCCTTTGGGCAACCAGATAATTCTTATTTCTTTCATATAAGCTTTATGCTCGGCACCCTGGATCTCATAGGTTGAAACCTTTGGGCTCCTTGTAATTTTCCTTAGAGCACAGCCTTGCATAAGAACTTAGACCCAAGTATGGACGGACAATAATGATATAAATTATTATTAAGGAGGCTCGCAACAGTTTCCAGCACTTTCCAGCTCTTAAACTTTGGTGGGTCAGTACTATAAATTTTTATCAGTTGCTGCTACAATAAGGATATCAAAAAAATTCCCAATCATTGCTGAACAAGTTGTGATCATTTTCATGACGTCACTGGTTACTGTAGCAACCGTTTTGCCTGTTAAAAACACCCTTAATTTTCCCTTTAAGTGCTTATAACTCAAAAACGAGTCCGGTGACCCCCATTTTTTATTACTGAATAATGATTGGCATTTTAAGATGCAACTTTTTGCAAAGTTAAAAATATTTCTCCGGAGCGGTTTCAGCGCCACCTTAAATTTCCGAAAATTTAAGGTGGCTCTGAAACCGCTCCGGAGAAATTTTTTTAACTTTGCAAAAAGTTGCATCTTAAAATGCCAATCATTATTCAAGGAGACTGGGGAGACCTTTGAACGATGTAGACGTGTTCTTCTGAGCTCCGCTCCGCTCACCAAATATTTCTAATATTTTTGTTGTTGCGTATGTCTTGTACCAAGAAAAGAAAAGGGAGAGCTGGCAACAGTGCATTTATCAGCCCAGTAAAAACTTCACCCGAGGAAAAAAGGTGGAAACAGTCGCTCTCGCCCGACGCTCAGAACTCAGACACTGAAGACGAAGAGATGGCCGCGAAATTCGCAGAAGAGGTCACCCAGAAATTGGATCTCATACTTTCAAGACTAGATAACCTAGACACAAAAATGGAGGACTTAAATCAAGCTGTTAAAAGTTTACAAAGCAAGGTCTCTTCTCTGGAAGTAGATGTTAGCGTTGTCAAAGACAAACAGAAGTCCTTCGACGAGAAGTGTACGCATTTTGAAAACAACGCCACTTCTGTGGACAAACACATCCAAGAGCTTCAAAGCGGTATGGACAAAAGAGAAGAAGAAATCAGTAACAACTACAAGCAAATGCTTTACTTTGAGGCGTACAGTCGAAGGGAGAATTTAAAGTTCGAAGGAATACCCGAAACACCGGAATCGCTTGATCTACAACGAGAAGACACGAGACAGGTTCTTGTTGACTTCATGCAGAGTGTTCTCGGTATCGAAGACGCCCAGGATATCGAATTTCAGCGCGTGCATAGAATGGGCAAGCCAAAGTTGATCGAAGGTAATTCTTGCCGAATGATCATAGCTCGCTTTCTACGATTTCCTGACAGGGAAAGGGTCTTAAAGCGTGGTCGCAAACTAAAAGATACCAGTTACAAGATTTACGAAGACATCCCAAGAGAACTACACGACCTGAGAAAACTACAGATGAAGAGACTGTTCAGGCCCGAACCCGCAGTGGAAGGGCTGTAAGAGCCCCTAAGAGACTGGACATTTAACTTAACCACCCCTCCCTGAACTTGTTGTTTTTCAAGTATATTATGGGATGTTGTTCGGCTGAACCATGTGCTTTTGCTCGATCGATACTCGAAGACGTACATGTAGCTGTTTTGTAGTTCAAGAGAAATCGTGTAATAGTTTCGTTAGTAGTCAAAATACTTCGAAATACATTGCGAACTGAACAGAGACTGAAGAAGGCTAGAGAAGAGGGCAAACGCGCTAATTTCAGCAAATCGCAACCTGATAAACTTTATATTGACGGCAAATATGTTGAGATGTAAAATATTATAAGCCGAGATGTACAGATGGGTTTTTCTGATAGAATGTAATTTATGTATTTTGCAATTTTTGCAGCACCGAGGTCATAAAATAATGTAGCTGTCTTAATTAACATCTAATTAGGTGCTGAAACTTTGCGAGCTGGTAGGCTTCAATCTGAATTATTTAATACCTCTGCAATGCTTCTTCCGCAATTATTCGCTTTATTTAGTGTAAATTATGGTGTAGGAGCTAGAGCTCAAGGTTCACTGGCAAGGTTTTGTTGAGGGATAAGGCTCTAATATAATACAGTTCACTCTGATCTGGAGCCGCTTCCGTGAGTTACGTGGCCATTTAATTTGAAACCAGCTCGCACACAACATTAACAGTAACAGCGCATGTGTCCAGCATAATATAATATAATTATCGTTGAACACATGGGAGGCGCGGTGGCCTAATGCACGGTTAGTGCGCTGGACTCGGGCGGTCCGGGTTCGAGCCCTGGTCTCGTCGGGACACTGCGTTGTGTTCTTGGGCAAGACACTTTACTCTCATAGTGCCTCTCTCGGCGGGGCTAAAGTACAGGTCACAGGTTACAGGTCACAGGTTACAGGTCACAGGTCACAGGTCACAGGTCAAAAGATAACATTTGAAGGGTATGTTCTGAAGCCCAAAATGATAAACAAAACTTGTCAGTTACGGTTAGCTTTTACCCCTGTTTGCTTGCGGTTAGTTTTTACTCTGGTTTGTTTGCGGTTAGCTTTCACTTTGGTTTGCTTGCGGTTAGCTTTTAGTTGCTGGTTAGGGCAGTACTCTATAAACGAAACAAAAGACAAATATATAGAGTACTGCCCTAACCAACAAATAAAAGCTAACCGCAAGCCAACCATAGTGAAAGCTAACCGCAAGCAAACCGGAGTAAAAGCTTATTGCAAACAATCTGAATTAAAGCTAACCGCAAGCATCCAGAGTAAAAGATAACTGCAAGCCAACAGGGGTAAAAGCTAACCGCAACAAGTTTTGTTCATCATTTTGGGCCTCAGTACATACCCTCCAAATGTTTCATTTTTTTGACCTGTGACCTGTGACCTGTAACCTGTGACCTGTGACCTGTGACCTGTACTTTAGCCCCTCCGTCCCATCCAGGGGGGAGTAGAAATACTCCTAGTTGCTTCCGGGATAAGCTCCGGCCTGATGGGCCACTAGGCTCGTATGCAGACTTTACCTACCTATCGTTGAACACAAAGGGCCATTTTATTTTTAGACTTGTGTCTTCCCAAAATAATTTATGTTTGACTTATTTTTGTCTGTCAAAAAATGGGGCTAAATTGTTATTGCAACATTTTCTCATGAATTTTAGGGTTTCATGTCTAGTTAACTTTTAAGGACTATTAATTAATTTATTTTTCTGGTACACAAATAAAATACTCCAGCAATACTAAGAGGAAGGGTGCAAACCAATTTATGTTAGAGAAAGCATTTACTATAACAACTTTTGGCTAATTCTTTCAAAAAATATCTTCACCGGCTGAACCTGAATAAATTAGCCCGTTTGAAATCTTATTTTTAATTCCTTTTCTTCCCTGTAATTCCTTAATAAGTTAAACATGTTACCAGTGGTGGATCCAGGGTAGGGGCCTTTCTTTGAAGTGCCGGAATTAGTCTGCAGAATCAGAGTTAACTTTGGCAGAATTCAACATTCATTGTCAAGCGGGCCCCTCCTTAGCTGAAGGTCTGGATTTGCCACTTGTTACATCACTGAGTGTATTAATAAAATCATTTTTATTTGACAGACAATAGCTGTAGCAGTTTGAATGGATGTTGCAAAGACAGTGCTTTTGTTAATATGGCTGGCAGTGGTCCATGCAGTAAAAAGAATAACCAAAAGAGAATACCGTTGATGATGGTAATTTACTAGACATGGCAGTTTTACTCTATTGGCTCGATTAAAGGCCTGTGTGGGGATCATCAAGTTCAGTCGATAAAAAGGTTGTTGATGATGTTTGCCTATGTTTGGCAGTTTAGTTGCAAATGCAAAAAGGATGTCCAAGATGAATTTTTAATAGCCAGACCAACCAGACGTGGAGGTATTGGATGATATGACCGATGAGGAGGAAGGGGGGTTAGAAGATGATGAAGGACAGGAGGATCACGAAGAACAAGGTTAAGAGAAAGAGCAAGAACAAGACTATAAGAAACACATCTACAGAAAGTAAATAGAGGACGAGTTTACTGACAGTGATGAAAAATGATCAGTATTTATTTTGTAGATTTTTTAATTTTTATAAGTACTTCTTTCATAGATATTATCAACTCTGCATAGATGTATTTATGTACCGGGTGAACTGAGGATCAGTCTGAAATTGTTTTGATTGTTCTGCATTTACAACAGCTTATTCAAATTAGCCCAAGTTCAAAGGCTGAAGAAAAAGTCATTACTTTTTTTACTAAATTAATGAACCACAGGTCACTGTATTGTCTGCGAATAGTTTTGTTGGATCTTGATGTAAGAGACAAAAGACTGACAGAACATTTCATCTTTGTTATAAGAACCCAGTCACAGTCGTGCATGACTAACTCTGGCCACCATCCTTAAGTTTCTGGTTTAATAAGCTAATCAAAATGCATGAATTTAGGTTTTGTGAAAATATCAAGCACCATGTAACCTGTCAGTTAATCGACAGCTCCACCTCACACTTCTTTCATAATTTTAGATTTGCCAGGTGTGAGAAAGTTGTTGAAAAGATGTCAATAAATAATGAACAAAATAGTTTGGTGGCCTGTGTTACAAGAGCACCACTGTAAATGCAGTAATAAGTATTATGCTAGTATGTCAAAACGTCATTCACCTGTCAAAAAGAGAATTTCCCAAACTTATCCTACTTTGGTTATTTTGCCGTTGCAACAATGCAATTCTCAAGATTATAGTGGTTTTACAGCACAGGCTAAAAACAGGCCCTAAAATATACTTTTCAAAATGTTTTTAATAAAGCAGCGGTTTGTATCATCCGTGAGCTCATGTGCACATGATTTTGTCTTTCAAAATTGAGTTAAGCATTGCAGATAATTCAAGCCAATTAATTCAAGGTCACAATTTAAGATTGTTTAATTTTGGTTCGGCCGTGTGTAAAAAGATTTATGGGATTCCAGGTGATGGTGGTATTAGTAATTAGCCTGTTCATGAAAACACTTGTTGTATATATTCCAGTCTTGCCATAAATAAAAAAGATTTGTAATCTTTGTCATAACTGAATTATGTTATTAAACTACTACGAGGTCCGTGCTGGTAAAATATTGGTCGAGTTCTTCACTTTGCTATCTTTATGACGAGGTCCATAGACGCGTAAAAAAAGAAATACCTATATCAGTAGCCGACGTAAGTTTCATTCTATGAACATTCAATGCTAAATTCCTGAAGGGTGGGCCTACAACAAGAGCTAGCAATAGGGCTATAAAATAATTGACATAATAAATTCCTTTAAAATTTTCCTACTGAAACATGTGATATGTTGTTGAGGTTTCGCTGAACTCGTAATTTTCAACCTCTACTTCTGATTTCATTTCATCGTTTCTCCCGGTTAATAACAGGCAGGGGCGTATCCAGGGGAGGGTTCTGGGACCTACTTTTTGGGCTGTGACCATGGCTTTAATTTCAGTAGAAAAACTTTATTGGAATTCCTCTATCTGAATTCCACGGAATGAGATCTTAGCTTTAAAAAAAAAAAATAAAAAAAGAACTTATCGAGGGTTACAATATTTTAAAAACGAGATACTACGCGAGCTTTGAGTGCTTAATCTGATAACCATAAATCTATTGGTTCCTTTCAGAGGTTTCTTTAAAAGAACTCGGCTAACCTCCCGGTAAGATTACAGCCCCATGCATCAGAAGTCCATAACTAGAAGTCTACATCTGGTATTGGGGCGCGTGCTATGTCTTTCGCGTGTAGCCTATTTTTAGAAACTGATGTCTCGCGAGAAAATGACGTAACCCACTATTTCGACACGATTGGAGTTCTAAGTTGCGGCCGAATATTTTGGAAAGTGGCTGGTGAAATAAATCAAATCACATCAAAACACTTGGCAGGCACATTTCGACAGAAGTAGTATCGTAGATAGTGATTTCAAACGTCTGTTCAGTGGCATTTGAAGGCGAGTGAAAAAGCAACCCGTCGCCGGGTTTCAGAAGACAAACTCACAAAACAAACAGGTCGACTTTTTATAATTTACGAGAGAATTTATGAACAGAAGTTCCCCAAACTTAATAAGTGTGTCTTTATTTTGTACAGCATATCCTCGTGTTAAAGTACTGAACAACATACACAACACAATAGCTGCACACTGCGAAGTGCCCGAGAAGCACAACTTGAATTAAACTTTTCACGGATGTGAATGAAATCATCATTGTTCGATGAATTAAACTCCTATTTCTATTCATATTAAAACAAGTACATTACCTTAGTCAGTCTTTTGTTTTCATGCCGTCCTTATAATTCCAAAAACATGCGAAACTCGCCAAACTTGTCGTTTTCTCTGAACTGATGTTGTTCTCAAACGAATCAAACTTCATTATGTTCATTCCGCACTCGATGCTGAGCGCTTCAGGGACCACGGTTTTGTTTTTCAAAATAGCAACGAACCTGTGCCAAAATGCACTTGCTCTCTTAATGCCTGTCTTCATCTTGAGAGTACCATTAATCTTTAGTGTCTTCGCATTTTGAATTTGACTCGGAATTAGTCTCTCTTGCCCGCTGCCATTTCGTATTCTGACTCCAAAACACTGAGGTCCTCTCGCTTATTTGGATGCTCCGAATTTTTACAACCTCGATGCTATCGTCATCGATGAAAGATGGCCTGATGATTCTTGTCCGGACGATCGATTTAATCCTCACAAAACGGAAATTACGATGACCAACAAACAGAAATTTCGTAATGCCGTTCGCTCGAACAAAGGAGACTTTTGTCTGATTGGTCAATTGGTTAGCTTGCCCCCAGGTCCCCGTAATGCGCGCGCCGTGGAAGTGTTGTAAACAAAGATGGCGGTCGAAGGGACGATTTCTTGTTGTCCTTGCTTGATCACTTGTTCTAGAGTTTTAGGTTAATGTAGCAATTCCAGGCGTCGTCTCCTTCCTCAGAATGGCGGGAAAATATTTTGCAGGGGGTGCTTTAGGGGCGGGAAATTTTTTTTTTTCACCGGTCGTCGCTTTTTTGAGCGAGCGACATTTCTCCTTGCGGCTTCTCACTGCGGTTGTTTTTACTGGTCATGTTCCGCAATAGATGCGTTAATTGTGGGAAAACACGCTCGAAAACTCGCTTTTTACAGTGCGGGGAGGAAGCGGTTTGTAGAAAATGCTACTCAAGCCGAAGAAGAAGTCAGTTTATAACACCGAGTCCACCATCCGAAGCAGGTATGCTCAAATTGTATTCGCACTAATTCGCACGTTGTTAAATTTTAAGCCTATTTTAAGAGCATTATATTTAACGATATTTTTTTCTCTTTTCCTGTAATGACATGCATAGACAAGTTGCCAGAAGTTGTGTTACCAGCACCTCATCCGGATACAAGCGATAAGCAGTTTCTTAAAGTTACCGGTAAGCTTTGCGCACATTTTTTGCTGCGAATTTAAGTTGCATGAATTGGTATTTTGGATATCGAGTGCTTAAGAAGGAGTTGCTTTTTCATTTGTTATCTGACAATAATGATCCGGGAAAATCTTAATTACAGGGCTTTAATTAATTGTCGGACTAAGTAGATTGCTGTTTAATAGTTGCACTCAGGCATTTGTCAACGGAGCGATATGAATGAAATTGGTTTTTCGAAAAGCACTTAACAGCCTATTAATTTTTAAAAAAAGCATAATAAATTATTGGTGTCTTGCCTCCTTTTTTGTGTCTATATATTTTCTACTGTGGTTATGTGTGGTAGGCTGCTACCCATCACTCTAATAATTATAAAATTTACTGTAGGTTAGCGAAGATTTTAGCATTTTTGCTTATTAGGAAATTGCTTTTACATGTGATAGAAATAGGAAAACCTACTCATGGCCCAGTCACTACCCAGTACAAGTACCCTTTCATTTACTATTAGCTTTTTTGCCAGTAACATGGGTTTAAAAAAAGTTTTAGACTGTGTTTTTGTGTGTAAAGAAACAAGATTGGATATGCAGTTTTATCATATTTTTAGCAAAAACTGTAATACTGGTGCATCGATTCATTATAATTTGTAGAATGCCTTATTTTAGTTTGTGAAGTCTCAAACCGTTGGTTTTGTTTTATTTAACCAACCCCTGACAGTTCTAATCCTTTACTTTTAGGTGAGAAATATGCAGAAGAAGTAAAATACCTGCAGGAAGCAATTCAGCGACACTGTGGAAAGAGCAACAATCCTCCAATCTATCACGCGGAAGAATTTTTTAAGTTTTGTTCTGATGCTGGTGCAGCAAATCTTTATAATTTTATTTTGTCTTGTATGACTTCCTCCCGCCATTCTGAGGAAAGGGTTTTTTTAAATCAAAAGCGAACTGTTGCTATTTTGTATCAGTTGTGTTTTGGTTTTTCACAGAAATGTAATTTTTTTCAAGAGGATAATGGTTTGTTTTTAAAATTTTGTAATGTAACACAATCTGGTCTGGAAACTCAAAGACAGCTAGGCACAAGCTGCTCAAGCAAAGTGATAACAAGAAACCGTTCCAGCTTGGTGAAAGTTAATCAAAAGCAATGTAATGATGCGATAACAGAAGCCATCCAAAAGAAGTTTCCTATCCTGCTCATGATAGATGATTACCATAACATCCACACAATCAGACGACCTACCGATCAGTTTACTTCAAAAGCCGATCACATGTGTACAATCATTGTGAAGATCATCAAAGAAGCAACTGCCATTCCTTTCAGTTCAATTAGTTTGGTTCAAAACCCTTCTGGCATTGATATTGATCTTCTTGTAAATAATTTATGTTCAGTTGAATTTTTTGGTAAAGTAAGCTCCTGTTCTTTTGCCTCATCAATGCCACAGTTGACCTGTCCTTCGTTTGATCCTCTTATGGCTAGGCATCAAATGGAATCTCATGAGTACCAGGCTCAAGATGTACGATCCTTGCGTTCTTTCAAAGATGTTTATTTAATTGATTTTGTCAAGCAACCTTTAAAGAGTATTAAGGATTATGAGCAGGCCTTTAATATTGTTTTACAATCTAGCATGAGAGAATATCTCTCAAACTTTATTGTTTTAATGCCAGCTGACTGGCCTGGCCAATATTTTCCTAGGCAATTGGTGTACCAGAAAGCCAGTCAAGCAGCAGCTGCAAGCAATGTTTCTCAGGGTTCTTGTCGTCACCCGCTGACCTCAGTCATTCCTACCCTTGGGCCCTTGCATGTAGACCTTAATGCTGATGAGAATGTTGTGCTTTCCTATATGCCATTCATGAGACTTGTTTATGAGTCTGTCTTTCCAGGTAGGAAACTGGCTGACAAGCCAAAAGCATGGCGCATTCAGTTCCTCCTTGAAATCATTTATGGTGGGTGGACTTTAGTAAGGACTGTGGTAAAGGCTGTGTTCTCACAAGTTAAAGACGTCCAGTATGGAATTTTGTTGAACATTTTAGATAATTATATTCCTTTGACACTTTGCAGTTACAGCATTTTATTTAAATTGAACCATTTTGATGACTATTTTTGTTCAGTTTTCAGGCTTTGGATTATGTTTTTTTGCTTCCGCAGGAAACACTACAACAAAGCTCCATTGTTCTGGCTGAGCAACATTTTATTTTGGAAGTCAAATGGTTGCAAAGATATTTATAATTTCTTCAAAAGTTATCTTAATGTTGTTGATGAATATTTTGTTGAGTTTGTACACAGCCTAGCACGGAAATCAACTAACTCAAGTGACACCCCTGAGCAACTGAGAGAGAAGTTGTTTTCTCTTTTTGCTGCTGGTGAAAGGCAAGCAAACTTCCGTGCAGCCTTTACCCCACAGAAGAATTATGCTTTTAGTCGGCGTCAACTCACTTCCTTGTTTTCCAGGGTAGCCTCCATTATTGTAAGTATTTTAAGTTCCATTGCAAATGCCCCAGGGGAAGCCTGCCCCTTGCCCAGAACACCAGGGCAAAGGAAAGATCTCTGTATGTGGAGTGTACCAGCCCTGTTTGGGGACATTCCCATGAAAAGTGATTTTATGCCCCTTGGGTTTCAGTTTTGTTCCCACCCTGATCAGGGAAAAAGATGCGACCTGCCAAACTGTGCCATTACAGCAGAAACCCCTTGGAAAATTTTTGAGGGTTGTTGGCATTCCTTTCATTTATCTTGTTTGGATGTTGCAGATGTTTGTCCTCTTTGCAGGAAAGGCATTGAAACTGCAATGAAAACTTTGTCAGCAGTGGCAAACAGATCACTACATGTTGATGGGAATTCTGAGGTAAGTGATGATGACAGCAGTGGGAGTGCGGAGGCCTGTGCTGAGGATGATGCTGCTGGAGATGAAGATCAACTCCTGACCTCTTCAACTGATGCAAATGTTGACCAAATCCTTCAGAATTTAACTCTTCAGTTAATGGCCCTTCCTGTCAGACCACCACCAGTCCAGCCACTGTCTGCAACAAGGAACAGTACTACACCGTCACAACTGCCAACAAGTTCACCGTCATCATTACAAACACCAGCATGTCACACATCTTCAACAAGGAATGCATCATCTCAACCAACACCAAGCCAGCCATCATCCCAGCGAAGGCTTCCCCACTGCAAACAGTAAATTCGCTGGTACCCATTTATACACCTGGGTGGAGAGAGGCACTATGAGAGTAAAGTGTCTTGCCCAAGAACACGACACAGTGCTTGCAATTGGCCTGGGCACCAACCCAGACTGCTCAATGTGGGGCCCAGCACTCTGACCATTAGCTCAGTGTACCTGCTGCTTAAATTTATTGAAATTCCTTTGTGTGTGGGTCTTCCAAACAACAAAAGCATTGCTTGCAGATACTGTTTTATATTGCTTGCAGATACTGTAACTTACAGTTGTTGCTTTCTGGTACATTCATTGCTTCTTTTAGTAGTAGAAACCTACTGTGATGGTTACATTTACTACAAAAATAGAGTGCACTAAATTATTAAAATGCTGAAATTATGTTACCACCAATCTTAATAGTTGTAATCTCTTGGTTGCAGTTTGTAAACTTATAAATTGCATTATTTTGCAATAATTGCTACAGAAATAAATGATTTCCAAATGTTTTATTTTAATTGAAAATCCTTTCACTTTTTCGGCTTACATTGTTTGGGAAGAACCATTTCCCTGAAAATAAGTTGGTTTTGCTGAGAGTAAAATAATAGCAACATGCAAAACAGAAGTGAACACATATTGCCTCTCAAGAGGTGTGACAATTTGTTTGGAAAAGCAGTGTAACCATGTCTGAGTCTAGTTGGTGTTTCTTCATTCCGATATCTGTGCTTAATTATGACATTGCTTTAATGGCAAAACAAAAGCCACTGCATAGACTTATAATTTGATGATATAAAGCATAAATATTTGCTGTAAATAGGGAACAAAGAAAAATTGAAAAGCAAACAAGCAAATCACAAGGGAGATTCTAAAATCCAGTGTTTTTAGAATGTACTGCTCTGTAATTTTTGACTGAAATTTTAAATGATTTTTGTACATAGTTTTTAGTAGCATAAGCATATAGTAGTTGTTTTAGTATTCATAATATTGGTTGTTTGTAAATACAGGAAATTTAATGGTCATTGCCTTTTGCATTTAACAAACTACACATGTAAATCTATGAATGAAAGTGAATATTTATGGGAAACATTTCATGTATATAATATGTTTTGTATATGAACTGTATATAGCTATGAACCTATAGCTAATTGTAAATAATATTTTTAAAAATGTATACATTATTTATGTAACATTAAATGTAAATAAAATGTAGTCATGCATAATACTTTGTAAATATTAACTTTGAATTGTTCTCGTACATACAGTACTGATGCACTTAACTTAATATTTAATTAGGTAAATTTATGCATTGTCAAAAGTATTCAATCCTTGAATTTTTTATTTAAAATACTGCTTTAATACACTTAAATCTATTAAAAATGGACAATAGAAATATAATTGTATGGTTCTTTGTTGTTTTCTTTCAGCGTTTTATGGGTAGTGTCTTTTAACAGTGTAGGAAGTACAGCTTTGGCAGTGGCACATGATGTGCTTCTTTCCATAATGACCAACAAATGCTTAATCTTGATGCCAAAAAAGGTCCAACTTCCCTAGACATTTTCGCACGCCTTGCCACTTTATACTTAACGATCTTATGCTCGTCTAATTCCTCATTTATTCCTCAATACCCTGTTAAAGGCGATTTCTGGATCACGAATTCTTTACCTAGAAATGATAACTTGAAAACCAACTGGCACCTACGTTTTCGAAGATTTTTGCCAAAAATATTTGCACGCGCGCCACACCATTTTTCATTTTACACATTAATATGCCAGTAAAACCTAAAGACCATTCAAAAAGAGAGCTGAGTTTCTTAGTTTTACATTGCAGTAATTTCCATATCAAAATTGTCGTTAATTAACTGGCAAAATAAAGAAAACTGGGATGCCCTTGGGAAGTGAATTTTGCCGTGTTAGCAAGCGACAGCGTTGAGCTTTGGCGTATCAGGGCTGAGCCATGCCACTTTATTCAAGAAGTTCTTTACACAGATTTTTTCCTTGATGCTCAAACGTCTATCACTAAAAGGGATTTCATGGATCAAAGCCTGAGACAAAAGTCTCGGATAATGAAAGGAAAATATTTCTTTCAGAGCAAAATTAAACTTAATCTGCGTCAGTTTCACCGAAGGGCTTGCGTCCGTGGTGAATTTCTCGCTAAAACGGCCAAACTAAGCTAGATTTCCTCTCCAAACCGTTCTTCCAATCTTACCACTACCAAATGGTTTGGTTCTCAGAGAACAGAAAATTTTAGGGCTAATCAAAGATGCAATTCATGAGCTAGCTGTAACCTGGTAACTCCTCCTTATCATTCAAGTTGTCGCTTCCCTGTTCCAAACGCAAATTTTTCTTACAATACGACTAAACCTAACAATTTCATTTTGAGTTTCACTTACTTTATTTATCAACAGCACTTGTTCTTGCGTTGCAAATTTCTTTTACAAAAGAAAAGACACTGTCGGGATGGAAAACATTTACTCAGCTCGTCGTAAACTCCGCCATTGATCACGGAACTTTTGACTCGTCGCCTTCTTCAGATTAAAAGACTCGCGGTGTTTCCATTTAAAATGAATTAAAATCACAGCAAAGTTGAAGAATAATGGCCAGTAATTAAGGAGAATTGCTGGCTTTCGATTGATTTTGCGTCGTGTCCGTGAAAACAAGCAGCGAAAAGTCAGTGAAGAAAACCCCTGCAAAACTCACAAACGCCTTCTCTCGTTTTCCCGCCGTTCGAAAACAGGGCACTGGATTCCAGTACATTTTGAGCCATGAAGCTCATGCGCGACATTAGTCTCCTTTGTTGTTCGCTCGAGTTCACTCGTCCTCTGCAGAACAAAGGAGACTAATGTCGCGCATGCGCTTCATGGCTCAAAATGTACTGGAATCCAGTGCCCTGTTTTCGAACGGCGGGAAAACGAGAGAAGGCGTTTGTGAGTTTTGCAGGTGTTCAGCTCTCTTTTTGAATGGTCTTTAGGTTTTACTGGCATATTAATGTGTAAAATGAAAAATGGTGTGGCGCGCGTGCAAATATTTTTGGCAAAAATCTTCGAAAACGTAGGTGCCAGTTGGTTTTCAAGTTATCATTTCTAGGTAAAGAATTCTTGATCCAGAAATCGCCTTTAACAGGGTATTGAGGAATAAATGAGGAATTAGACGAGCATAAGATCGTTAAGTATAAAGTGGCAAGGCGTGCGAAAATGTCTAGGGAAGTTGGACCTTTTTTGGCATCAAGATTAAGCATTTGTTGGTCATTATGGAAAGAAGCACATCATGTGCCACTGCCAAAGCTGTACTTCCTACACTGTTAAAAGACACTACCCATAAAACGCTGAAAGAAAACAACAAAGAACCATACAATTATATTTCTATTGTCCATTTTTAATAGATTTAAGTGTATTAAAGCAGTATTTTAAATAAAAAATTCAAGGATTGAATACTTTTGACAATGCATAAATTTACCTAATTAAATATTAAGTTAATTACATCAGTACTGTATGTACGAGAACAATTCAAAGTTAATATTTACAAAGTATTATGCATGACTACATTTTATTTACATATGTTACATAAATAATGTATACATTTTTAAAAATATTATTTACAATTAGCTATAGGTTCATAGCTATATACAGTTCATATACAAAACATATTATATACATGAAATGTTTCCCATAAATATTCACTTTCATTCATAGATTTACATGTGTAGTTTGTTAAATGCAAAAGGCAATGACCATTAAATTTCCTGTATTTACAAACAACCAATATTATGAATACTAAAACAACTACTATATGCTTATGCTACTAAAAACTATGTACAAAAATCATTTAAAATTTCAGTCAAAAATTACAGAGCAGTACATTCTAAAAACACTGGATTTTAGAATCTCCCTTGTGATTTGCTTGTTTGCTTTTCAATTTTTCTTTGTTCCCTATTTACAGCAAATATTTATGCTTTATATCATCAAATTATAAGTCTATGCAGTGGCTTTTGTTTTGCCATTAAAGCAATGTCATAATTAAGCACAGATATCGGAATGAAGAAACACCAACTAGACTCAGACATGGTTACACTGCTTTTCCAAACAAATTGTCACACCTCTTGAGAGGCAACATGTGTTCACTTCTGTTTTGCATGTTGCTATTATTTTACTCTCAGCAAAACCAACTTATTTTCAGGGAAATGGTTCTTCTCAAACAATGTAAGCCGAAAAAGTGAAAGGATTTTCAATTAAAATAAAACATTTGGAAATCATTTATTTCTGTAGCAATTATTGCAAAATAATGCAATTTATAAGTTTACAAACTGCAACCAAGAGATTACAACTATTAAGATTGGTGGTAACATAATTTCAGCATTTTAATAATTTAGTGCACTCTATTTTTGTAGTAAATGTAACCATCACAGTAGGTTTCTACTACTAAAAGAAGCAATGAATGTACCAGAAAGCAACAACTGTAAGTTACAGTATCTGCAAGCAATATAAAACAGTATCTGCAAGCAATGCTTTTGTTGTTTGGAAGACCCACACACAAAGGAGTTTCAATAAATTTAAGCAGCAGGTACACTGAGCTAATGGTCAGAGTGCTGGGCCCCACATTGAGCAGTCTGGGTTGGTGCCCAGGCCAATTGCAAGCACTGTGTTGTGTTCTCGGGCAAGACACTTTACTCTCATAGTGCCTCTCTCCACCCAGGTGTATAAATGGGTACCAGCGAATTTACTGCTGGGGGTAACCCTGTGATAGACTAGTATTCCATCCAGGGGGGAGTAGAAATAACCTTAGTCACTTCATGCTAAGGAAACCATGATAAGCTCAGCCTTGTTGACCACTTTGCTCAAATTCAGCTTTTATATATACCTCATAAGTATATAGGTGGTTGTCTTTCAAATTGTTGAAATGGGTTATAATGCATTCCCTCAAAGCCACCCTCCTTGGCCCTTAAACAATGTAAACCTCAACTCTCAACTGAATACTTACCTAGTCTGTTTGAAGTAGTGAAATGGCTGGAAACAGCAATAGCATCAACATTTAATTTACTTACTTTTATTATACAACTGTAAACTGACTGGATAACAAACAATTCAAAGGAGGAAGAAGACAGAGGAGAAATAGAGAAACACTTGAGGAAAGAGGCAGAGCTTAACAGTTTATTGGTTCCATGGAGTTCCAATCCTAAAATTATAAGGGACAAGAGAAATATATAAATGTTGTAACTTATCTCATAACATTCACTTTTTGTGGACTTTGGACTGAATATTTCAGCACAAGTTGTATGCCGGCAGGTAAAGTTCAAACAATAAAGAAAAAAGTGCAGTTTACTTTCAAGAAATGAGGTGACTATGAAAAAAAAAATGTTTGAATCCGTGATTAAAAAGAAAAACATTTACTAAATAATAATACCCATGCTGGCATCCTGCAAAATGCTATATACATTGTACTGTCCATAGAATAATGTAACAACCCATCAATTTCCTTGAAGTTAGTAGCTGTGAGCCAAATGTAGAAACAAGCTAAGAGAAAGAGTTCAGAGTTAGGAGGATGAGGGACAAGGTGTTGACCTGCAAGAAATAGTAAAGTCTTTAAGACTTGCTTAAAATGAATGGAATTGCCCTTTTTAGAGGTAATCTGAGGAAATCTTCATTAATTTTGGAGAGGGAGTCAGGCTATGATGATTTCGCAGTTTGAAAATATAATATTTTACGATCCCCCTCCTCCACACCTCAAAAAGGAACCGTTTACACGTTTAGACTCTGTAACATCTCTTTTCCCTTGAATCTACTGGGCTGTATGTTATAGAAAGAGTTTTGACTAATAGTTACACAGCAAACTTTCCCAAGGGAAGGTTACAAGGTGCTACGTGTAAGAAATGACATGGATATACCTGAAGATTTTAGCAGTTATGGGTGGTTAATAATAATTTCAGGTGCACTATATGTTGGCTGCTGTTAATTCCCAAGCCAGTTGTAGCTTTGGTTTATAATCATGAACTGTTTGAAAGCACAAATAAACTTCTCTGATAATCTATCTGGTGAAGGCAAATTCCATTTAATTTTCAAGAACAGAAATTCACAGCATTATAAACAGCAAAAATTGTGCAGTCATTACTGCCCAATTGACCAGGTTTAACTGTTGACCTTGAAATAGAAATCACCCATTCAGTTACATCAGGACTGACTTGTGTTTCCTGTACAACAACTTGGCCCTATGAAGGAGAAGTAAAAGATATGTATAAAAAAATAAGCCTACGTCTGTCACTTGAATTTGGTGGAGGCGTGGGCAACATTACTTCTGAAACTTTATTGCATTTAAGAAGAAGAGTGATTAAACCTAATCGTTAAACAGAAAGCACTTAAAATTAATTTATCTTAACAACGTGTGAGTAAGCTTTGAACCTACCTGCCGCACTGACGTAACCAATTTTCGCCGGGTGAACTCTGACAATTTCCCTCCTTAGTTTGCAGCAGCATTTTCTACAGGGCTCTTGGAATGAGTTTTTCTGCATCTGGCACACTTGTTGCGGAACATTTTAAGCACACTTATTTTAGCTTGCTCGCTCGAATTAAGAGCGAAAACCTGTGAAAAATATGACTTTCCCGCCCCTAAAATACCTTCTGCTAAATATTTTTATGCCGATTCGAGGAAAGGAATGACGCCTGAAACTGCCACATTTACCTGAAACTCAAGAACAAGTGATCGAGCAAAGACAACTGAAAATCGCCCCTTCGACCGCCATCTTTGTTTATACCATTTCAGTGGCGCGCGCGTTAACAAGAATCTGGGTACGAGGGAAAAAATTGACCAATCAGACAAAAGTCTCCTTTGTTCCTCTGCAGTTCAGCAGCAACCTCGTTCCCAGGGTCCTCTCTGGTTGGTTCAGCAGTTCTGCTTTTCTTCAAAAATTTGTTCAACCAATCAAAGGCGCGAATTAAAAAATACTTCAATGTGATTGGCTACTTGTTCGCGGCAAAGCTGTTCTAAAAATAGCCTACACGCGAGGAGCGCGAGGTACACGCGAAAGACATATCTCAAAGCCTATTACCAGAGATGTAGACTTCTAGTTATGGACTTCTGCATGCATTTATTACGTATGCTCAAACAGCAGTCGTGAGTCAGTCAAAAAATCACATGCATGATTAATGTAAAGGGTTGTGCAGAAGATTTATGATTAATGTAAAGGGTTGTGCAGAAGATTTGCCAAACTCAGTTCTCAAAATAAGAGAGTCCCTCTGCCAGTTTTTTTCCGCATAGTATTTGAGCTAAATAACCTCAGCTGAAGTTATCGCTATGATAATGATGACTGGCCAGTCATCATTATCGCTATGATAATGATGACTGGCACAAAACGCTTTGTGGTATTTTTAAAAGTCCACAAAGCGCTTTGTGGTGTTGTGAAAAGGCCACAAAGCGCTTTGTGGTGTTGTGAATAACACACAAAGCGCTTTGTGGTGTTGTGAATAGGCCACAGAGCGCTTTGCGGTGTTGTGAATAGGCCACAAAGCGCTTTGTGGTGTGAAAAATCGGAAAAAACAAATTATCTCAGAAAATAGCTGTGAGAGGTCTGCGAGTCAACGAGCCATGCAGTTTTCAATGTTAAATCCCAAAATAAAACACCACAAAGCGCTCTGCGGTGTTTCGAATAGGCCACAACGCGCTCTGTGGTGTTTTGATCAGGGCAGAAGGTACTATTGCTGTTTTATAAAGCAAAGCGAACAAAGGACAGCTAGAAAGCATTCTGGCCATAAAATTTACTCGCCAACAAATATATACTGAGAAGAGGGCTGTCGCGAGCCGGCTTTCGTGCGAGTGACAAGATTGGAAGTAGAGAAATATTGCGCAGATTGACTGGTGGTTTTACAGCGCCGAAACTAAAATTGGTTACACTGCTTCTCAGGGATTTTGTTTTGCCTCTGCAATACCACTGAACGATCTGAATGATTTGAGGATAATCGGAAGCGCGGAGTTTTACACTGGTTTATTTGCTGCCGGCCGGGAACACGCAGCTCACAAACCGAAGTGCGACCACTGTTTAGCCTGCTCGCGACACATTTTAGCTCTTCGTTCTCACGGGAACGCATGCTACGCAGGCTATTTAAATCTTCGATCGAGCTTTTTTGTTGAATTTGAAACTGAAAATATACTAAGCCTTCAATTCGCGATAGAAATCTTGTGAGGTAAATGCAATTCTTGCAAATAGCCGCTACATACTTTCCGTTCAGAGTCAAAACATAATTACAAAGTCAAATATTGCTTCCGTGCCCTACCCCTCGAAAAATCAGTTTTGCTCGAAGACCGAACTGCAACGGAGTTTAGTTACCAGTCTTATGCTGCGTGTTACTAGATAAAACGCATGATATGATCGGCTCAGTATATCACATTACGTCATAGGACATGTTCGCCAGCTAAGACGTAACTGCAACGGTACAAATGTATATTTTTTGGTGTGAGTTGGTTGCGTGGAACACGGCGCAGCGAGGGGATCTGGAGCGAACGAAAAATCGAGTGGGACTGGGGAGAGACACTGAAAATAGGCCATTTCCGAGTTACCCTTGAGTTACCCTTTGCCTCTGTTTCAAAAAGAGTCTACGTGCGAAACCATTCATATATGAAAATATGTTCCACCTTCACGTCCATTTTCATGCAAATCAAAGTCTTTTTCATTTGGAAAGGTTCGCACGAAGACTCGTTTTAAAACTGAGGCAAAAGGCAACTCGGGAATGGCCTATTTCGTAACCCCCTTAACACGTGCTTTAACAAAGATTTGCGCAGCCAAAAACGGCAATTCCCCGGGGGGGGGGGGGGGGGAAGTACTTCCATATATGGGCTATATAGGTATGTGCCGCGGGATAGGGTATGTTTTTTTGAGGTTCCCAGTCCTTCAATAGGGTATCACTTTTGTTCCTTTTGGCATTGTGTTCCCGGTGTGATCCTTAGATAGGGTAGCTAAATTCTATCAGCTCAAATAAACGCCCAGCTAAACGGGAAAAAATTGTCTGTTAAAACTGCACTATCCGTCATTAAAGGGGTAGTATCAAGAGAGGTCTTCTAAGTTTTTGTGTAAACTATGATAGAATTAAAAAGGTGCCCTCACTGATGAACAAAATAACCTTTAAACGACAAAAACGCATAAATTCACTCTCTAAGTTGTGAACAAACCATAATCAATGGTTTGTTAGTGATTTTCTTCCATGTAACACTGTCAAACTTGAAAACGTCTGCCCAACGTTTTCAAGTTTTAGACCACTTCTTTCCTACCCATCTCCAGCCACACCAGTTTTGAACAACGTTCGTGACCAATACAGTGCGTTTTAGCAAGGTGAGGCAACTATTAGTGGATTTCCAATTAATACCAACACCTTCACTGGATTTTAAAGTAGCACTACATCTTAGTGAGACTATCCCCTTCAAGTATTAACAAAGCGATTTTGGAAGATTTGAGCTTTGCCGTGCGCGGTTAGCCGTTATTTGAGTCGTCACACAATGCTTCTCCACCCCTTGAATAGGGTGTCAATTTTCAGGTTTGGCCTTAGAAAAGGTATTAGTTTTCGTTTTCTTTATCCTTAGATAGGGTCAGGGTTTGAGAACGTTCGCGGCACACCCCTATCCTAAATTTAGGGGAGTACCCCCCTCGGGCGGCAATTGTTTCCCAGATTAAGAATTGAGAATGATCACCTTTTTCAACGTGCACTGATCCATATTTTTTTTTGCTTCCAGAGTCTAGACTCTTATCATTTGAAGTTCTTTTTTCGCCATTTTATGCTTGTGTGTTTTTGATGTCAGCTTTGGAATATTAAAACAACCGAGTGCCTTCACACGTTCAAGCCATCAGTGGGAAGTGTTGCGGTCAACTCAGTGCACGTGATGCCGAGGAATCCTGAGCAGTTTGTGGTGTGCAACAGAACAAGCACTGTACTGGTCATGAATATGCAGGGACAGGTACGAGTAAACAATAATAATAATTAATAACAACAACAACAACAATAGCTGCAGACAGTGACAGTGACAGCAGGAGCCACTTAAACAACAGCAATAACGATAACAACAACAATACAATCAAACAACAACATCAACCACAGTAACAGTAACAGTATTAGCCTCCTAGATCCTGCGCAGACGTCTTCGGGCTTGTCACGCGTCCCTCGTGAGGAAGGAATGCGTGACGAGCCCAAAGACGTCTGTGCGGGAGGCTACAACAGCATCGAGAAATGGCTGGATTTACTAGTATCTTGAGAGAATTTACACAACACTGGCGTTTTATACAGAAAATAACCGTTTCTAGTTGGAAGAGTAATACGCCTTTCTTATTTTCTTATTAGTTTTTCGTATTTTTATCTTGACGTCTCAGATTATATTATATATGTTAGACTTGCCACAGGTCGACCCTTGTGAGCGACGACGAAAACGGGCTTTGAGAAAGTCTATATATATATGTTTGTCAAAGGGTCTTGATAGCACAAGTGTTGTAAATATTTTTAAAAACATATATGTTCCGAAAACTAAAAAGCATTGTTGTGTTTTTTTTTTAAAAATTTATATGTTTGTCTTTTAAGTTATTTAGGCAAACTGGCCACTTCAACGCTAGAGTTGTGAATTTGTAATTTTTGGTCCTTCAGAATTTGGAACGTATAATACCGCAAACTAAACGGAACCATTCCAGGGGTCTTTTCTTATAGGTGACGAATTTATTTTCAATAGGCCTGTTTTGCCACCTGCATGATGGCAGACCCTTTGCATTTGTTTTGATTTGGTCCATTTATAAAACCGTGAAAGGTAAAATGTATGAGAGTTGACCTAACCATCTAGCGAATCTAGGACCTAGATCTCGAGTCTGTACCTCTGGATAGATTTTGTCCACTTTGAATGATGTGGGATTATTGGCGACGGAGATCTCTACCTACTTTTATGTGGTAAACAAGTGCTTTCATGAAAGTTGTCAGTTCATATCTGTTTACACATTGACGTTGTTTTCGTTCAGATTGTACGTAGCTTCACCAGTGGTAAGAGAGACGGTGGCGACTTTGTGTGCTGTACTCTGTCCCCCAGGGGGGAATGGATTTACTGCGCAGGGGAGGACATGGTCATGTACTGTTTTAGTACCATGACAGGAAAACTAGAACAGTCTTTACAGGTTTGTTTGTTTGTTCCTACACGTCATGTTTTGCATCTATTAAAACATAAAAATATTAACAAGAAAATCTAAACTGTTTGGTCAACCAGGCTGTTATTTTGCGTTGCCATCTCACAAGGTTTGAGATTAATTCTTGACGTATTACATCAAGTACTTTGTCAAGTGGCAACAGTATGGCTAGCCTGCGTGGAAAAGGAGATATCTGCGCGCCAGTTACACTACGGAACGCAGTACTGCAACATATAGTCATATTTCTAATATTGTGTTTTGCATTTTAAAGTCTTCTGTACGGCCTTGTGTGAGCATATTTTCCAAGGACGCTCTTAAACCTCATTTTATGTTTGTTTCTCTAAAAGTTTTCTTGGCTTCTAGAAGTGTTTTCTTCTTGAAACTCCTGTATGTTGATTGGCGAGTCCATCTGTGTCTGCCCTTGCATGGTAGCTCTGATCTGTTTAGCTGACCCTACATGAAGCTCCCTTTCTTCTCCGTGCCTGCTTCCCAAAGAGACCCTGTCTTACACTTACATGTAACCGTAACAGTGGTACATATTGAACTAAATTTGCTTGTTTCTGTAATGCAGGTTCACGACAAGGACGTGATAGGCGTTGAACATCACCAGCATCACCCGCAAACAATATGATTTCCACATATAGTCAAAAGACGGACAGCTTATAAACTATGGCAGCCATGAAATACCTCAGTTCACCTTAGAAGCTTCGTGAATGATACACCGACAGAAATCACATGCTTGGCAAAAAACGACCCTCTGCGTTGTAATCAGAACGAAAGAACACTCAAAAGAGAAACGCCTGAGTTATTTTATTCTATCTACCATGAGGAGATGAACTCATTTCTTGTGGTTTTGTAAATAAAAGAAGTAAACTTTTTAAAATCTGCATTGCAGTGCAAGTCAGGGCAAAGTTAGTTTTCAGCCTCTTGTCGTACATATTTAGTAGTTTCATTTGTACTTAATGTACACCTAATTGTAATAATGTTGTCACTAATTATTTAAAAAAGAAAAATGAAAAAGCCAAATAAGAATTAATCAGTACACATATTAATCGTGTTATAAGATAAATTGATTTGCGTGTATTTTGAAGCGTTTTGAGGTTCTTTCATCGGGCGAATTTGAGCCTGGTAATACCTAATTAATTCCTACTTGCCTTTTTCATTTTGCTTTAATTTTTCGATGACGTTATTTGCAATTAGGTGTATCCCTTGGCTGTTGTCTAAACTGGCATTTTTTTAAGATACAGGACACAAGTCCACCTCTTGTCAAACGAACGTGCAGATCTGGTGCTTGTTCCCGTTCTGTTGCATATATTTTACTGTAAAGTAACAGTTACTTTTTATCCTACGCCTTTGAGGCTGTAAGAAGAATATTAGAAGTCGCATTTAGGGAGCGCACAATAGTTACCCACACGGGGTGTATGCTGCATCAGGTCTAGGATAAAGGCGTTATGCAACACTGTATCTTACTGTCGCATGTGATACTACAGACTCGTGGATTGGGGAACATGGTACGCTCCAGTGGAGTACTGTCGCAAGTCCCAATTAGAAACTTTTTTAATAACCCATAATCTCTCAGCAACTTTGCTTTGCTTTTCTCTGATTTACGGTGGCTATTTAGTGCAAAAGTGGAATATTTCACTTTTTGCACCCTTGATATCCATCACACATGTACGGGATTCAAAAGTGGATGAGGCAAATTTGTCAGCCTCGACAAGTCTTGTTTCTCTTGTGTTATCAACAAGCAAAAGAAGCAGAATGTTTAAACAGCACAACAAACTACCAAGTTATTTGCACTGTAGGCCTCCTGACCTTGCAATCAGGTTGCGCTCCGCTATTTCTTGTTTAGTACTTTGTTTGCAAATAAAACTTGACTGTTTTAATAAGTTATCACTAGTGCGACTCAAGTAACGAAAAATATAAATTTGCGTTGGAAAAAAAAGTGATGGAAAGAAAGCCACTGGGACCAGATGTGGAAGGAGAAAAACTGTCTTTGCTTAGAACATGAATCAGGGCCGTAATCAAGTTGTTTCAGTCTACATTTCCTTCACCCCGAGAGCATTTTAACCCTCACTCCCTCATTAATTAGGACGACCTTTGTGGCCCGTGGGGGGTAGGGTGCAGACTTGCCCTCTGGACCCCCTGCCTACAGCCCTATGAACATTTATTTTGTAACACAGCATCCCCTCCACAATAAAGTTCACTGCAAATGATGCTTTACATTAATTTATTACAAATGCTAGCTTCAATATACAAGCACAAACACGCTCAACCTGGAAACTTGCTAGATACCTTAACTTTACTTTTCATTTTACAACAAGCCATGTACTGGCATGGTTTGCTCATTATTTGTTGTAAGTACAAATGAATGGATTTAAAAGATGGCCTTGTTGAATCCAATACAACAGCTATACCATCCACTTGAAAAAAAAAACCTGTGCCTATACTTACGACTTCATATAAGTGTTAATGTTCATAACTAAGTTTTTTTCCTAATTTAATACTTTTAAATACTACTGAAAAGAGCCCTTCTGAAGGGGGATTAACGTTCAATTTCAACAAATTGCCAGGGGCAAAAACGAATGTTCAAGGTCACCTGCCTGTGTGATATCTATACTATAAATATTGCTTGTATGGATTGGAGAACAATTTTTTTTTCTTTTCTCGAAAAGCAACGAAAAGTTAAGACTCTCTCCAAACAATTTTTTGAACACTCCAAATTTTTACTGCAGATTAAACCTCTTTGACCTTGGAGGGATTTGAACCCACGACCTCGGAATTGATGTTCCGTTGCTCTACCACTGAGCTGCAAGGCCAGAAAGGAAAAAAGTGATTGGTTTGCAGTCGATTATTTGCATTATGTTCAGCCAGAATCATACAGCCAACAAAGACACTTCTCACTACCATTGTACAGTGCTTGCTAAAATTGGGTATGACTAATAATTAGCTGTCCAGTTAGCCGAAGTTTGTTCTACAACTTGTGCCCTGGTTACACATATTGACAGCTGCAATCTGTGTAACTCACAATTCCCAGTAACTGTATTGGTGGATGTTTTGTGACGTCATTGTATACATCTTTGTTAATAAACATAGTTAAAAAATATAAACTGCATGTAAAACCGTAGACAAAAATGTTAATAAGAAGATGAAAAAGAAACCAAACTGATCATGCATTTGCAGACATTTGTATGTACCAGTAATGATTTTTACACTAGTGCAATGCACATGTAAATTGCGTGCAACGTGGGGTCTTAACAAGCATGACACATGCGTGCAATGCTGCAGTACCCAGCCGGTATTGTAAAATGCTACCACTTTGATGAGTTTGAAAGTTGATGTGTAATTGTATGTAGTAGAATGGTATTGCTAATGCCTTGAAAGATGTAAACAAAGATCCACCTGCAATCAGTCAAACAATGAATGCCTACCCCCCAAGCCCTCCAACCCCCAGCCTGCCACAGTGATCAACAGTGATCAGAGCTGCTACCCGACCCACGAACTGATCACCTCAAGAATAAAGCAAACTGTAACCGGGAGAAAGAGATAACTGGATGATACTATCTCATACTTGTACCCAATCACAAAAACTTTGATCTAACTACTCTGTTGGTAACATCTCTAACGTATACGAATCGTAATTCCTCTAAGACATTCTTCTTGTTAAAAGAACAAAATATTCAGAAAAGTACCAAATTTAAAGGCAGTGCAAAATGGAAGGACAAAATGGTATGGAGCTTTCCATTATACATGTCTCAAAATTACTTCAAAATGTTTTCTGTTTGTTTGGAACTATCCATCAAGCATACAAGGCAAGTTGAAGTAAAGTTGAGGCACATAGCCATGGAAAATGCCGTTGTTAGTAAACTGCAATGAGTGCAAAACGGATAATAATGCAAACAACAATGATGGTGATTCCAATGCCGATCGTCATGTTTGCCAACTTCCTTGTCTCCATGCTCAGTTGATTGGCAGTAATCAAGTCGCCACGGTTAATGGCATGACGGGTCTGCAAACAAAAACAAGGGCAAAGGTCATTGCAAGTTACCATTTTTAGCATGGTTCCCATCATTGAAGAAAGCAAAACCCTCCCTGACTTAACCCTCACCAGAATAACAGTGAAATAAGAAAAATAGTATTAAAGGTCTAGCCCTAAAAATAGTTAGTTTTACCAATGCTTAAATACAATACCTTACGCCCACCACACACTACATGATTTTTCGTTGGCCGTCAAAAAAGTCTTCATTTGTCAGCTAGTGTGTGGTGAATTAAGACAAGTCTATGACAAGAATAGGCCTTGTTGGGCAAATTATCTGGCAGTGCTAGATCTCAAAATGTCACGTAATGCCTTGTCAGCTAGGCAAGTGCGCAGTGGACAAAGACATTTTGCCGGGGATCGGTCCTGTCATAACCAATGAGAAAGCATTGTAGTCACATCAGCAAGCAGCGTTTTGAACAAGGTGGCTGTCAAACAGGAGCATGACAAAAAATCGGCTGGTGCACAGCAAGCTGATGGTCCGACAAATTTTGACCCGATTTGAACCCGATAAAAATCCCCTGTTCTTAATGACGAAAAGTGTGAGGTGGGGCTTAATAGACATTTTATAGCATGCTATGTTTCTTACCTCATTAGATTTTAAAATGGCACAAATTCCTGTTGGCCAGAAGCAGAAGAGACAAGCAAACCAGGCCAGCCCACAGTAATCAGGAGGAGCTATCTGTGGAGCCAGAATCACACCAGGACCACCTTGCTGCAAAATGAAACAAAGATAACTCTCAATAAAAATTGAGATAGTCATGAATGCTAAACATGTACCTTAATTTGCTGACTGGCTCAAATCATTTCTTGGTTTGAGCATAAATTACTATTTTGATATAGAAAATTCAAGAGTTATTCCACTATCCATACTTCTTCCAAATCCATGTTATAATCTATCCTCAGCAAAATGATCTGAGTGCATTCATACTCAGAGAAAGGGGCTAATTTCTGCATTGAACTAGACGTACAGGCTGACACAGACTTCACTTAACAACTGCATATGATAATTATAAATTAACACTTCTTGCAGCTTGGACAAACTTCAAAATGCAACTGAAGATGCATATATAACACTTAATGCTGGTCCTTCATGTACATGTATTCAAACATTAATTAAAATTCTAAGATTTTCAAACAAACAGCAAAACACAAATCAGACTTACCACTACTGTGACAGAGCTAGTCTGTGTCGCCATCGGGCCAGTTTGATAACCTTGATATGGGTATCCTTGGTAACCAGGCTGTGCAAGATAACCAGGCTGGTAAGCAGGTTGTCCAGGGTAACCAGGATGCCCAGGGTAACCAGGCTGAACTGGGTATCCAGCTGACTTGTCTGGTGTTGCACCCCCCAGGGCTGGAGGGTGAGTTACTGGTGGAGCACCAGCATAGGGTTGTGGTGGGCCTGGGTAAGCAGTTGGTGGTTGTTGCCAGCCGTAACCCTGTCCGGGGGGAGGATACTGGGGTTGGCCTGATGCGTCTCCAGGACCAGGGTATGGTGGCGGTGCATATGGAGGGGGCATATTGGAATCTAGGCAGAGGAAAATAATAAAGTACATGTAGTACAACATTTAACTCTGTGAAATTGATGGTGTATTCCTACATTAGAGTAATGCAAAATGGACAGATGGCATTTTGCTCAGCTTACTATAATGCATACATGTAGATTTAATCTGGCAAAAGTAACTGGGTACTTCAATCATAAATCTTTTGCCAAATCATCCATGGGCAGTCTGATAATTGCTTAGTGCATAAAACTTATTTAGTTGTTTGAATAAAACAAGATAAAAATTCAAATATTCGATAAACATGTTTTTAATCAAAGATAATATATCAAGAAAGCAGCCAAGTATCTAACTGAAGAGCTCAAATTACCATAATAGGAGATGCATATAAAACAGATCAATAAATAAATAAATAAATAACTTAATTTGAGTGTCATTGTATTTAGCACTGCTGTGCTAATATTAGTGAGGACACCGTAAGACATAATACTGACCAATGCAAAAGTATTATTTACTACACAGTATATAAAACAGGACAGAGAACATACAGTAATACATATAATTTAAAAGTAGGTGATGAAAGTTTTTAGTTGAAACTTCCATAAAATTAATACAGGAGGAAATTGGCACCTGGCCTAATGGTTAGTGCACTGGACTCTGGATTGGGAGGTCTGGGATTCAGCCCTGGCCGGTGTCACTGTTGTGTGTCACCCGGGAGAAAAAATGGGCACCAGCGAATTCATTGGGGCAACCTGACAGAATGCTGTGGAGTAATTCTCCTAGCCAGTTCATGCCACAGAAACCACAGTTAAGCTCCAGGAGCTACGAGCAAATTTGGCTTACAGTGGGACAACTTGAACCAGGCCACTTGGAACAAAGTTAACCAATCAGAACGTTAATATTTCAAAACAATGTATGGCAGCAATGGACCAATGACGTTCTAGAATGCAAACAATAGATTTACAACAAAATTCGGTTCGAGTAGTCGCACTGTAAAAGGCTTTATTCTTTTTATAAATACCAGTAGATGTATAGTGGGCACATACCATTTTCTGCCATATTTACTCAAGGTGAACTGGACAAAATTTCAGAACCTGTAAATTTCAGAGGAAGGGCGTCATTATGAGAGGAACATGAATTACAAGAGCACCATAAGCTGCAACAAAGGTAGAAATATTCAAGAGCTGGCCATCTCTTTCCAAACCCTTTATTTAATTGGTTGCTATGGGGGGAAATGCACTATCTTCAACATGCCTCGTTTTGAATTAATATAATGTAAGTTTTGTGTGTAACTGAACTTTATTTTGATGGCAGTCTGTGCTATAGAAATTTTAATTATTATTATTATTGAATCCAGTACTATTATTACATCATCATCATTTAATCTATTTCCAAAGAATTTCCTGGAAATTAAAAATCCTCATGGAAACTTAATAATTTAGCGAGAAAGATAACAATTTCGGTCTTCAAAGATATATAGGTAGGCCTGTGATATTTGAATTTGTGTGAAAATTCATATGAAAAACTAAGTGGTGTCGTCCGGTGGTGCACATGGTGTCCAAGTGCCTTGACTTAAATATCCATGCTTATTTAATTTATTACACAACTTCGAATTCGTAATAAAGTGATTCACGGAAAAGCTGACTTACTGCAATCTTGTTAAAACAGATGAAATGTGTCAAAACCGGGTGAGATTATAAACACCTGAGCTTACACAACTGCTACCATGCATGTATTTTTGTAAAACGTAAGCCTTTGTGCCAGTAGAGAACGTTAACACGCCAACTACAACTATTTATCAATCTTAAAATCCTTGAATAAACTAAGAACTGAAACAAAACATTTAGCGGACCTTATATAAGCTTAAGAGTATACGAGTAATATTTGTTTTTTTTTTAATGCGCAGTCTTTTCGGTCGATTGATTTTCGACACCAGATAACGTACAAATATGATTTCTTGCTGCAGTCTGATTAATTTGCAAGCAGAAAGTTAGATGGATGGAAAAGTTTTACTACAGGTTAACGCTGTTAAGAAGTAAACATACACATGTTGACACCTCAAGTAATCATACGCACGCCATTCGTCTTTGACATCGAATATCGAACAGGAATTCGAAGAAATCGAAAGGGATTTATAATTACGAAACAACACAAACAATGAATTAGCTTCGGTAAAAAGCAAAAAGCAATATCAGTGGGGACCTGTAAGCTTAATTCTGAAAATGATTCGATCAAGAACACGATGTGGTGACTTATATCGCTTATATAAATCAGTCGGTTCAAAGAGCTTCGTCACTGACACGGAAATTTATTAACCCCGCCGAGCCATCGATTCAACTCGTTGCAGCTTACTTTCACTCTGAAATCACGGCATGCAGGCTTAAAAATCCCACAGTCATCACAACTTACCCTTTTAAATCCTTAAAACTAGCTGTTGAGGGACACCGGTGATAAGACAACGAAGAAATTCTATGTCAGATTCCCTCGATTCCAAACAGGAATTGTAAATTACTGAAACGAGATAAAACACCAGACATGACATCTGCCTCCCTATGACGTCAAATTCGTTGCCAAGAGATAGGGGCCTGGGAATGAGCCAAAATGAGCCAAAATAGGTCGGCAGAGCGTGCAGACCAGAGCAGACCGTATAGTACTTATTTAATGAGCGCTTTCCATTTGTGTGGAAAAACCGGTTGTTCCGGTGGGAAATCAAATGGAACGGGCCTTTCCACTGGAAATCTTTCGGAAAAATAGGAATACCTTCAGAGGTATTCCTCTTTTCCCGTTTCTCCTGGAATGACCGGAAAATTTCTGTTCCATTTGCAACAACCAGTCTGGTCGCTCAAAGAGCAAGGTCGACAAGTGACCCAAAAAAGGCTGAAATGTACCCGTTGAATCGATTCAAATTAATCCAAAATTCCTGTCGAGTGTAGATAGAGGACGTCCCTTCACAAGCAGCGAGAGACTTTCCCTTGAACTTTCTCCAAGACTTCATGAAGACGGAAGATTCAGTAGAAAAGTTTCACCCTCGATCGCCATTTTCTTTTTGTGACCCAGGCTCTCGCAGTGCTATCAGAATGGAATTTTCAAAAGGAACAGCATCTTTTCCGTTCCATTTACGTGTTGAAAAACTTGTTCCGTTCCATTTGTCGAAAAATTCTCACCGAAAATTCCATGTAAAAGGAAAGCGCTCAATATTCTTTTTTCGAGGAGGGGGAGGATGAGGCTGGTCTGAGGGTGGGGTCATCGTTTGGGTCACCACGTGAGCAAACAGCTGAGGATGCCTAATTACCTACGTGAAGGAAGAACAATAAAACTTTTCGCCAAACATACGCGGCTGCATTAGAAAGGTGATGGCGGTGGAGGAAAAACAAACAAAAAAGTTCATTCCATTTGAAAATGCCAAGAAGAAAATTCATGCAAAAGTAAAGGCAAAGATAAAAGTTTGTGTGGAAGGAAAAGTCCTGTGCCTGTCATTTTCACAAGCAAAGGGCAAAAAAAATCGTGAAAGCTGAAAACCCCCCATCCCCCATCCCTCATCCCCATCACTTTTCTAATGGTCCGTCCCTTATTTCACATTGCATGCATCTCACATGCGGGCTTTGAACATGTTCAATATTGGACAAACCGTTAGATCATAGATAGCCAACGAGACGCTATGTGCCTCTTTGACTATAACTGAATGCTTCAGTTATTAATAATTACACTCATCTCTGTCCTTCTCAGCAAAGTGATTTCTTTACATTTGGGCGAATAAAAGTGTCTTACCGAAATTGTCACTATCAGGAGCTTATGCTCCTGTCAGTATAAATGGTTCAGTACCTCATGTGCCAGCGGCCGGCTGTTACTCTTAAGACATCCATTTTACACCGTGGCATATAAACCATATTTATGATGCCTGCGGGCGGGGGCTACTACAGGGTCTACAGAGTCGGATATGTTGGCTGGGTAATTCCTAATTAAAAGTTGGGAGCAAAATAGTTTTTAAACTCTTAGATGTACGAAATTCGTCAACAATTTACTTCTTAAAATAGCTAAAATACATCTGCCTTATACCAAGCAAGGTGGATTAAACTTCAAGAGGTATTATATAGGATCTTGCTGTCCGGAATAATATCTTTAATATTATCTCGAATAAGTTTACAGTGTATCTCATATACTGCCCATGGTATAATCTATCTGCAACCTTTGGACTCAACTACCTTTTAGTTGAGTTACGACCGAAATGCCGCGATAGAAAAAAAGTAGATTAGATAGGAAACTTATTTAAGGCGGGAATGGCGCAGTGTTGAGAGTGCTCGCCTTCCACCAATGTGGCCCGGGTTTGATTCCCGGACCCGGTGTCATATGTGGGTTGAGTTTGTTGTTGGTTCTCGTCCTTGCTCGGCAGAGGAAGTTCCTTCAGGGTCTCCAGTTTTCCTCCCTCTACAAACGCCAACACTTCGATGGGGAATACACGGCTCCACAAGCTTCTAGCTTTAATTACTACCGTGTCTAAGCAAAATAAAGTGATTTATTTATTGTATTTATTTAAAGGCGCGTCGCCTGCAATGTAGTCAACAGTGTTGGTTTACAGCTGCTTCCATTAATCTTTATTGTGCGCGTCATGGTTTCCGAAACGACTAAGAGAAAGAGAGGTTTAAAAAACATATCGCGCAGCTGAAATACATTTAAATATGAAACACAGAAATAGAGAAAACAAAAGTACAAGGAAGTCATACAAGAAAAAACCGGCACTTTAAGAAGACTTTAGGGTAGATTAATCGCAATTTATTTACAGCCAAAAGCTTCCGCTGTATAGAGCAGGTGATCCGGAAAGGTATATTTTTCAAGTCAAGACTATATAAGGCTGACTGTCGCTATACGCTTTCTGATTGATAAGAGTTCCAGCGAAGTGGAAGTGGGGCCCCATTTTCCGGCCGATCTAGCGCTGTCCGTAATTATGAAACCTTCATTAGATGCTCACAGAAGGCGCTTTGAAGAGATAGGCATAGTGTACCTGCTTTTATCTCATTAAGCTTTTCCTTGCAATTGCCATTTATTGTGTGCCGTTTTTTTTCCAATCTATTCAAAATTAAGACATTTTCATTTTTTCATTGTCAGTTTAGTTGACATTGGACAACGAAGAGGCAGCGGACAGTTAAAAATTAATGAGAAACATCTGGATTCATAAGACTTTGATAAATTAGTTTGTTCATCTTTAAGCATTTACAGGCACTTTTGCGCTTTTATAGGCACACTGAAATGAAAGCGATAAGTTATTTATCAGTGCGATCTAAGAAAATATTCATAACGGCGTAATGTTCTAGAGAATAAAGACCTAATTTGTCATATTTAACGATTCTTAACGGCCAAAAACTGAAAATTCAGCCTTTATTAAAAGCTTTGTTTCTTCGCCAAAGTAGAATTTAATGAACCTTAATGAACAACGCGAAGTTTTAAGGTTGCACTTTTTTATAATTAATTAAAAACCTAAAACGTATAAATTGATGACCTTGACAATCCGTTTACTTCAAAGACTGAGCTTAGCGAGCTTTGTTTTTGCTGCTTCGCTGTTGTAATTTTGAAAGTTCTCCGCGTATGAAACATGAAGGCACAAAAGACTTTTGGTATATCTAGCACTGCTTTCTTCATGCTGACTGTGTTTTTAACCCTCTCTCAAGTTGCTGTGGGCTTACGAATCCCTGACCACGAAATCCAAGAGGAGAAGAGGAGCGAATTGCTTTCTCGGCGGGCGCTTCCCAAATGGTTAGAAGAATTACCCGACTCAGTTCCACAATGGATGAAAGTCGTGGCCTCAAAGTACCGTGGGTCCCCCCAACAGATCGTCTGCGCAGTGAAAAACATGAGTAAGGCGTTGAATGACATGCAAGCGGCGAGGGCAAGGAACTGCGATGATTATTTTCATTGCCGTGGAAGTTACGACGCAGCCAGATGTGGTGCTTATGCAGCATCTTTTGTCACTCGCATAAGGTAAAATTTATTCCCTGTGTTTATTTGTCTTTGGAACGTCTTGGGTAAATTGTATTAAGTCTGTTCCAAATCTAGAGACCATAGATAAATTATTTTTTTTATTATAAATGTGTCACGCTTTTATCAGTGACATAAGTGAAGTGGCCTGACAGAGAGCACACACAACACAAGCATGCACAAGAAGAAATTTCAGTTTAGTAACCTCCAGTGTGTTAGTTCTCAGTATAGTTGTGACAGCAGTGCGACTTCCCCGAAAGCTACTCCACTGATCGACAGGTAGATCTGAATTTGAAACTGACCACAGAATTTGAAGCAAGCCACTTATTAACTTTCGTTAAGCGCCGACAATTCCCACAAGTCAAATCAGTCGGTGCGCCCCCTTCTCGCCTTTTCCCCCTCCCCCTCCCCCTCCCTTTTCACTTTTTTCCTCTCACCAATTTCTCCCTTGTTCGCGCGTTCAAAATGGCGAACGGTCGTTCGTAATCGCTGTTTTCGAAGCATTCCTCCCCGCAAAACCGCCTGCTTTGAAGGCTAGAACGCTGGACGAGAGTGTCTCGCTCTATACATGGATAAACGTTAAAATGCAAGGCTCATCAGTCAGCTGAAAACATGTGTGTTACATATTTTATTATTCCACTATTGCGCCATTTTACCATATAAGGGCAAAAGAACGGGCAAAATATGCCACGTTATTACACTGTAGAACAGGGCAAAAATACGGAGCGGACATTTTGCTCATTGCTTGTATTTTTCCTCGCCTCTTCGGGGCTCGGAAAAATACTGCGCAACTCGCAAAATATCCGCGCGTATCATATATTAAACCATCGAATAAGGTGCATATATTTAATTTGGCGCACTATATTTCGGATGGAGAAAGCCACCTTCATCAGAGGTACCGATGAACTGTTTGGAAGGCCTATAGTAAGAAACTGATGTACCTGCTTGGCATTTTGAAGCAGTCTTTTGCAGGAATTCACATCCGGGGGGGGGGGGGGGGGGGGAAGTATCTGGGCGTGGCTAATTCTGGTTTTGACCCCTAAAAGATACAACTTTTCATGCCTGATCGGCCCAGACCTCCCGCCGATACAGTATGACGACGCTTTTTTTATTTCGTCACGCACGCAAACCTAAACGTTCACAGCGGTCAAACGCAAAATCTAACGTCACTTCCGGTCTTCGCTGCCTCGAACTTTGTAAGCGTATGCCAAGCGAAAGTGAGCTAGACGTTTGTAGGAAAACATTATAAAAATAGCACTGCGATAGAAAATTTCTAGCTGGGAAACTCAAAGGATAACAATTATCAAATTTCCAATGCATAAGCGGTGCATAAACCCTAAATTTTCAGTGACTGTCTTAAATTTTGGCTTTAAGGCGGGGGTACACCTGAAGCCTGCTTTTTCCACCGCTAAACTTTGTTTAGTGCGAATATCTCGTCAGCGTTTCAAGTAATCCAGAAAGTCTATGCTCATTTCACCAACCTCGCGGTGTTTTGTAAATTTTTTGATGATTTTTGGGGATGCTTGGGAAGAGATAGTTTTTCTCAAAGGATTAGTAAAATTTGGAGAAATAAGAGATATTAAAGATTTAATGTGATTTTAAAATTAGAATCTGAAGTTTGAAAATTAGTAGATGGACACCCAAACAGTCCCCTGACAACCTGGGGTGCTCTTGCGTAGGGGTCAACTGTCTGTTGGTGTTTCAAAATTAATTTTCTTTCTTCTGTGCCTTCCTTAAACCTCTTAAAATTTCACTCAAAATCGAGTGTACCCCCACCTTAAAGCGAGAGATTTCGAAAATTTTAGACTTTGTATGGAGCAGTTTTGACGGAAACTGCGCACGCGCGCGACGTTTCACCACCGTGCTGTTTCCCCCACCTCCGGGGTTTACACCACGCTCATCTGTTAACTTTCTTTCCTAAAAAAACCCTGAAGCATTCAAATAGAAGCGTCAGATGCTTTTAACCAAAAATCCCAAAAATTTCTGCTTGTGAAATTTTCCGGAAAATCCGTTCGGAAATTGCGGAGTATGTTTTGAGATAGTTATATTAATGCCGGGTCTACATCATTTGGTCATTTCTCCCGTTCTTGATTTAGTCCCCCATCAACCTAATCAATAGAAAACAACAATAACCACAAACTAAGTCACACAACTCTATCGGTCGGTTTGCAGATTTTCAGCTATTTCCTCCTTCCCATCGTTCCCCCGCGCCTCTTCCTCCCCTGTTCTCCCCTCCCCTCCCCTGCCCAGAGAGTGACTGGCACTTGACCCAGCACGTTCCGTTCACGCACTAGTAACTCGATCCTAGAACGGCTGGACGCTTTCTATAACCGAATGACTGCTAAATTTAAACACTGTCGACAGCAAGCATGAAGATGCGCCCTGCGTCGCTTCTACAAACGTGAGTTAAAAGTATTCCTATCATCATATTTTCTTCTCTTTTCGTTCCCGATGAAAACGTGGTTAACGGTCGAATAACTCGGTTTTACAGCTGGTCTTATGGTGCCTAACGTTTCCATCTTGAAAGTCCATTCCTTGTTCTTTGGATATCAGGTATGCACAATATTTTCAACGAGAACTGTTGATCCTGTCAAGCATTTTTTTTTCCACTGATCGTAAGCGCTGCAATTGCCCCAAAGTGGAATAATCACGAATACTCTATTGCTTATCCAAAGCCGTAAAGCCGTAAACCTATCCGATATAGTAGTAACGGTTGTGACATTTAGGTCATTGTTTCATATCCGGGGGCACAGTCAATCTCGGCGAATAATTTTTCAAAAAATTTGTAATTGCTAAGTGATAGAACTGCGATAATGCTCTCATATAGATTGCTTTGTATCAGGATTTTAATAATTGCTGCAATGGAAATCAATGTGTAATCCTTGTAGCAGGTGTTACTTCCGGTCTGGATAGTTACTTTCTATGGCGTTACACTTGTTATCGGCGGAGTCGACGTTACTTGCGGCATTTCTAGAGGGGCTATGCATCAAAACTGATCTAGCTTGGTCTGTAACTTCCAGAATGTGTCGTTGCATAAGATGCATACGGCGTGCTCATTACTTTCAGAATTCTAAAAACGTGAAAATTGCGAAAGAAATTAAAAGGGTTGCGAAAATCATTTGCTGCAAAAAAAAGTCACTTCCGGTCCAGCCAAAATTCAACAGAAATCAGCCACTTCCCAGAAATTCTCCAGGTACAAACAGTTCTAAATTGGCTTAACATAACTTGAGGTTTGTAATTTTCTCAAATCGATACAATGAAATCCATTTTGGTTGTATGAAATTCATTTGAAGTAATGGTCAAGAAACTATCCTGGAGTTCAGTTTCCTACCCACTTCTAACCATGAAGAACAGCCCGTCTGCACATTTCCCCACAAAAGACGGCTTCAAGGCCCAATGAACAGGTAAACCAGTTTCTTACTATTTGCGTGCCTGGGTTGTGTGGGGCGTGTTCCCCATGTGAACCTCAAGAAAGAAAGTCGAGACATTCGTTCGTTCGATATAAAAAAATCAGTCACTGATTTGCCGGCCTTTAGGGATTGGTCGTTTTTGCTTCGTATTTGCACCTTCCCCCCACCAATGGAAACCATGATCATGATTCTGTGTACATCCCCCTCTCCCATCCCAACACCTATACGTACACCAATCATTTCCTCCTAGCTAAAGTCAGTGTTTATCATTAATTTTCTTTTAACTATTTCATACAACAGTAGGAAAATAGTCAACCATGGTATCACCAATGAACTGAATAAACTAAAATTCCGGTATTCACCAAAACAATTTTCTATTAAGTAACGTTTAGTGTTTATGCCAAGGTTGCAAATATTTATACATCCACGTTATTGGACTGGCAGATATAAACAAGAGTGGAGGACAGCAGGCATGGACAAGCATTACAACAGTGCCGCTGATCTGTTTGGTTCTCTGGGTGGAGACTGCCTCGCTGAATATAAGTACAAAACATACGGGACATCACATGAATGCAATGTGCCTTGGTATTACCACTGAACTGATTAAGCCTGACCGCAAACTACGGATTTTACCTGAGCGTGCTTTTCTTCTTAACTAAATTACTAAAACTTATAAACTGCTGTGGATAATTTAAGTCAGCGAATATATTAAAAGCGAATTTCATTAATGAATAAAATAAACAGGCCAGATGTTATGAGAAGTCATTTAAAAGATTAAATGATTTTCGTTTTTCGTCCCTGACTTGAATTCTAAGAACACTGTATGAAATTACACACTTGCGTCAGGTTTGACTAGTAATGACTTCCCCCATCGTGACTTGAATTTGATTTAAAAAATCTTAAATATACCTCATCTCCGCCTTAGAAGGATCCCTGGATACGAGGTTGATCCATCACATCGGTGTCGCAATGAGGAAGGAAACAAAACACAAAGAGATTTTAATTACAAGAAGCCCATTTACTTTGTTTATTCGTACATATTTCTGTCCTGATTTGACAAAACGACGTGGATTCCGGGATCCGTGCTTCAAGCCGCAGTCGGCCTTCAAACCATTGACGTCCATCTGGGGGATGGGGGGTGGGGGTGGGGGATTGGCAGACTGGGCTCAGCAGCCCTTGAGGCCTCCGATAGGTTAACTGTGACCGGGCATGTGAAGGCTTTCTGGCAGTGCCCCTGGGCTCTCCCAATACCCACAGGGGGAGGGGAAGGTAAGTCCGAGGCCGCTGGTGGCTTATGGCTCTCTCCTGGCCTCGTTTTGGTAATTCAGGACAGACATATTCATATCAGTAACTGACCGACACCGAAGTAACTGGGAAGTGGCACGTTAAATTCACGGCTTGAATCCTCAGTACTTTTCAAATAGCGCCATTACTGTTTATGAAGGGGGAGAAGGGCATTGAAGATCAATAGACTAGAAATAAACATGTATCAGGAAAATGAAGATTTAAAGTCAGGGCCGTAGCAAAAGGCAGGAGGAGGCACTTCCCACGTCTCTTGCCATGTATAGATTCTAACCCCGAATTAAAAACAAACACGTGTAGTTGTGGAAATAAAACTCAGTTGAACGAAATCGATCTTTCTAAAGAAATACCTTATGCAAAATGCCGAAAATAGCGTTTCAGAGCTTCTAGATTTCAACATTTTCTGGGCGGCATTCCCCGTACCTCCCTGACAGCTCACGCCTTCGCCGATCGCAGATGTTGCAAGATCTTGCCTCGTCTATGACAAAAGTCGTCTGGGTAGGGCCCTAAAAATAATACTCTAGTATGATGACCAAACAAAACTCGACACCATATTTGACCATATTTCTGACTGCTTTCATATCCTTAAAATGCCCGTTTTGCGGAGTTCGAATTCGTCTATTCGTGGGTGTGTTTTATTCTGCCTCTTTTTCATTCAACAAAATGTCCTTTGTCCCGTTTCTCAGGAGACGCCACCAGGTGTCATTTAATCCATCTAGAGACTCGTAACCCACCTTAAAAGTTAAAATAGGTATTCAATTTATCCGATCCATTTCTGTATATTAGGCCCAGTTCAGACGTCGTGCTTCTGCCGTGCCGAACTTAATTGTAATGGGTTCGACTGTAGCACGGCACAAACACGACTCTGATCCAAACGTCGTGCCAAATTCAGGACTTACTGAAGTCACGTAACAATTAGTCCGCGTTGATCAAACAAAAATGGCGCCGTAACTACCCCCGTCAAAATACATTTAATATAATTTATCAATTTTGTTTGGCACGGCAGAAGCATGACGTTTGAATCACTGCCGTGCCAGAGTCGTGTAGCACGGCAGAGCTTGTCGAACTTAATTGCTTTGCCGAACTTAATTTTAAGTTTGATTCAGACGCCGTACTTCTGCCGTGCTTTTGTCGAACGTAATTCCTGAATTTAGTTCGGCACGGCAGAAGCACGACGTCTGATCATGAACTGGGCCTTACCAAGCAAAAATTTTTTAAATTATACAGATAGTCTTCATAGCTTCCATTTTTTAAATGAAACGAGACACGTATTCTTTTAATGGTTGAATACCTGATTAATAATTTAGAGGGCTAATATATTTAACGAATACGTCACACGACAATTATATGGTAATTAACGTATTATAATAACGATTCTTGAGGCGTCGAGTTCACAATAATGGAGATTCGGCTGAAAGCAGCTGTTTGTAGTAAAAGAATAAGCTGGTTAACACGCTGACTGAATAGACTCTGTATGATTTAAGCTGGAACGCAGAGCAGCACCACAAATGAGCACGAGGTACCGTAATCAAGTTGTTAATGCACTTTTGCATGTCCGTAATGCTTTACAACCAAAACAGCGTTACCTCAGAGCTGGTCACGCGAACATTTCTTTGTAGTTGAAAAGTTCGATAATCCTGCTTATGTCTGAAGCCACTGGATTACGGAAAATGTTCGTTTGAAGTTTCCTTTTTGCTCTGTAAGTAAGTCTTCCGTAATCTTCGAATGAACCTCTCGTACGCAGCTGTGTAAGAATCGCACACAAAGAAAAGTGAATTCAGCACAGACAGCAGCTTATCAGCCGACAAACAGATCACGGTATTAAAAATTCAGTGGCTGCAGCTGACTCAGATAGAGTTTTTGCTCGGCTCGTCGGTTAGGACAGTTTTATCAAAGCAATTGGATGTTTTCATTCTATCTGGGAAAGTCTTACTTATTCATTTTGAATTGTTGATCCGTCGAAAAAAGGGCGAAAAGCAAGTCAAAATAAGAAATTGCTCTCAAACACACTTTAAAATTTACTGTGAATTTACATCAAAGCTATATACATATACACTGATGCCAGCCGCAGAAGCTGTTTTTCCTTTTCCCGCGTCAAAAACATTCTTTCCGTTTGGAAGTTGATGCCACTTCCGACGAAGACCAAGAGCTTTTACGTTAAGTTGTTTTCTAGCGCTCGAGTTAACTTCAATGGAATTCACGACCTTCAGATTCGATTGTTGACAATGCTAACTTAAAAAATAATAGTGATATTGACTCAAAAGGCAACTGTGCGTATCGAATAATCAATACGGGCAACAATGGTTGAAGAGCATACGTCACTTACTGTTATGTTTATAAACAAGTACAGGCGCTGCCGAGGAAACGAGCGAACATGTTCAGCCGACGCGAATTTCTCGAAATTTTCACATAGTTAACTAATTTTTCTTTGGTATATTTTATGCCCGGCAAATTTTTTGGGCATTCTTCTACCTTTTGTTAAGGAAACTATGTTTTGTTTTCGATTATGTAATCAGTCAATTTGCAGCCAGCGTAAAAAATTATTACCCCGTGAGCAGAGTCTTCTTCGATCTTCCTAGCCCTTCCCGACTAATCTAGGAAGATCGAAAGTTCAAAAATGAGAATGTTTTTGTGTTTTTCTATTTGCAAACCTTTATGACATATTTGTTTCCGCGTTTTTCTTTTTTTTTTTTCGCTAAAAAATTTAATTAACAGTATAAGACTCAACTCCCAGCTCATAGTAGCTCCGAGATCAAAGAAGACTACAAAGACTCAACTCCTAGAAACTCCGAACGATGAGATGTTGAAGATTTGTCTGAACCGTAGACCACACAAACGTTATCTTTGCGTCACATTCTATGTTTTACAATCGGTTAATTCACCAGGGAGCTCAGCCTCAGATCAGCTGCCTGTTGTAGCCTGGGCCGAAAACCTATTTTTAAACTCTAGCAAGCTGAAGCGCAAAAAGGGAAAATAAAGACATCTCTAAATCTTTTCATCTTAGTGTTTTTTTTAACTATATTCATTCTTTTCTTACATTGGTTCCAATAATTCATTTAAAGATTTTACCTTGAGTATCTCAGTGTACCATTAATTTCCATTAATGTTCCTTTTTTAAGTTCTTTCTTTTATCTGTTGTTTATCTACTGTTTTTATAAATACCACTGCGCGGATCATCATTGACGTGGCATTGTGAAATCAGGCTCAATATTACTTACTTTTCACTTTTCCTAAATAATCCCTAAAAGGTTATCACACATTATTTCTGTGCAATTATGTCCTTAAGAACACATCAATCTTTCACCAAATGACACAAAACACGTAGCGTTCCATTTCTTTTAATTCCAGGTTAAAAAGTGAATTGAACATAAAATGTATATTTATGAAGGTTCCATCTTGTCTTGGCTAACTGCTGTGTGATTATCACCGAGACTTTGCGAGGCATGAAAATAACTATTTTTAAACAGACATATTTGTTATATATTCATGATCAGGGATCATTTATGTGCTGAACTGACTCAGAACTGACAACTGAAGATTGGTGAAACAAACGAGTGGAATGGAACTAAATGGAGGTACGGAGTTTTTTTTTTGGCTTTTCTTTCCGTGTTCTTCACAGACAGGCAGATGTAATAAATCACAATGAACGAATGCTTAGCTCAGCCTTTCCATATGTTTTGACAAGACTTTACAGCTATAAAGTAGTAATTTTTAGGGAGGTTTTTCATCGAAAACGAGATCATTTTTTTACGGCAAAATCTTGCCATGTATATGGAAGAAAAGAGAGATTTCGATCTCAAATAAATTATTTCCATAACATTTGATTTCAAAACATAGTTTGCATAACAAATTCGAGAACGCATGGACTGACCGGAGAAATCAAACATTTCAGTTTTCCATAAGCTTTATAATTGCAAATGAATTTTCTTGATATGTCCGCAGCAATGTTTACCATATGCAGTTCTCAAGTTTGATAATTGAAGTTGTTTGAACGATATCTTGACTTCACAATTATAAATATTACAGAAAAAAAGAACAAATTGCGAGGGCTTAATAATAGGTGACTTTGGTGAATGAATACCTCTAAAAGCGTAAATTTGCCTTGTTCATAAATTTTCATGATATACCAACTGGGGAAGGGGCAGGCGCGCTCGTGGGGGGTGGGGGGGGGGGGGGGGGGGGTGAGCTTATTACATTAAACTTCCAGACCGGCGCGGGGCTTATTACAGGGAAGGGGGTGATTAATAGAGGTTTCACGGTAAGTATCTGTATCCGCATCTGATTTTACAGTGAGATAAACATATTTCACTACAGGAATATGAAAACTGTGGCAATTTTATTATAATTTCAAAAAGAAAGTATAGAAAATAGTTGACAAATTATTCGCCAAAAAATAACCAATTGGCTTCATCACTGTCGATTTTTTATATTTCCTCCAGTTTGATTTGCTATTCGATGGTTTTCTGCAGAAATTTACACATCCAAGATAAAATTAAGTGTTCACAGTTTTCTGATTCACACTGTAACGGGAGATATCTTTTTCTTTGTGTTTTCTCTAAAATTCCATCTCAGCTCGTGACAGCCAAACTAGGCTTTACTCTGAAAAGATATCTTTCATCTCTTTCCATTTTCTTTTCCTATTCCAAAAGTGATATCGCTTTTTTGATCCTATTATTCATTACAGTCTTACGCAATGGAGACGTCAAACAACAAAACCTCACCACATTAGAAGTCGACAGAATAAAACGGTCGTCGTCGCTCACACCATCATCAGAACAGGAAGACGAGGAAGAAGGCCAGGTTACACCTTTGCCAGGTTCTATAGTAGACATAGATGTACTTTCTTGGCCACCAGATGAAGATGGCCAAGTTCACGTGACCGTTATACCGTCAGGGCAGGTCAGTGTATTACTTTAGTTAGGAACGACACACTGCATGAGCTAAATGAATTGTCTTTTTTATAGAGCAGATACAACGCTATTAAGAGCAACTGTACTGATATTAGTGTCTTTGCTTTTCTCAAAGGACGACCCCAGAAGAAAATCCCGTTATTCAACTTATAACCGAACACCTCCACGACTCATTCCGCGGCCTGACAATCATTTCTGCTTAGCACTGACTGCAATGCTCTGCTGTTGCTTTCCTTTGGGCGTTGTGGGATTCATTTGCGCACTTCAGGTATAAAGCAATCTTTAAGGATATATGTATTAGCCATGTTCTAAACGAGCAGGGGACTGGGTACGAGCATATTTTCTCCTCGGTACAAACATTCAATATCGATTGAATCGAAAAATGGGGCACGTCATCTGAAAGAGCATCCAAATATTAGTAAATTCACCAAATTTTATGGTTATTGGTTTAAACCCAAAGGCATGGTACACTTAGTATGGATTGGAGGGACAGGCGTCCTCCAATCCATACTAAGCTCTCTTATTTTAAAAGTGTACCATGCCTTTGCGTTTAAACCAATAACCATTAAATTTGGTGAATTTACTAATTTTTGGATGCTCTTTCAGATGACGTGCCCCATTTTCAATTCAATCGATATTGAATGTTCGCACCAAGAAAAAATACGTTCGTACCCAGTCCCCCGCTCGTTTAGAACATGGCCAATTGTACACTGTGTCAGCACTGTGTCATATAAAGTTTCCCACCCGGTTGCCTTCGAAAGCCGTCCAACTGAAACCAAAACTAGCAGTAGCACTGCGATATGGCCGGGTTTTCCTTAAGTAATGATAAGTACAAATGGCTTGTGGAAAAAAGCCATGACACTTAAGCCATTCAGCTAGCGGTGCTAGCAGGACAGGGAGAAGTTTTCTCATCGATTCCGTAAAATAATTAAACTTGAACTGAAACCAACCCAATTCAGGTTATAGACACATTACTGTTTTATTATAACCTTATCTTGGTTATTTCGTTTTTTTATTCTTAAACTTAAAGGAAGAAAACAATTAAAGTACATGTAAAATGTTCACTACAGTGATGTATTTACAGGTTGATACAGCCTACGATGATGGAAACAGAGAAGGTGCAGTGTGGAGGGCGAAGAATGCCAAGTACTGGAGCTTAACTGCAGTTGTTTTTGGAATGCTAGGAATCATAGGAGCTTCGTTCTATTTAATATTCTATCACCTCGTTCCTGCGATGTCATAACTGTGTGAGTTAAACTCAAATCCCTAGAATGAAATAAGACTGCCAGACACGGAGGTCCTGATACGGTCGTTGTATGAAATACAACCCAGTCAGGCAGGTCCAGATATCATTATACCCTGCTATTGTGTTGCAATAACTAACCACAGATGGATACTAGAACAATGATAGAGAAAAAAGAGATATCAGTCCTGGTCGTGACTAGAATGGATACTCCAAAATCAGAAATTTGCTGAGAGATTACTGTGTTATGCTCACTAAGAAATGAAAGCCAGCCGCAACCAAACCAAAGTGAAACTAACCGCAAGCAAAACAGAGTGGAACTAAAGCAAACAGAAGTGGAACTAACCGCAAGCAGACTGAAGTGCTTGGTTTCCAGTCTCCCAGCGGATTTCTGATTTGGAGTGTCCATTCTAGTCACTACCTATCAGTCCTCATTCCGGACAAAGGAGTATTGGCTTATCGCGAATTTCAGTAAGGCACTACCTCTCTAGAACCTCTATTTTCATTCGCCCGCTGTAAACACTACCTCTATTGTTATTCAGGGCTAGAGGCATTGTTATGACCTGTTATCTATTGTTTTAAGAACCAATGAAATAACTCGTTCCGAGAGGTAGTGGGCGACCCGCGAATTTGGGTACGGTGGAGACTGGAACGAGTCAGAAGAATCCGCAATGCTGTGGGGTTGCAGTTGTTAATAGCCTGGTCAATTCACATTGCATTCATTCACTCATTCATTCATTTCATACAGGGTAGGGTTTGGTCCAAGATCATAAAGGACTGGTTAGTATAAACTAAGTTTAATCAACATTAATGGTTTGTAAGCGACGTTCTCGCAAAACATTTTACGTATTTCCGATTAGCTCTTCAGTCTTGTTTGTTCCACGAACACGGGCTGCTACCTCTCTGTCATGGAAACAGGCATGCCAGAGCATCATTTTATTTATTAAGAAAAAAGTACTTGTATAGTTAAATAATGGTTATCAAGGAACGGTTGTTCGACTATGTGGCTAATCCAGGATTGCAGTAACTGTATGGATTTTGATTTTAGTTTTATAACTTCTCAGGGAATTTTTTTTGTTATACTTTTTAGTCCTTCAGTTTTGAATTTGATTACAGCCAGGCTCCGCAAACGATTAGCAACGAAATGCAAAAAAGGAAATTCGAATCCCGAGTTAACTTTTAAAGGGGCTTTGTCACGGATATTAACAGATTTTTGTACTGCCAAAATATATACTTTGTGTCGTAGGAAACCTAAAAATAATATTAAATAATATTAATATAATATAATATATATAATAAATAATATAATATTAAATAATATAATAAAATTAAATCACTAAAACTGTTAACAAGCGTCTTTGGCTACAGATAGCTAGGATGAAAATGGATTACAACTTGAAAAATTGAAGGCTAAACTTTTCAAGTTGTTTCCGCGCGTCTTCAAAAAAGTCGATATTTATAGCCGTGGTTTGATTTCTCTCTGCAGATTAAGGTTATATCTTCCTTTAGATGTTCAAAGATAATGGTTTTCATGGGTTAAGTTGCCTACCACTAATTTATGAATAGTTTAGACCTAAAATCCGCAAAATCCCCGTGACGTAGCTCCTTCAATCTTGGATTGGCGTTAATCAGTTTTCGAACAACCTTTCCCAGGAGTTTGTACATAGCGAACCTTGATATACGTATATAAAAATCATTCTATATGGACGATGCATGCGCGCGTAGTATTATTTTCAAGCCGTATATGTATACGTACCTGTAAAATTAAAGAGTGAGTTTGATGTCTTTTCGACGAGTGAATAAAACATCCTTCAAGTACTTTCCATGGGGCATTTCTTGTCATAGTTAAAGATCCTTCAAAGCCTTGAAAAGCAAGGTTTGGGGGTTGAAAAACACAATAGCAAAGTTTGGAATAAACCAGATTCTCGATACATTATTTGTCGTATTTATTAGCAGCTAAAACTGACATAAATTAAAATGGCTCTTCGGAAGATTACCGACTACTTCAAGATAGGGAATGTATACCAGCAATGACCCTAGTTCTGAAAGCGATTCAGGTGTTGCCAATGCAAGGAGGGCCAATAGCGGATCTTATCACGGTTCGTTTTGGAAGCCATAAGGCATCGTTTACACGGATGCTGTTTCCTTTCGACACGGTTTCATGGCCACGAGACCGCGTGCATCGAAAACGACACGGTTTCGAAGTGTTTACACGAAACCTAGCTAACCGTTTTCCAAATGTTTTTGGATTTGATTGAAAAAGCAATGCAAATGGTGCACTCCGTATAAGGCGCACCAATAAAAGAAACCTCTTATGACAGCAAATCCACACTTAAATGGTCTTAAATTTTTTCCTATAAAGGTAAAAGGATACCGCCACAAAACGACCCAAAAACAGATCTTGAAAAAGCTAGAATCGATATAGTGGGATCAGTAAAGACACTGTAATTTCTGATGGTGTTTCCTACTCGTATAAGGCACTGTTTACACTAGCCTGATTCTCAGACGTCCGAGGTCGATCGCTGAGAGAGGGAAAGCGATCGACCTCGGACGTCTGAGAATCAGGCTATGTTTACACAGACGCGGCTTCATTTGTAACCGCAGTCGCTTTCGATGCGGTTACGCCTTTCGTTTACATGCATGGTGCCGCGGATAAAGACCGATCAGTTGAAACCGCATAGTTTTGAAAAGGCTGTCAAAAGTGGAGCGTTTTCAAAACGATACGGTTTCATTGGACGTGTAAACGTCGAAAAAGCATCGATTTGGAAACGGTTACGTATTTTGGCGCGAAAGTGGCTGGCTCGCAACGAGTGCACATTAGCCACGTATTTCCGGTACACATGGGATACACCAGAAACCTTTCAAAGCTGTCAGAGTGATCTTAAGCCGACAGAAAGAAAGTACCCATCGGTTTTAGTTCTTCGTTTTGCTGTAGTTTATCCTTTTTTCGTTAAAATCCGAAAAGGGTGAGGAATTAGACATGCTGTGATGCTTAACCAGTGAGCATTTGAATCCATTGACACTGTGAGAAATTTCTCAAAAAAAGTCTCAAAAACGTCAAATGCCCGGAGGTTTGTCGAGGGCCGAGGGGTGGGGGGGGGGGGGGGGGGGGGTGTCGGTGGACGCTCTTGGATTTCATTTATACGTACAAGAACATCATGGGTAATGTTTATTGGAGTAAGGAGGTTGCTACAGTACTCTTCTAGACATTAATCAGTTATATTGAATCAACACTGTGCTGTAGGACTGAGGTCTTTAATAGGACAACAAGAACGCAATAAATTACATGGAAATTTTATTTCACAAGTCCAAGCGTGGACATGTTTCGTGAACAAAACTGAACATATTGAACCAAGAGTAGATGAGGTACCAAGAGGGTAGCTGGTTGAACTTGTAAGTAAAGGATTCAGCAACAGCAACCTCACGCTGACCACAACAGCAAAGACACATCACACAGCACGAATAGCTCTGAAGAGAAAAGCGCTCTGGGGACGAGGTTGGAATAGCCCCGGCATAGCTTTTTTTCAGCACACGTGGAAACCTTATAGGAACTCTGTCTCGATCCATCCGATCCGACAAAATTGAGCCCCTCCCAGGGGGAGGGAGTCCATGTTCCCTTGTTCCCAAAAGATTTCTCTTGTGTTCCCGATCCCTTGTTCCCTATACTAAAAGTATTTTGTCGATCAGTTGTGATCCCTGCTCCCTGAAATATCAGAAACACAGCTGCTGTTCCCGTGTTCCCAGCTTTATTTTCCTTTTGTTCCCTTGTTCCCAATTATTTTATGGTAAGTTTCTTTGTTCTCTAAAACCCTCCAGGAGGCGCCTGCTTGTTCCGCAGGGCGCTAAAACTAGCGTTCGCCAACACCTGTTCCCCGTTCCCGCCAAAAATAAGACTTACCGCTGACCGTAAGTACTCAGCTACAAGTTCGTGCACAGAGTCACGATATGTGAACGCTGTCGAACGCTGTTTGTTTTTGCAGTGCGCTGGATGTTACAGGGGATTTTTGCAGCCTAATTGTTGTTAAGCACAGCAATCTTTTACAGGTAAGCGGCAAACAACAGTTGAAATCACTAGTGATTCCCATGGTATAGACCGGAGTGCGACTTAAAGCTTAATTCATGCAAGACCTCGTACAACAACAGAAAACTTTAATTGGTATTAGTGCTTTTCGATGCTTTCAATTTCCAAAATTTTCTTCAAAATTATTTCTAGTAAAGAGAACAAATGTGTAGGTTTTTTCTCAGTACCACACCAAAGCATTCAACTCATGCCCAAAGCGGACTTGATTTCAGGTGTGTCGTGTCAACAGTCTATGTAAAACAAAGAAATGCAAAGACGATTTGCAGCGAATATAAGCTCAAGCTTTATTTATTTTTTTTTTCTCTGCTACTTACACACTAGGTAGAGTTATTCTTACGTCATGTTAGCTCACGAATTGAAAAGCAGGAAGTTCAGACAAAAAAGAAAAAATCAGTGGAAACTTCGCCTTGTAAAAAAATATAAACTTGAAGCATTGCGTGACATTTTGTTTTTTGGAGGGGGGGGGGGGGGGGTGGTTACAAGGTAAAATAAAGTAAAAGATAGTATATTTATGTTCACCAATGATTAATGACTTTTTTATGTTAATTAGAGCGATTTTCACTTGAGTGTCAGAGGTAATTTGTGTTTGCTTTTGTTTTGCATTTACTTAGCTTAGTAATTGTTTGAAAAATCATGTGCCACTTTCTCAGCAAATCAGAAACCAAAATCAACCGTGATTAGCTTACACACATTTTCTCATGTTCCAGCTACATGTATTTACTTCAAGTTTTAATTGGTTCAATGGATTGTGCCTGTTTTGTTTGGCTTGCCAGAGTGATTACTTTGGTAGTGGTTGTACGACACTCAATCAAAAATCACTCTAAGATGGACATTCTAAATGTTTCGATAAGGTACCATTTAACACAAAGATTTTCTTCAGACTGAATGCACAAGCTTATGTGCCATTATTTTCTCCAATTCAACTAGTTTTCTTCCACAGCCAGAGACTGTTAGCTGTGAAATAGTGTTAAAGCCAAATATAATTCCATCTGTGGCTACAAAAACTTTGTTGGGGAGCGGGGAGGGGTGAGGGGGAGCGGGGAGGGGTGAGGGGGTGCAGAGCTGGCTAGCACAAGGGCAACACTCTTATCCTTCATAAAAGCAACATTCCATAGAAGCTTTCCATTGTTACATTCTGTAAGTAAAAGATGCGTTCCCAAAGTTCTAATGCCAGCTCTTGTATTGTTGTAGTGTCATTAGTCACAACTGTGGTATAAATCAAAATGAGTAGTAACTTTGGTTGGTGGCGAAACATGATGGGTCAAAGTCTTACAGATGATGAAATGCAAATAATAAAGCATCCGGCAGTGGAACTCTACACCCATGTTACCTTCAAGACTATTCAGGCTGGAGCTCTCTTGGGAATGGTTGTCATTGCTCCTGTTTTTCGCCTTGCCATTGGTCCTCGCACCTTATTGGCTATTAAAGAAACGGCACTCTGTTATGGAAGAAATGGGGCAATCATTGGGATTCCACTGGGTCCTCTTCTGACTTATGGCAAAGCTACCAGTGGTGAGGGCATAAACGAGGATGGAATGTTTGATCGTGCATACAGATTAAGGTACCAAGATAATAGAATATAATTTTTTGTATACATGCACCACAGAAATGTAGAATCAGGTCAACACCAAAACTTTGAGTACAGTAATTAGAAATACTTTTCTTTGTTGCTATTGTAACAGATGGCATGTTTTGAAAACTTAAGCCTTTCAAGTTCACCAGACAGGCCATTTCAGTGTCTCAATCTCAGTTTTTTCACTTTCAGTTAATCAGGCTCAAAATGGTTTCCATTTTTTAGCAGTGCTTGTTGTCGGTGTTCTTTCGCTGCTATACCAATAACAGGAAACTCTTTCAGTTCAAACTTGTACATGTTTTACCAACAAACAAATTGAGGTCACTGTGGCGTCAAAATTAGTTGCCATGGCAACGTCAAAAGATACCCTATTTTGGACATTTTGGGGCTATTTACTCAGAAACTCACTTGGTGAAAGATCTTGGTTTTGATGTATTTTTGTCTATTCAACAAAAGGAACACTTTTGCAAAGTTTAAAAAAATCTGTAGGCAGGATTCTGAGGTACGTTATTTTTTCATCAATTTAAGGTGGCTCTGAGCCACATCTACCAGTTTTGTTAAAATTTTTTAAATAGTTTGTTTCTTCTGTTAGACAAAAATATATTCAAAACCAAAGCTTATACTGAGTAGTTTATAAGTTATAAGCCTCAAACGGTCAAAAAATAAGGTATCTTTGACCATTTTTGTCGCTGCTGGAAAAAAATTTTGAAGTCACAGTGATTTCAATTAATTTTGTTTATTGGTAAAACCTCTACAAAGTTGTACTAAAAGTTTTATCTCAACATTATTGGTGTGGCTCCAACAGAATTCCAAAGATGTGAATATCTAACCCATAACGAGCCACCGTAAACATCTTTGTTCCTCTGATTGTTTTCTGCTTTTTAGTTAGTAGTGTTGATTAGTCTTCTGGGTCAAAATGATGAAAATAGACTCCCATAGTCACACCTTACATAGGTGACACGGGTCATAGTAAAGCTGGACATAAAGTGACAAGATAACAGTACTGAGTACTGTTATTTTTTTCATTTTGTGCACTGTTTTACCATGACCCATATCTTAGACTAAGTACATTATAATGATGGATTTTCAAGCCAGTGGAGCATGACAAGAAAAGGTACGGTCAAAGAAACAGATATCTTGTACCATGGAGTTATTGCATTTATAAAAATGTCCACCCCCTTCAAATAAAAATTACTATCAGTTGGCAAAATAAATGAGTAGCTTTGTTGTTGAAACTGGGAGATTGTACTGGTGAAGGTTCCATAAATTTGGACTAGATTGTATGGCACTGGTACAATCCATTGATGTTCCTGTAGGAATGATCGATTCAGACAGAAACTCAGTTTTCCAGAAACAGATCAGTCAGGCACTTTTACCGAACCTGTCATTTTGGGATAGATTTATTCACAGGTATTAGTGGGTTACTCTTTTCACAGCAGAATTATTCTTAAAAATATGCTAAAACTATTGTTTTGCTATTTTTCACTTAGGTACAACCGTAACCAGGTCCGAGTGGACCAAGCTTCATTCCTTGGAGCCTTAGGAGGTGCAGGCGGGTCCTTGTTGTTGGGGGCCTCACCCGTGTCTGGTGCTGTGGTGGGCCTGGTTGGCGGAACAGTTGGTATGGGTCTTTACAACACAGTTGCTGCTGAGAGGCACTTGTAAGCATAAAGCAGGGGAACAAAGTTGGATGAAGGCAAACTGTTTACTGTGAACGAGACTTGGTGTTTCTACTTGTACTTATGCCGCTACACATTGATTAATCTCGTACCTTGATCTATTGATGAAATTTAAAAAGCAGCTTTGAACTACAATGGCAGTTAATTGCTGTTTAAGCTCAAAGAGGAAGGATGTCTCAGTCACGTTACAAGTGTTTTTGGCTTTAAATTTGATTCGTGGAAAGAATAATTTCTTTACTCTCATTGATTTAGCAATATTGCAAATCTGAAGTGAACGTGCGCATACTTACTTTCGACAGTCACTGAAAAATCCGCTTAATATCGGAAATATTATTTAAATCAAAAGTCACTCCCAAGATTGCAAACGTTTGTCAATAAAGCCTTTTTTAAGTTCTACTCAAAACCTTTTCTTTTCGATGGCCACGCACTTCAAGTGAGAACCATGTAAGCTCTTGGAGTGAAAAGGCTAAGAAAATCATACATTTAAATTAATACTAAATCGATTAAAATTATGTCATGTATGAATGATAACGGTTTTGAAAAATGCAAAGATTGTAAACGTTAAGCACGGTCATAATGTAGTAAGTAACTGTATTCAGTTTGTCACCAGCTGCACGGGGCAAAGAATGATGCAGGTTTCGCTCCCAACCGAGTTCGCACCCACCGAGTTCGCTCCCTACCTTTTTCGGGTTCGCCCCCATCGATCACTAACGTAGTCACACTTTTCTCACGCTTAAAGAACGAGAAACATTCTAGATAGTTTTCTCACCCTTAAATAACGAGAAATATTCTACTAGATAGTTTTTTCTCACCCTTAAAGAACGAGAAATATTCTAGATAGTAAGCGTACTTGGGAGCGAACGCGGTAAGTGTACTCTAAAAGTTGGGTGCGAACTCGGACGGTGCGAACACGATTGGGAGCGAAACCTCCTGCTACCGGGGCAAAGAGTCCCTCTTTGTTCTTATTTACTGTGGGTCATTATGTTCTGTGTAACGGATTTTAGAGTAGAGATGGCGAAAACATACACTGGATAAAATTTGGTTTATTAAATTATATGCTATTCATTTTCTATAAAATATTCAGCCTTCACTAATTATACTCCTGAATATCCCCGCCGGTATTAATTAGCATATTAAATACATATTCTTACATCATCTGGCTCCTGCTCACGTTAGAAAGGCATATAAATGCGTAAACAGACAAACGGGATTAATGATTTTTATTGAAAGCCTTTAGCAAGACTGACCTTCGGTCACTTCAGTTAAAAAAAGATCAAGGACGAGGATGAGAGTTGATGAGAGCTCTAACTCTCGCTCTCGTTTCGCCGAAAACTCTAATGCGTTCTCATCGACTCTCATGCACTGTCATCGACTTTGAACCTGATCAAACTTTTCATGAGAGTCGATGAGAGTTTTCTCTCGTTTGTAGTCACTCTTGACAGACTGACAGAATGGATGATGAAACAGGGTCCCCGTTTGTCATGGGTCTGGCTAGTTGAACTACCTGACTAGAAAGTACTTGCTTGCAAATTTACGAGTTATCTTCGACTCTCATGTTTGGTCCCTTAAGAATCTTTGACTGCGGTGCTTTCAATCAATCGCTTAGTCTCTCCCACCTAATCCGAGGCTAATTTAGGGTACGTACCAAATTCGAAATGCACGGCCCCACACGCTTATAGCTTCAAATACTTTCGTACCTAATTTATTTTATTTATTTATTAACATTAGAGTGTATTCATCGATTCTTTTGATGTACTATGATCAATGACGTAGCTCTTACTACAGATATCCGTATCGTGTCTCTGATTGGCTGTTGGTCAATTTTGAACTCTCTCCCAATCACGGACACTGCATCCCTACATGGTGTCTATGTAGATTCTTTAAAGCGACACAATCTTTATTTGGATGGCATTGGTAGGAAAGTATGTGAGTAAAGGATGTTGACACCGATCATAAGTCGCGTTGTGACAATTTGACCTCTACAATCGAAGAGCCAGCACGATCATGTAATAAAAAAGCGCTACTGCTATAACGGCGCAACCCACTGATATGGAAGCAATACCCCATCTCCAAGCCTGTCGCGAGTTATAGAAGGCACCAGCAGTGTTTCCTTGTTGGAAATCTCCGTTAACCTAAAAGAAATAAGACAACCGAATGTAAGTAACGCGCGAGCATAGAACACGAATTTTAAAAACCGCAGGATATCGCTTGAGGATGGATACCGTAAAATTTCGGTTATAAGCTCCCCCCGGTTATAGGCCCATTTACCTGAAAACAACAACAACAAAAAAATACTTCCAGTGATAAGCCCCCCCCCCCCCCCCCCACTCTACAGGATGACAGTAATGAACAGGGCTAAATGTTACTTTATTATGACCTTTTAACTAAAAAATGTACTTCGATCAATACTACTCGTTTCAAAACGTTCTTTTTATTTCGCTTATAAGCCCCCTCCCCGGATATAAGCCCCTCCGTTTATAAATCCACTCAAAACCCTTTACGAAGTTGTATAAGCCCAAGGCTTATAACTGGAATTTTACGGTATGCAAGTTTATAGAGCACGGACTAATTTCCGCGCGCTCTCATTCGACTGAAACACATCAAGCGGTACAAAAATCGGACAACGGATATCAGGCGATATACCCCGTCCTATTTGATTTCCGTCGCCCGATTTTATAGACACAACGTAACAAGCAAACAAAGGCACTTTTTCAGGCCTCGCTCTTTAATGAAATCATAGTGTAAACCAATCAACTTATTCCAACCGCAATCACTGCAGGTTTTTCCTTTTTACCGCGAAGAAGCCCATGGTAGAAATTAATCGGAGGGTAATAAAATAAATAAAGCCCTTTCTGACTTGCTGGAGCTACTTGCTGGTATATAGGAGGATAATGCCATTGGCTGAAAGATTGTCCTCAAACTTTCACAATTGCCCGACAATTGCCCTCGAAGTTTCGCTTCTCTGCCAATACTCATTCATTTCATTCTCTGTTCAACCGATTTGCTCCGGTCAGTGTCAGTCGCTTAACATCAAGCGAGCGGTTAGCCTCGATTACCAGCGGCCGTTCGGGGAATGAGCCCGCGCTCCTCCCCTTCTCGGGGAGGAACAAAGACCAGACTCGAGAGAGCGGCTGAAATCGAGCCTGGCGAGTTGTTTGAACATTTCATAGACGCAGTCTGAAGTTCGCCTCTTAACAATGATGTGTTTGTTATTTAGGATACCGTACCTGCACTGCATAACACAGCGACATCAACCCACACGGAAATGCACAAAATATAGTGCTTAGCACTGCCAGCATGATATGGTTAGGAGGCATATCGTGATTGAGAGCGTCCATCGGCTGCGAAATAAAATAAAACAAAAACAATTGTCATTCTTTACCTTGTTTTTTTTTATGGTTTTTATCAAACGTTCAACTGCCATCGCGATAATCTGCGAACAGGGAGATGCAAATCTTGAGCTCCTCAAGATTCGTATATTGTTCTTCGCAGACGACCAAAACCAAGGTCGTGAAATTTCATGCTTATTACAACTTCACGCGTTTATCAAACTTTCTGCTGATCTGACTTATTCATTTATCTACATTTCAAGTCTTCAACATCGGGCTTATACAGGAGTGCGTGGTTTGCGTACTCTTCTGTTTCGATAAACACACCCCACAACTTTCTTTGGACTAGAAATTCTGCAGCTGAATGGATAAAAGCAGCTCGGTATGTGCAGGTTTTATCAAGAGAAAGACGTTTTGAGAAGGCGTACACGGGAATGGGAAGAGTTGGGGCGAGTCAACATGAATGGCAAGGGTTAGAGGAACTACCTATGAACTAATATAATAAGTTAACAATATTGGGTGTGTAGCCAGGCATGTTAAATATTTTTTAGTAAAATTAATTTAAAAAGGTTGTCACTGGCTAAAAAATATATTATTTCGGACGTTTCGGTCACTGCTGTTGCCTTCTTCAGCAAAAGATAAAAAAATGCAAATGACTAACGGCGTCCTGCTAGATTGTGTACACGATGTGTGATAAAAATAAATCACACCTCGAAGGAACTTTCTAGGTGTAACAATAGACTCTAGGGTATTCTTAATGACTTTAAAAATTCTTAATGTTATTGTATATTTTTGGTAGCGCAATGTGTTTTCAATACAGTTTTCTGCCCAGTAACCTAGCCTTTGAATGGTAACAAAGCTGGAGGTGACCTTGTATTGATACAAACGTCAATGCTTTTCTAATGTAGATACAAACCATTTGCATCACAACAACTTGATTTGCAAAACAAAAGCAGTGAGGTCTGTATCAAAACAGGGCCACCTCCAGCCTCGCCACCATTCAGAGGCCTGGTTACTGAGCAGACAACTGTGAAATGGTTTATTCCTAATTGACATGATAGAATAGCAGTCGATGTAAATCTAGATAAAACTGTGTAGCGCAATAACTGTAATACATTCAGTAGCTTGTGTCAAAATGTGCGCTATTGAACGTTAGAAAAAACCAGACGTTTGTAGGGTTCTCCCTCTTCCTCAGTGGAGAATGCCTTGTTTGAAAGCCAAACAAGATAGAATATGATAGAATAGCATAAGACCATAATTTCACTGAAAATACTGGAACCAGTAGAAGGCATTTACAGTAAAAATAATTTTAAGCCGATCTGTTTTTTGTTTCAAAATTGTAGGTGACTTCTGTTCACCTTCATCATAGCTGTTAACGAACGTAAAGCATTCCCTCGCGCCTACGTGCCTCTAATTCAAAATTAAAAAACGTGATCAAAAAACGCACAGGTTGGTAGCGCGAGCACCAACGAATTTTTATTTTCTAGCTCTGATGAAGGTGAACAGAAGTCACCGAAAATTTAGAAACAAAAAACAGATCGGCTTAAAATTCTTTTTATTGCAAAAGACCATAATTGTTGATATGCATTACATTTGGTTGTGTTGTAGTCGTCGTGCTGCGGTTGTCATGCTGTTGAGTCGTTGGGTACAGGTTGGACACCATACTTCTGATTGTAGAGACATCTTGCCAGTTAGCTGGCGGTGGGTTGGATGTCAGGGCGCCTGGTTTGGGGAAAAATGGAAGCTTACTGATGAATACTCAATAGTTATAAAATGGTCTCGCATATAGACAACAAATGCAGGAATAAAAGAAAGAAATAAGAAACTGAGTTTAAAAAAATTCTAAACCTCTTAAAAAGTAAACTTTTAGTCAATGCATCTTCGCCTCATCTGCCGTTAGCGCTCACAAGCTGTCTCTGTTGTCTTTATACCAAACTTTAAAAACGTCTTACACTTCAGTGATACTTTGACACGAATCCGATGCAACAACAGCCAGATCTTTGATTATGAACTTGTTTTTTTAATATTTTTCATTGATTAAAGATACAAAATAAAAAGATTAAATAAATAGTAGGAAAAAAAGGACTATACAATAGTGTGGTGGTAAAGTTACAACATATAATATGATAAATGCTATTGAAAAAGGATAAAGAATGAAAAAAAAAATGACAGATAATCTAACAAAACAGTAACAACAAGAAAACAAATAAAGTATTAGAGTATTATGGACTTGTGGTTCATGCAGTATCAAGTGCTTATTGCCTTGTCAAAGTGTTTGGACACCCCACTCATCCGTAGATAACAGTAATATAGCATGTTAAGTGTGCTCACATGGTAATTCTATTTTCTTCCAATATGGTTTTGAGGCTGGGGGAGGAAGGAAATAGGTGAAGCCTTAGGGACAATTGTTTAAAAGGTAATTTATTTTGACATCTCGACGAGTTAGGTAGTTCTTCAAAACTTACCATCAAATTCTCGAGTTCCGTCCTCCATGTTACGGCATAGTTCATTGAGGCATGCTGATCTTACTTTTTAGCCGGGATATATTGTTACAAAAGCACTTCCCTGGCAGTCCGTCGACCTCCTAAAAATTAAAGTGCTCTGTTAGACCGTAAGTGCACAGTTTCAAACTAAGTTTATAGTGCAGTGTAGCAATAATTGTTATAAGGCCAACTGTAGTAATAAAGTGGAACGGTTTGCTCTGATAAGTAATACTCGCTAGCTGCGGGATGGTCGGAATCTGCTCCTCGAAACTGACAGTAGACAGAACTTGGATTCAGAGTAGACTTAAATCCGTATAGGTAAATAATATTGTACAATACAACTCTACCACCAAACGATGCCAGGGATGCTGGACCAAAAAAGAGACTTATTACAAGGAAAAGACAAACATTTCTAAAACTATATTAGATAGATCGAAATCTAAGCTTTGCCAATTAATTGCTTTCCAAATAATACAGAAAGATAACAGTTTAACAAAAGGCTACTACAGGTAGCTTTATCAAGGAGAACAGCTTTTATATGGGAATTCAGTTTCCCCCTGCTGTTATCCTCCCACTAGTTTTTTTTATTATTATTCTTTCTTATATATCTTATCTTTTTAGTTGTAAATGTCCGTTGTTTGGGAAAACATAAATAAAATAAAAATAAAATAAAATACACTTCAACGCTAATTACAGTTATGATCCCCAACAAAAGAACATTGTGGCAGGCAGTGCTTACGGTTTACTAAACTGAAAACTTAGAGAAATATTTTCGACGTCCATATCTATTCTTCTAATATTCTTCCTTCATTTTTGTCTCCTACAATGTGCAAAGTTTTGGGTTAGTTGCAGGCTTTTAGCCAGCTGGGAGTCCAGGAGTCCTATGGACGGCCACTTTTCAGAAAAAATTAATATAGATAACTGTTTACAGAAGATTTTTTTAGCAAATTTGGAAATCTTTAGATACCTTTGCACTCATAACTGCAGAAAAACACATTGCATGCTCCTCAGGCCCTCCTATGGGGACAAAGTCAGGCCTTATAAAAATCTTGGACTCCCACTTTTTAAATCCTGGCTAAAAGCCTGGTTAGTTGTTTAAGTGCCTCAAGGCTGTCAGGTAAAGTACATAGAGACCATCATCTTTCTCCACGGGTCCTGTTCAGCCTTTGCTATTGCACCACATAAAGTTGTTGAATATAATTTTGCATTCTCTATTCTGACTCTATCGTTGGTACCATTCTATTACATTTAGGTTTGCATTACATTTTGGGGTTGTTCCGCAACAGTAATCCTGGGGTAAATTTTACAATCTCCCGCGAAAAATTTGTTCTTCTTTCAAACTTTTTAAACAAGCAATCAGTCCTTTTAAAATAATGAACAGTTTTATTTTGAGTTGTAAAGGTCACAGTTTCACAACTAAATTAGCAAAAATCGGTTGATAATTTTACTATGGATCATTACATGTTTCGTTAGAATAGAGCAATCTTTCCAATTCAGTGCTTGCACCTGCCGAGCTATATTTGGTTTTTATAACAGAGCATTACTAAGATATTGAAAACCGTTAACATTCTTTCGATACAAAATTCGTTAAACCATAGGTACTCTTATATGTACAGGAGCAAACTGTCAGTTCTGTAGAAAGGAGCCATCTGTAGAAAATTTATTGTTAAGATAATCAGTCTCAAAGTACTAAGGTAGACATGACGAACGGACATAACTATTTCAGTGAACAGCGTGAAAGCGTTCTCCGCGATCTCATGCACAAACCGAAGTGGTTGTTTATGGTTTTTGTGGCTAAATATTCACGAAAATGTATAATCAACCCTAAAATACAAGGTATTACTAAGAGCTGGTGACGTTTGAGTAAATCTGTAGTGGTTTGAGTTTGATTTTTACTCGACGGCATCTTGGCGATAGTTGTGCTTTGCTTAAGAAAGGTGTTCGGCTCGCGTGAATATCGAGAGGTGGGCGCTAGTTGAAAGGAGCTCCGCCTGTTTCTTTATATTGAATAATGAATTTTTTTATCCACGTTAATTTTGTGAATGGTTTTCTCTCTCTCGAAAGGATGAAATATTAATTAGGTATTTTAAACATGCACATGAAAACCCAACAATCGTGTATTGTACGATGCCCAAATCACTTTGAAGGACTGTATCTTAACTCACGTGTATTTTTACTCAGATTTGTGCCATTTCGTGACAAAGGCTATCCTAGTAAGACAAATGTTACTGCTATAAAATTTGCAAACTGGTATTTGTGCCGTGTCCGGCATCCGACCACCAGAGCCCAGTTATTCAAAGAGCGGATTACGCCATCAGCCGGATAATATCATTGTTAGGGGTCATGAATGATCCCTCAAAATTTTGCAGTGCTCGCAAAATAAGGCTTCTGTTTGAAATGCTCGCAAAATTTTAGTGGGTGCTCGTTTGCTCGTGCTCGCATATTTTTACAACTGCTCACATGCTCAGTTTTTAGTGGAAGTAGTTTTTTGAAAATGCTCGTTGCTCGCAAGGCTATCTTTTGTCAATGCTCGTTCTGGCAAAGAAAAACGCTGTGCTCGCATGTTCGCAAAGACCATTTGATACCCCTATTGTTTTATCCATTTATCCAGTGGATAACACAGTCAGTTTTCTTGACATATATTCACTGGATAATAATTTATCGGGTGGATAGCGTTATCCACTCTTTGAACAAACGTGCCCACTCCGGTTTGTGAATTTGGCGTTCAGGTTGAGCTCGTTTATAGACGCTTGAAACGGTTGGTTTAAGCTTACCTAATCTGTAGTATACTTCTACAGTAAGTTTCACCGTTGAAGAACCTCTTTCCAGAGTGTACTTGGTCGATATTGTCTGATTTTAGAAATTAAAACACTAAACAGTATAAATGCTTTTAAAATAATGTAAGGTATTTACCTCATCATGGTTGAGCGCTCAACAACATGATTTAAGATGCAAATTCCTCTTTCATGTAAGCAAAAATGCGTCATTTCTGAATTTAAATAATAATTGTACGATATAGTGTCTTATGTTTCGTTGATCGATTGAAGTTGTTTTGAGTTTTCTTCGAAAAGAGTCTTGCCTTTAAAGAAAGAATAATACAGAAAACTTAAATAAAGCAGTCACCCGAAGAGAAGCTACCGTCTTGATTTTTATAAACAGCTTCAAAAATGTTAACTGGTGCGGTGATCTGTTAAATAATGTATTTGCTAGTGACGTCATCAATTAGCGGCCCTGATGAGACAAAGATCTTCCCTTCCTCTCCTCCCATAATAGCCAATACGAGGAAAAAAAAACAATTGATACAAAATGTTATTATTAAGTCCGCTAAGTGGAATACAAATGACGCGACAAACAAGTACAAATATCTCACAAGACTATTTTAATAGGTTTCGAGGAGACCTCCATCGTACTCCTCCTGACCGACCCTGACCTTGCGTCAGGATTTCGCGAAAATGAAACGTTGGATAATAAATCTATTATTAAACATTTTGCTGTGTAGTATCGCTGTACAGTTTTACTCGTCATTTGTATTTATCGCCGTACGAGCCCGCCAAAATACAGCAAGACGCGTAAAACATGTATACTACACACACAGTAAAATGTCTAACAGGCTCTTTTTGAGAATGAACAAATGGCGTATCATTCCTGACTGACAAATGCACTAGAATGGGTTTGTTTTCCAAGGATGTCGGAATGAGGCCCTTTTATTCACTAAAAAGTAAAACTTGTTGTTTTTTCCTTCAATTTTTTTATAGTGATAATTTATTGGTTTTCCTGTCCAATTCTGTTTTAATCGTACTTTCGCTTAATTAATAAATCGGACTTAATACCGGTTTGCCCTACGGATCACCCAAACCTATGCAGGATAGAAAAATTCGATTTTCTCAAACTTTGTCAGGATAAAGGCTTTTACTAACTAGTTTCAAAAATGTAACTTTGAAGTTGTTTCGATTTTTATTTTTTTCACGAGACGGCTTTTCGTATTTGGCCGCTCGAAGTGCCAAGATCGGCCCTAAAATTCCACTTTTTTCAAATGCGAGCAAGACAAAATAACATCCGCAGAAGGCAAGGGTGATACATATTATTAAAATATCATCTTTTAACAGTAGTTAAGCGCTGTCAGAACCGAAAGACATTTGAACCTGAATTTTTATCAAGTTTTCAAAATTATACACTTCGACCATGTTGTGTCATGTCAAAATTTAGGTCAAATTCGTGGGCCAAAAAATCAATCTGGTACATGGATTTATCCGTCAAAACTATTTTTTCGAGTAAAAGTATCACGTCATCTTAGCTTTTATCGAAAAACCAGCTTGGGTAAATAAAACGGAAAAATTGAGAGCGACTTGAAAACATGACACTTGAGCTAATTACGTGACACTCTGAGGCCCAGTTCAGACGTCATGCTTCTGCCGTGTCGAGCTGATAATTGCAAAAGGTTCGACCGTAGTACGGCACAAACACGACTGTGATTCAGACTTCGTGCCAGAGTCATGCCAAATTCAGGATTTATTGAAGTCACGTAACAATTAGTCAGCGGTGATCAAACAAAAATGGCGCCGTAACTACCCCCGGCCGTGAAAATACATTTACTATAATTTATGAATTTTGTTTGGCACGGCAGAAGCGACGTCAATCGCTGCCGTGCCAGAGTCGTGTAGCATGGCAGAGCTTGCCGAACTTAATTGCTTTGCCGAACTTAACTTTTAGTTTGATTCAGACGCCGTACTTCTGTCATGCTTTTGTCGAGCTTAATTCCTGAATTTAGTTCGGCACGGCAGACGCACGACGTCTGAACTGGGCCTGACCTTTCGTGCTGCGATCATTATCACAAACATTGATCCAGAAAAGTCCAACTTTGGCCCTAATCTCCCGTCAGGTAGTCTGTTAAGTCTCCCAGATATCCGAGGGAAATCACTTATCATGTTTTAAAATCAATATAAATCTTCTAACGAACGTGCTTAGGACATATTTATTTTGAATTGCTAAATTACATTTGGCGGTTTGGCGAGATCTGACAACGCACGCGACAAAACTGTCAGTTTATATATCACCATTGAGAAAAACCTTTCGTTAAACTGGAATAATAGATAGCTTATTAAATAAACGGAACTATTTCTTACCTCAATCAAGCCTATCTTGATGAGAAATGGTAATATTGCTGCTGCCGTTATGGAGTACGAAACGTTCATAAACCGTCGACAAGTTACATATTAACCACATCCGGGTGACCGTTGCCCTCTACTTCCTGGTATCAAATTTCTCAATGCCATAAACGTGCTTGTGGCATTGCTTTGCGAAAAATATTGTTTAGTTCGCCTTCTTTTAACATTAATATCGGACTTCAGCTCACTCAGTGAGATTAAGATTAAATAAGTAGCTGGAGAATAGAGCTTTACTAATAGTTAACATTAATATCTGATATTGGACTTCAGCTCACTTGGGATTAAGAAATAAGTAGCTGGAGAATAAAGCTTTATGGTAACAGTTAAGAGCACATGTTCACAAGAATCAAACAATATCGAAAATTCTTGGCAAGTGCCGAAAAATAGATTTCGCTTATATTCTTACCACAGGTAGGTCTTTGTGAGAAACAAATACCAGTATACTTAGTTTGGCTGAATATCGATTTGTTTTCGAGAAAATCGATAATCCTTGAAAACCGCCATATTGCCACTTTCGGAGCTCAAAATTTATGCCGAGTTTCGTAGCTTCGCGTGAAAAAATAAAGCACTCTGGAAGGAAAATGCCGGCCAAATGTTGTAGAATGACATCAATTAAGTACGTGGAAAGCAATTTTAGTCTTTCGTGTCCTTTTATTTACAAAATATAATTAAATTTATTTGACACACTTTTAATAGGGTTCAAAATTGGTCAAACTTATCGTCTAATTTAAGTATGTGCGAAGCGAAATAATTGGTCAAAAATTCGGTATTTGCAAGTTAAAGGACTGTTCTTTACGACTTTAGAAGGATTAGCTGGGGAAATGATTTCGTGCGATGTTTTCGAATTTTGAAGTTACCTAAAATTCGTGAATTAAAGTAATCGTGGAGATCCGCCGTTTATGTAAACATTTCACGCAAACGTTGAATTCTTCCCGACGCGAACTTAACTGTGTCTAATAAAAACATAGACATGCTTACCTTGATGTTGCTGAAGCATTTTAAGCGTTGTATTCTTCACGATAAAACCCAAGCCTGCGGTGAAGTTAGTTAACCGATTTTCTCGACGCCATGTGTCATTAATTTCCTTGTCTTGAAGTGACATCTCTTTCTCATTTGTTCTTGAAAATTAAACACTCCAGTCTCAAGTGATCAACGTAACAGCCATGCATAGTATTTTTGCTTTAAATCAGCTTCGAACTGAGAAGCAGAGGAAGATAAACCGGTTCAGGAGACAAACCGTCATTTCAAAAACCGCCATTTGTCCCGAGGCAGCTAATTTATTCACAAGGACAGTTTCACCTGAAATTGACAACCACTGCCGTGACAAAGTAAAAAGCAAGCACCGTACCTTTTTGGTATCTGGTTAAGGTATTTTGTTGTAGTTATTTAGATTTGAGCTTAAAATGACACACAGCTGGACTGAGCAGATAAAGAAATTTCAATCAGTTCAAATAAACCACCGTTTGGAAAAGTTGCTAAATGGTTGCGTGTAAACGCCTTTTACTTCCGGGCCGGAAGTTCTTCTGTTGAGTTGCTTCGCTTTTCCTCACTTGTAAACTTCATATCATGGCACTTCCTTTTTAAGTTGAAACGCAAAAAGAGATAAAATAGTCTTATTGTTGCCGTTAGATCGGCCGTCCGTCAATACTCAAGGATCATAGGATCAGCCTGATTAAGACCGGGGGGGGGGGGGGGGGGGTGGTGGTTAGCGGTGGAGAAGGTGTCCCCTCCTGAGCTGCGGTGTGAGGTAGTTGCCTCGCCTCCTCACTTGCGAAAATAGTATTGCGTTTACATAACGTTTAGACAACAATTACATAAAAAGACTGCATTTATACAAGTTTCATTTCACATTTCATAGCTCATTGATTTGTTCTATGCTGTCAGCAAAACAAATACCCATAGTGGTCATAATCACCCGCTGTAAAACGGATTTAAGTGGGTCAACGATTCCATATTATACCTCACCCAGAGAATCGGGAAACGTGAACATTGAATGTCATCAAATACCCCCACTCGCTGGGCGTGTGGTGACGCCAGCTCAGGCATGTGCAAATAAATACCATTCTATATTCACACGACGTTTCAAAAAACGCAACGACGTTTTACTTTAGAATACCTAAACTTGGTATTTTTACACTGCTACTAGCATTATATTACACACTTTTGCCAGAGTAGCTAGTACTGAAAACAGTAGTGTTTCTTCTGGTATCACAGGAAATAATGATCTGGGCTATAGCTGTTCCAATCAGGTGGGCCGGCATATTACTGAAATAATCATTAGCATAAATACAAAAACTCGACAACAAAATGCTATCATTTATAACCAAACGCGTTTTGGTTCCTTGCCATTGCTCATTACATAGATAGACGTCTTTTGTGCTAATAATTCTTGCACTGATTTCACTAAGGTCAATCACCACCCAAATATTTTACTCCTAAAAATTGCCGAGTATAAAGGATTGCTTGGGAATCTGATTCCAATCCCGTACGGTGGGGGAGGGGGGGGGGGGGGGGGTTGAAAAGATAAAAAAATTTACACAAAGCAATCAAAAGACTGTGACCGGTCGATTGCACGAACGACTACCTTCCTTACCAGGATTATCGGAGGAAGCCGCAACAGTTTGGCACTATAGTGAGAAGTTCTAATCTTTTGGATTGGTTAATCGTTTCAATTAATTCATCATAATTCATCATTCTTTCGATCAGTCTTGTCCACTCATCTACCCTGCATGTTATTTTAATATTTGTGTTTTTAAAACTGTCTAAATGCACACACTCATTTTTGAACATTTCAGAATTTTTTTAGAATGAAAATTACTTTCCAAAAAGCTAATATTTGCACTGACTACATCTGACTACAAAATTCTCTTGTCAGTGTCTTGTAGCTGAATTAATGGTTGCTTTCGCTTCCCTGAAAGAGTGAACACATCCATTTCCAGTGAGTTGAAAAAGTCTCGTATATCAGGCAGGATCTTAAATATTTTACAGGAAACGTTCCCAGCGACTTCCCAAGCAACACCAGCACCATGCTCTAACCTTTTTGCATACAAGGTCATCGCCTTGTCGTTTTGCACTTATGTTTGCCACAGTTGTTGTTGAAGTGAAAAATATCGCTGTTACGACTTAACACATTGCCCTTCTCAGGACTTGAACCAATTTCGTATCCCCATAAGCGCTTATGGTCACCCGCGCAACCCTCGCGATACATTCAAATAGCGCGTAACAACGAACTCGCATTTATTAGGCTTAAGTATTTATAGCCGAAACGTCTACGAAACAATGTAAAAAGAGTCAGTGACAATCCGTCTAACGTGAAATATGTCAACTCCCGACTCACAGACTACACGTAATCGTTATTTAAAGTGCATCACTGAATTACAAGGCTAATGACCAGGGTGTTGATGTTGGGCACCGTCCCACTGCAGCTCCCTATTGAAACTTATTCAGGCTGGACTCCACGGGATGATTCTTGAATATTGACTGTAGAGTGATCAAACGGCAGCAATAAAGCTTTTTTATCTCTTTGTTGCTTTAATCTAAAAAAGAAGGTCTTGGAAAATAACGATATGAATTGAATAAGGAAAAGCGAAGCACTTCCGGCACGGAAGTAAAAGGCGTTTACACGTAACCATTTTGCAAACGGTGGTCTATTTGAACTGACTTAAATTTCTTTTTCTGGTCAGTCCAACTGTGTGTCATTTTAAGCTCAAATTAAAATAATAACAACAAAATACCTTAACCAGATACTAAAAAGGTACGGTGCTTGCTTCTTACTTTGTCACGGCAGTGGTTGTCAATTTCAGGTGAACTTGTCCTTGTGAATAAATTAGCCGCCACGGGACAAATGGCGGTTTTTGAAATGACGGTTTGTCTCCTGAACCGGTTTATCTTCCTCTGCTTCTCAGTTCGAAGTTGATTTAAAGCAAAAATACTATGCATGGCTGTTACGTTGATCACTTGAGACTGGAGTGTTTTCAAGAACGAATGAAAAAGAGGTGTCACTTCAAGACGAGGAAATTAATGACACATGGCGTCAAGAAAATCGTTTAACTAACCGTCACCGCGGGCTTGGGTTTTATCGTGAATGAAGAATACAACGCTTAAAATGCTTCAGCAACATCAAGGTAAGCATGTCTACGTTTTTATTAGACACAGTTTAGTTCACGTCGGGAAGAATTCAACCTTTGCGTGAAATGTTTACATAAACGGCGGCATCTCCACGATTACTAATTGACGAATTTTAGGCAACTTCGAAATTCGAAAACATCGCACGAAATCATTTCCCCAGCTAATCCTTCTAAAGTCGTAAAGAACAGTCCTTTAACTTGCAAATACCGAATTTTTGACCAATTATTTCGCTTCGCACATACTTAAATTAGACGATAAGTTTGACCAATTTTGAACCCTATTAAAAGTGTGCAAAATAAATTTAATTATATTTTGTAAATAAAAGGACACGAAGGACTAAAATTACTTTCCACGTACTTATTTGATGTCATTCTACAACATTTGGCCGGTATTTTCCTTCCAGAGTGCTTTATTTTTTCACGCGAAGCTACGAAACTCGGCATCAATTTTGAGCTCCGAAAGTGGCAATATGGCGGTTTTCAAGGATTATCGATTTTCTCGAAAACAAATCGATATTTAGCCAAACTAAGTATGCTGGTATTTGTCTCTCACAAAGACCTACCTATGGTAAGAATATAAGCGAAATCCATTTTTCGACACTTGCCGTCTTTTGTCTGACCGTTGGTAATATTGGCTCTTAATGGCTTCATGTGGTTTTGCCCAACTTGTTGGAGGAGCGTGTGGATGCAGTGCCGACAATCCGGCAAATATCAAATGCGTCGCTGTGGGAATTTACAAAACATATATCCAAGGTCATCTGGGAAACTACCGCGTGAGCTGGTGAGGGACCGGTCATTATTAATCGCCTGGGGGGAGCGGAGGATTTTTTTCGGGGGGGGGGGGGGGGGTCACATGGTTTTCTAACGAGCGAAAGGGGGGAGGGAGGGGATCAGCCGTCGTAATTGACAGGCATCAGAGGGGGGACCAGAAAAAAAAAAGAGAATTTCCGGTGGCGGCGGGGGGATCGCTTTAAATAACATCAACCGTGTCAATTGATTGCCTCCTTTTGACAGAAATATGCTACATTTTTCTGTTTTCAAAAACTAATCATTGGTTGTACCATGGCTTGAAATTGTTTAAGTTCTATATTTCAAATGTTAAATATAAAAGTTTCAAATTCTTTAAAGGGTCACGTCACTTAAATAAGTGTCTATAAAAGCGTTCGCTCAACGCGGCTGAACGGTGCGGTATTATTAAAAACAACAATAACAGCAACAGAGTAAGATATACATATATCCAAAAACGTGTCCACTGACTCTTGGACGGCCTTCTCGTCAGATTCATGGACAGAATCCTCGCCCAAGCTTGACCCTTTGCCATTTTTTTTCGTTTAGACTGGCAACTACCACCTCCATATAACAGGCTAAGTTTGTGTTTCTGAAAAACGCTGTTTTCCAGTAGCTATAACACAAGGTCCAGATAAAGACTCCTGACAAATTTCACGGTAAAATCATCATTGAGGGATGCGACGCTTGTTAAACTATTCTCGTTTTGATTGAAACAAAAATCTCTTCAGTAACCTCTCCGCAGGTAAGTTTTTTATATACTCTCTCTTTTCTCACTGGTTTTCTTTTTTCACCTTCCTTTCTCTTCACGATTGTTGATCTTTCCCTATGCGAGATGGAAACGTCCTCGTCAGGTTCATTAGAGTTTTGTCAGCTTATTTGAGGCTTTCTGAAGTTTTTCGTACAGTGCCTTTTCTTGTTCTTGAGCTTCCTGAAAATTATTTCTTAAAACAGTTTATCACTTGCGAGCAGTTTCGGGGTGTGGTCTTTTTTATTTGTACAGAACCTTTCACTTGCTGTCGATGAACAAATCTGCTGCTAAATTCAAGGCTTCGTTTACAGTTAACAGTCATTTATAGTGGCTAAGCAGTACTTACACTTTGTTTTTACAGCCATGGTTTGGAAAGCAGGGGGAGACGAAAACTTCCACCACCAACGAGGGGGGATCATTAAAATGCTAGATACTCTCCGGGGGGATCAGGTGAATGCTACGGTGTAGCGACAAAAATCCTCCGCACCCCCCAGGCGATAAATAATTACCGCCCCTAATTGGAGACTCTCTATTAGACTGTGAAGCAAAACTCTTTCTCGCTCGAGCAGGTAAGCCTGGAGGTAAGGCAGCACTGGGTATGTTTTGTATTTTCATTTTTAATTGGGTCACAATTATAGTGATTGTAAAATTTATTTGTGGATTTGCGTTGTAAACAGCATACAAAATTTGAGGAGAGAGGTATGATGGAGGATGAGACCTCGTCTAAAGGTCGCTATACATTGTCTACGCACGAGAAGTCAGTGTTGCATCTGCCAAGGGTCACACATTACGTAGAACTTTCACGCATAAATTGCCGAAGTGTTAAGGCATGTCGCGGCTGGTTGTCTTTCATGACACACTGTTCGAAGTAGGTTCTTCAATTCTGTGGCCTTTTTATTCTTTGAACCGTATATCCCGAAATGCCAGAAAATATTGGACGCAGTCAGCGAAATAGGGAAGGCTTGAAAATGGGGTGTACATGCAGCTGACAGAAATACAGTTGTCACGCACTTAGGTTGCAAAAACTTTGGAGTTGTGGATAGTTATGATTGAGTTAAAAGTTTTAGCATTTCAACGTTGGCTTGCAGGGGTGTTTGACATAGGCATCTCTTATCTCGAGATAACCATTTGCCCAAGGCATCGTGACTTATTTGGTATAAGATCGCGATCTAATAGGACGAACTGTACTGCTCCGAGCTCCTGGTGTTTGCACCCAGCTAAGACGGTCAAAGGAGAACGCGGTATTACCCTATCCCAATCCAGAAAGTTGTTTCACTCGACTGGTGTGTTAATACCCGTGGCGTCGCGTAAGTGAATGAGAAACAATGCAAGTAATTCGATTTGCGCTTATTTTAAAAAATAAACGAATTGTATACCGTAAATGATCTAATAAACGCCCACTCTCAAATAAACGCCTCGTATCTAATAAGCGCCCCCCTTGAGGTACAAAGTTTGTATTAGACGCCTCCCTCTAATAAGCGTCCCGTGTCTAATAGACGCCACCCCCGTCCCCCTTCCAAAAATCGTCTCCGATGACGATGAAGACATCGATATCAAATTATGAACGACATATGTGCAGATTGGATTAGTCTCCTAATCACAAACTCTATTTTTATCTTACTATACTACGCGTCTTACTTGTTTTGTTGACGTTAAAGTGAAATAAGCGCCCCTCTCTAATAAACGCCTCATATCTATTTAACGCCCTTCCTAGGTTAATATAGCACAGTATGTAATTTTATTTTGACAAACCAACGGATGCTTTTCTGTTAATAAGGTTATGCTTCTTTAACATCGAAGTGGTCCTAGTACGGGAGTGTTATCTCTCTTACAGTTTTTCAGAGTACTTTTATTCCCAAAATTTATATTATATTTAAGGCAAAATGAAAAATGCTGTAGAAAGAAATTTTGTCGCGCACGCGCTAGTACGCCCTATACGTCAAAAAGATACCCTAAAATACTTTAAATGCGAGAATCCCAGCTATTTTGTAAAGTAAAAGTACATGTTACAGTACACTTATGACAGTGGAAAAGTAAAAAAGAGCTTAAATTAGGGATAAAAAGTTTTAAGTGAAATTTTGCCGTTCGCGTGCCATGGGTATCATAGATGGCGTGGTTGCACTCCAGAGCAAGCGATTTGGGGAAAAGTGAGGGAAGAGAGATTTAAACCGTAAATTGTTTTATGGCCTAAAATTGTCAACCTCGTTCCCAGGGTCTCTCTCTCCCCGCCCCCAAGAGCGAGAGAAGAGAGACCCTCGTTTGGTCTGGTCACGTGCCTTTCGGGGAATTGGCCATGTTCTAAACGAGCAGGGCAATGGGTACAAATATTTAAAATAATTGACCCCGCCATCTGAAAGAGCATCCAAACATAAGTAATTTGACCAAATGTGAGAGTTATTGGTTAAAACGCAAAGGCATGGTACACTTTTCAAATTCGCTAAAATTAGAGAGGTTTGTATAGACTGGAGGGACACCTGTCCCTCCAATCCATAAAAAGCTCTCTTATTTTATCTTTTTTTTCTCCTTTACTTCAGTGAACATGATCAGTTCTGGTCTCAGTTCCGTTTCAACACAATCAATTTTCTAATCTTGCTCATGGAATAATTGAAAATTATTTTTCCTTTTTAAGAAAATGAACGATATATTAACACTTTGTATATAGTATTAGTTAATTGTTTCTTCTTTTCCTTGGATGACGAGATAACTAAACAAACCAGCTTATCAAGAGTTCAAGATCATTATACACTTATTGCTAAACAGGCGATGTTTCACCATTTATGAGGTTGTCTCAGTTGTTCTAGCGTTATGTACCTAATGTGCGGCTTCAATTCTTCCTTTTGAGGAATTTTGTTTTCATTTCACTTTTACATATTTTCATCTTGGGTAAATAAACCGAATCTTAAATAACACGCACTTGGCTGTACGTTGACAAAGTGTTGCTTTCATTTGTAGTAAAGCTCCGAGCGCGCGTTTCTTCTAATCATCCTCTCTAGTCCCTTGTAACATGGATTGGGTATGAAAGACCGAGATTATACCTGCAGACGTTTTCTGGCTGCTATCCATCTCTTGAATCGAAAATTCACACGATTTTCTGTATCGGACACTCTGAACTACGTTTCACCTAACGATGAAAAAAAAAAGAAAAAAGAAAAATACAAATCCTATGATATATACATTTTTAAACGCGATAATTATTCATGTTTTTCATATGCTAACCAGAGCTCCCTATTCTCTGAGTCAGGAGATGAAACACCAACTGAAAGTGAACCAGCGTATCTCAACTCAGTTGTAACACGTGTGCTTAATGTTTCTTAATCGACATATTCATAAATTAATACGAAAATTAATAATAATGATAATGATAATGATAATGATAATGATAATAATAATAATAATAATAATAATAATAATAATAATAATAATAATAATAATAGTAGGTAAAAAGACGAAGTAATTAATTAAATTAATTAATTATTGTGAAAATCAGTGAGATTGTGTAGTGAAGTAGCAAAGGATGCGTATGATGTGAAGGTGTATTTAGAAATCACTACATCGTTAACAATATTAATCTTTTCTAACTAAACATGTTACTTATTAGTAACCTTGATTGAGTAACAAAAAATTTCTTTTGATTATGTAGCACAAATACAATAGTGTCAGCTGACCAGCAGAAACCAAAAGTTTTGACGAGCTGTTGCATGCTACCAATTGATTGATTGCAAAAAAAAAAAGAAAAAAAAAACCAAATGACTTCCAAACCAGAGAATTTTTCCAGATGGTTGTAAACATTTTTTTACAAGCTTTTACAGAGTTTGAAAAATTGACAGGAAGGTTATATCATCCGCAACTAGTGCAGTTCAACGTTTTTTTAATTCTTTTTGTGTCAGCATTTGCCTAAGTCTTTCTAGAGCATTTCCATTTCACGTTGTTGTTCCTCAAAGAACGGCAATGAAACTTAAACAGTCGAATATTCGACTGACCTCGCATTTAATTCGAATCTCCGAATTATTTTGTTTTAAACGTCGCATTTTACATGCACTTAATTCGGCAATTTGATTCGGCGCATGTAAAATGTGGCGTTTAAACCTGGCCTTAGTTGCAAACCTTATGACGTCAATACTGAACAAATTTGCATAATAGAAAGATGTCAGTATCTCTGAAACGAAAAATGATAATTCAAAAAGAAAAACGCCATTCTACCGAATTTTGAAAGGCCTTTGAAATAAGCAGGAAATATTTTTCATGTCATTAACCGCTTTTAGACCATTACGTAATTTACAACGGCTACGAGTGTGTTCGCGTTGATCAAGTGTCGATTCAAGGGCTGCTTTGGAATGTGCGCCCTGTTGCGACTGTAGTGCTTAGAAAACGAGTAACGATTTAGCGAGTGAAAGCGTTACATTTTAAAAGCGCGGTGTAAGATCAAAAGATCAAAAGATCTTCTTGTATCTGATGAGTAAGTCCAAAGCTGACGTTTCACTGTCATAGTGAAAAATTATCGTCGAAAACAGGGGCGGATCCAGGATTTTTCTTAGGAGGGGGTGTATATAGTTTTTTTTATTTTTATTTTTTATTTTTTGCAGAACGCCAGTTGTATTAGAAATTAAGCCGCCCGGTCATCTCAGGAGGGGGGGGGGGGGGGGGGGGGGGCGGAGAGTGCCAACCCCGTGCACGCTCCCCCTAGATCTGCCCCTGCAAAAAATTTACTACGAGCTTGATAAACATCTGATAACCCTGTTAATCATAACAAAACTGCTTGGATTCGATCGATTGGTTACTGATCAGCGGGATCTATTTGAGCATGAACAAATGGCGTATCATTCCTGACTTGGCTATTGAACAGATGTACGTAAATAGTTTTTTATCCAAGGATGCTGGAAACTTCAATGGGGCACTTTTATTCACTGAATGTAAAACTTGATACTTTTCATTCAATTTGTTATAGTTATGATTTATTGGTTACAGCATTTTTCTGTCCAATTCTATTTGTAAATTGGACATTACTTTTTGTTATTACTCCTAAGCTAAAACGATAGTAGAGCAAAAAACACAGAAACGGCAATGATGACTATGATGCCACACACGATAGCAGCTACGTTCAGCCACTTGGCGATGTTTGAGTTTCTCAGGACGCCAGGGTAATCTCCTGCATCATATGAGCTGTCCACCTGGTACAGAGAAAAAAAACGTAGTGCCACTGTTACTTTTCCATGAGCAAAATTTGTTTTGAGAAAAGAACAACAAACGCCTTCAAAGATGAGGATTAAATAAAAAGACATTCCACCGCAAACGATGTCAGAAAGTACACGTATCTGAAATTACCCAAAAAGACGAAAGGCACGTACCAGAAGATCGATCGATCAATCAATCAATCAATCAATCCGTCCGTACGTCACTCAGTCAGTCAAACAGAAAATTAAACGTTGAAATAACCACGTTTGTTGAGATATGTAGTGAACTACTTCATTAGTATGGAGTACATGTAAACTGTTTAACATGTATCTACATATCTGACGGACAAACTATCTACACAATTAGCTACAATTCACTCTATGGGTGAAAGTAGACTTATCACTTATCACACCGACTGCAACTCGGACACGTCATCTTCATGAATGCAATTGTTGCCAAAAGCAATACATTGGGGAAACCAAACGACGCCTGAAAGACCGTTTTAACTAACACTGCAGACCAGTTGACATGCCAGCCAACACTGATCTGCAAGCCCACTACAGTCTTAGAACATTTCCTTGCTAACGATCATTTCGCTAAAGACATTACACTAGCTCATTCCACTCGAACGCATTCACTCCAATCGTGACAGTGTACAAAAAGCAAGAGAAGCCTCCTTGAAAGAGGCCACAGTCGTGGACCTCTAGGCATGAATAAGAAAGATGAAATGTGATGATATGGCTTTCCGTTTATAATGTATGCATGTTTGTATTTTATATTGTTATTATCGTGTTACATATTGTTATATTTTATTTCAAATTTCGCACTTAACGTTTTTTGTTTTCTTATATTCAATGTTAACTTTTCCATTTCATTGTATTATTGTATTATAGGAATCGTATTGCGCGATATCATTTCTTTTAAATTGCAACGTTCGAGTTTACCAAGAGTCATTATTTGTAAGAGCCTGAAGAAGAAAGGCAGTGCCGTTCGAAATATTGGCAATGAAAATAAGGTTCCTTCGACTGTTAAATCAGGCTTGCTCTTTTTCGTTGATTTATAATTTTATAGCTGATTAAATCCTCCATTAGATACGGTGCTTCTGTTTAGTTACACTTGTCCTTGCTTACACACAGTAGAATCTCACGGCTCCGCAACCATTATTCAGGTCATGTTCAAGGTCCATAGATTTCTCTTACCATACAAGAGAACACCATCGCCGCCAATCCGAGAGGGAAACAACAGAGCATGAAAGTGGCTGTTGATAAGCCAAAGTAATTGTTAGGACGAGGATTTGCCGGCACGATGGTGGCTTGGGTCGCCTAGGACAGGGTAACAGGGAAGAAAGTTACTACTAATAAGTAAAATAACAACGCATTGTAATGTGAATCAGAAAACCGTAAACACTTTAATTTATCTTGGATGTGTAAATTATTGCAGAAAACCATCGAATGACTGCAGTAAATATGAACAAATGGAGAGTAATGGAGCCAAAAGGTTAATTTTTTGCAAATAGTTTGTCAACTATTTCCTCTACTTCCTTTCAAAGTACTGAATAAATTAAAGTGTTCACGGTTTTGTATTTGCACTGTACACTGCCATGCAACAGAGTTCTTACCTATGCAGTTTATTTTTTCCACTTCCTATAGCTAGAACTTTTCCGTTTAATTCCCATACAGTCTTTTAATTATCCCTACTTGTTCTGACCAGAGAAATGACTCGATTTGATTGAGAAAAGGTAAAAAATATATTTCTATCAAACTACCTTAGTTTCATTCAGTAGTTTGTGTCAAAATGTGCGCTATTGAATGTTAGGAAAAAATAACCAGACGTTTCGAGGGTTCATCCTCTTCCTCAGTGGAAAATGCCTATTTTCAAAACAAGGCATTTTCCACCGAGGAAGAAACGTCTGGTTTTTTCTAACATTCAATAGCGCACATTTTGACACAAGCTACTGAATGCATTACAGTTATTGCGCTACACAGTATTATCTAGATTACCTTAGTTTCATATTGCTTTCTCCACCCATGATTTAGTTTTCCACAAAATAAGAAGTAAGTAGTAACTGATGCATTGATTCTTTTGCGGAAAGGTAAACTGCTAAAAATGAATCGTTTTAAGTGATTTCTCTCTTTGTCCTTGTTCTTTTGGTCCTAAGGCCCTCAGTAGGCCAACGCACAATAAAATTGCGGATTTGCAATCCTGGTGAATGGTAAAGAATTCAAAGAACTAGAAATGGTATGATGATAATTCGTCAGGAACGGCCTAAACTTTTCCATCCCAGCCGTACAGTTAGCCTTAGTTCTCTGATCTACTTGAGAGAATTTAACAGTTGTAGCAACAGACAGACTTGCGACATTCGTTCAGTCAGTCCTTTATTGGACTTGAGTATCATTTAGCAGTTACCCGTGATGAGTGTATAAAAAGTTAATTATTTGTATTTGTAAGGGAACTTACAAGCATGGGTACATTGACAACGGTGGTCCTTTCAGGCTGGTGGCGCTGTGGCGCATAGCCTGGCGGGTAACCATATTGAGGTGGGTAACCTATTTGCTGATTGTAATGTTGAAGTTCCACTGCAAAAAAAAAAAAATAATAATAATATCTCTTTCTAACTATTCATTTTCACTAATTAGGCTGTTAGTTCTTGGTAGTTTCTATTTGATGTAAAGCGTTTTTAAATATGTTTATAATATTAGCGCTATACAAACTTATTTTTACTAACTTACTTACTTACTTGCTTACTTACTTCTTTTAATTCATTATTACGGCATTACAAGATATTACTTACAATGCAACAGTTAACTTACAAAGCTTAGAGCAATTTATAATCATTTAAAAGTGGACACTAGTTACAATAGACAACAACTCCTAACGGAAAAACAGAAAATACCTACAACAAATCAACACTGCCCCCCCCCCCCCCCCCAAAAAAAAAATAGACATGATTTACTTACTAATTAAACTTACTTACCTTACTAATTAAACACTAAGGGGCATTCTGAGGCAATAATAGCTATTATTACATCTTGCAAGGTGAGATGAACAAATTCTTTTGTTAAAGAATAGTAATAAAATTCGAAATCTTTCCAGAAAAGTCGAAACGAAGGTGTATAAGGGTTTCCGATTCAGACTTACAAAAGGAACATATATCGTCTTTAATATATCCTATTTTACATAATTTGGTATTGGTATATAGTATACAGTTAAGAACCTTGTACTTACTTACTTACTTACTTTTTTTATTTATTTACGACTGAAAGTGAACAGATTATCACCATAAAATTATAGGCTTAGCGTATTCAGTGAAGCTTGTTTCCTTATATTCGGAGAACGCTTGTCAATCCCGGGTTGTCAATCTCAGAAGGGCGAAGCCTTCAAGCCAGCTCAATCAGCTTTTTTGTAATGGTATAGTCAAGTACCACCGACAGTCAATTACCTGGGAGGATCGATCTCTAGATCTTTTTCTTCACCCGTGTAGCTATTGACAGTTTTTTTGTCCTTTACTTCAGTGAACTTGATCAGTTTTGGTCTCAGTTCCGTTTCAACAATTAATTTTCTAGTCTTGCTCATGGAATAATTGTTAATAATTATTTTTCTTTTTTAAGAAAATGAACGACATATTAAACTCGTTGTGTAAGTATTGGTTAATAGTTTTTTCTTTTTCTCGGATGGCGAGATAACTAAACAAACCAGCCTACCAATTAATAGCTTGAGATCATTATACACAAGAGATAGTATTATCGCTGAACAGGCGATGTTTCACCATTTAGGAAAATGTCTCAGTTGTTCTAGGGTTATGAACCTAATGTGCGGCTTCAATTCTTCCTTTTGAGGAATTTTGTTAAGTGTTGTTGTGGGTCCAACGAACCCGAACACAACACTTTTTATTTCCCTTTTACATATTGTCATCTTAGGCAAATAAACCGAATCTTAAATAACACGCGCAGAACTGTACGTTGACAAAGTTATGTTTTCATTTGTGTTAAAGCTCCGAGTACTCTCCCCCCTAGCCCCTTGTAGCATGGATTGGGTATGTAAGACCGAGGTCATACCTGCATGCGTTTTCTGGCTGCTATCCATCTCTTGAAATTCACACGATTTTCTGTATCAAACACTCTGAACTACGTTTCACCTAAAGATAAAAAAAAAGAAAAGTACAAATCCTATAATATATATTGCTATGCACAATAATTATTCATGATTTTATAAGCCAACCAGAGCTCCCTATTCTCTGTCTGAGTCAGGTGGATGAGTTTAGAAGCCAATGAAATGCGAACTGAAAGTGAACCAGCGTGTCTCAACTCAGTTGTAACACGTGTGCTTAATTTTTTTCTTAATCGGCAAATTCATAAATTAATACAAAAATTAATAATAATGATGATGATATGAAATGTATATGAAATAATTCATATATGAACTGCGGATGTATATAAAGTGATAAATGATCATCGAAGTGAATTTCTAATTTGAGCAATTGGAATAAAGAAGCCTGAAAGCATGGTTTTCAGGTTTTCAGGGGGGTCCTGAAATAAAATTAATATCATCAAAATTACCGTGAAAACCAGTGATTTTGTCTAGTGAAGTAGCGAGGGATGTGTATGACTGGTGAAAATGTATTTAGAAGTCACTACATCTTAGACAATATTAATCTTTTCTAACTAAACGTGTTACTTATTAGTAATCTTGATTGAGTTACAAAACATTTTCTTACGCAATTATTTAGCACAAAAACAAACCTGACAATTTTTCAGATGGTTGTAACCTTAAAAGCTTCAGAGTGACTCTGAAGTTACTGTTCGCCGATTGGGCAGAATAATACAAAGTATTTTTTCTGCTCAATCAGGAGCCAGCATTCGTAGAGCCGTTTGGAAATGGTCTGGAGGGACTCGTTTCCCAGAGGCTCTACCGACTTTTCTTGAAAACTTTCGCCGCTACGATTTCTGCCCGGTTTACTTCGTTTCACCCCGACTAAACCTCCCCTGGGTCTTCGAGGATGACTGGTGCGGTGATCTGGTAACTAATGCGATCTTTAATGACATCATTGAATAGCATCCCTGATAAGACAAAAATTCTTCTCTGCCTCTCCTTCCATTGTTACATCTCCTTCTATTGTGGGAAATGGAGGTTAATAAAAATTGTACTTTTTACTTCATCTTCACCTTCACTATCACAGTGACACAGCATGCAGATACCAATTTTTATTATTCCTCTATTGCGTCATTTAACCTTATAAGGTTAGGAGGTTAGGAACATACATAATATGACACATTATTGTACAGTGGTGCCCCATATTGGAGCAAAAATGACTGGAAAAATGTAGTGCAATAATAAATCGCTTATTCAATGGTTTTACAGATAATACTCTCTTATTACTTGATTTCTTGATTTTTCGTTAAAAGATTACGAAATTGATGAAAAAGCCAAGCGTATTTTCACTGAAATCATCAAATAAGGTGAATTTATTATCAAAATTAAACGAATAATACTTTTATTAGTAAACAGATTGGATATTCTTTCAAAAACAATAACAACTGCGTCGATAGTGCACCTTTCAATAGCACGCTAATTCTACTCAATTAACGGCTACGTCTTTCGCTGCCGTCAATCATCTCAGCGGACCTCTCAGGAAACAGTTCAGAAGGTCACGTCTGTCAGTTGTGATTGGTAGATTTTAATCCATTTTTGTTTCTCTTTTTAAGGTTCTTTGGCTGTCACCATAATTATGATTGACGTAGGGAAAAAATCATTAGATGGGTTTTGAACCTCTGAGTTCGCGTGTTATTGGAAGTAGCAGTAAGAACATTTCGAAAGATCTCTCACAATTGACAGAAATACTTTGCTTTAGTTGTGATGGTTTTAAAAATAAGTACCTTTCAGAAAAAGGATGCCAGTTATGCGTATCAGGGGCGAATCTAGGGGGGGGGGGGGGGGGGAGGGGGTGTCCAGGGGATGGAGCTCGAAATTACTATAACATTTCTATTCGTTCTTTGGTTTAACAACACAACTTTATTACCAAATTATTATTTAGTGTCAATTGGCAAGCCCTTCGGAGGAGAAGGGCTTTCCAGCGTTTAGCGAGCAGGCAGCATTTGCGCTATTTTCGGTACAAGAAGAATGTTTGCATTGCGCTTGCAGCCGCTCTTGTTAGGTTTCGTGGCGACATTCTCCCAAATATTCTGTTTTGAACCCTTCGCCAATAATTGCCGTTGTATCGCTACATCGGCCCATATTTCAACTTTAAATTTGGTCTCATAGTAGGCCCAATTTTGGATCTTTGAGGCACTTGCCTCCTCTCCACTTGTTCGCCATTTTTAACGTGTTTCGTCTGAACATGATCAAAACTACCTCCTGAGGTTGTTTCAATCGTGCAGAATAAACATGTTTCGATCATGATTCGCGCAACGCACCGTCTGATGTGAACACTTTTATAGCGAAACATGTTTCATTCGTGATCAGACTAATCATGTTTCGACCTAGTGTGACCACAGCACAATACAACTGGTATTCTGCAAAAAAGTCAGTTACGCCATTCCTTAGTGGTGCACCCCTCCTAAGAAAAATCCTGTATCCGCTCCTGCGTATTGAAATGAAAATAAGCATTTCCACAGTGAGAAAACAAGCTTAGTGAAAACAGCGAGTATATATGTGGTATAATAGTTTCTTTTAGATACAGCAAGTCGGTGGTTATTTCCAATCACTGTACAGTTCCTAAAAATGTATCAAATGTGGTGGAAAACTGATACTGCTGGTATCCATAAGGAAAAGCTGGTACCTAAATGTGCTTTATACAACCTGTACACAATACGATATTTTCATTCAAACTAAGTTCTTGCAAAAAATTTGTTTATTGTAAAGTGTATTTAGTTTTGAGTCTCCCTGCAGGTAAGCAATTCATCATTTGAGCCAAATTTCCTGGGCCGAAAAATGATAGTCTTCGCAATTGTAAATTCTAACTTGGTACGGACGCGTATACTCTGGGAGCAATGGTATTTCCGTGGGGATTTTCTGAAGATTTTTGCCGACCAGTCTAGAAGTGTTAAGGGAGACCTAAGGAACACGATAAATGTTGTCGGCAATCTTGTAACTCGTGTAAAGGCCTTCAGCGGGGAACTGAAAAAAATAGCATACTTGGCATAGCATTAAAACGAGGCTGAGGGATAAACTTCGTAATTAAAAAGGTGGTATTTATTGGTATTTTGGAATAAGCTAATGGCATTTCGATAGTCTGAGATGTCCGAAAGAATATCGTAGCTAATAAGGATAATTTTGGACACGTGTCCGAAAATAGAGCTGACTTTCTTGCGGCTCTTGTAACCATAGCCCCTCCGGTCCCCCTCGCCATACGTTTTCCTAGTTATGTGAGAAGGAATAAATGTATATGCTGGCGTTGGGCGATTTAACTATATAGAAGAGCTTTGCACTGTCTAGTAAGGCTAGAATAATAGCAAAAGTTTATTTAACCATAAATTTAATATATACGTAACATTTCTACAGTCCCATAGTGAATGGTTTGACTGACGATATCTTCCGCTCAGGTTGTCGAAACGTCAGCCACCAACAACGTTTTTTCCCAGAACTGTTCTCACGCGGACGATCACACTATCGAGCTGAAGCCTAATCTGTGCGAGCACTACCAAAATTTCGAGGGTTGGTGCTGCTGGAAGATATGTTTGGTCTGCTGGGAAAGTATTTGGAAAGGGTGGGCATGGTAACGAAACGACATAATCGGGGATATATTTGGATTGCTCGTAATATTTCACCTTTGGAGATTCTTCAGTCGGCCCCTCATCCACCCCACCTCCCTCCCTCCTCCACTACAGGGCTAAATTGGGACCTACTGCCACACCAAGCGTCTTATTTATAGGTTTCCGGATACCTTACTGGAAATGAAACTTCGAACATGTTTCTGCTTGGAGTGTGGAACAGCTATAATTTTCCCAGCAACTGAAAATAGTGTCTAAAAAGCGTTTATTATCTGTTTACTTTCCATTCCTTGATGAATTCTAAGAAATTTCCTCTTTGGATGCCTCTTGTTGTTTATGTAAATTTTAACTGCAGCCTCGTTTTCATATTTTGGGTAACGGCGACCAGCATAATCAGTTTCACCGAAAGTTTCATCCCAAAATCTTGAAAATCGCAAGGTTTCAGCCAATTTTGAGGTCGCGCGAAAGAATTTGGAACTTCAGCCTCGTTTCTATGCTAGGCCGCCATACAGGGCACGTTCGTCGATGGCCCACAGTAATCGTCTGCACGGGTTACAAAAAAAATTCTAGGAGGGTTAAGGAAGGGATAGAAGAAAGACAATTATTTTTGAAACATCAACAAACAGTTGACCCCCACGCAAGAGCACCCCAGGTTGTCAGGGGACTGTTTGGGTGTCCATCTACTAATTTTTAACTTCAAATTCTAATTTTGAAATCACATTTTACTAAACATTTGAGAAAAACTATCTCTTCCCAAACATTCCCAAAAATCACCCAAAAATTTACAAAACCCCGCTAAACATAGCTTTGTGAAATGAGCATAGAGTTTCTGGATTACTTGAAACGCGGACGAGATATTCGCATGAAATCAAGTTTAGCAGTGGAAAAACAGGCTTCAGGTGTACTACCAATTTGTTGCTATGGAAGGTTTCTAACCGTCGTATTTTGAAAACCAGACTTCCTATGGATATACTTTTTGCACAACTTTATTCAATTAAAGAGTCCTTCACGGCCATATTTGACAAGCCACGTGGCCAGAATAGGAAAATAAACGTGGGTCCGCAATGCGTACATATGTGGACTTTCATTTTGTTTTGATAATGAATAAGTCAATGCACACTATTGGTCAAATATGAGTTGGCAGTCACTCGAAACTCAAAAGGACTCGGACTTAACCTCGAAATCGACAAAACTTATCAACAAATTAACTTTTCTTATTTTGGATGGGAAAAAAACCTTTATTTTTCTTTTCGAGGAACACACCTCGCAATTTACCATGAAAATCGCCTAAAACAGTCAAAAAATGCAAGTGACAACTGAAAGCAAGGGACCGCGAACGAAAATACTGCTGGTGTACGTAGTTTTGTTCGGACTGTAGATCTTTTTAAATTCGATATGCTGTACATTTTCAATGTTTTCACATGGTTTTGTCCATGTTTTCAGTGTAGGGATAGCTCTGTCTATCCTCACTTTCCCTATCGAGACAACGACATGGTATTTCGAATTATTGACCCGTTGAGTAATAGTCACGAGGCTGTGGTCAATGGGCGGGCATTTGAATTTGAGCCCACTCGGATCGTCATTACCACGAGCACTTTATAGACAACTGTTTCCGCGCTGGTTGTTCTATTCTGTGCGGCGTACAATCTGCTGACGAGACCCAATCAGGTCGAAACAGCTGTCCAGAGTTTGCATTCTTGATTTTCGATTTGGACTCTATCATGTCGTTGTCCCGTTAAGTTTTTTTTTCATTTCTACGTAGTGTCAGCCTTGCAGTTATTGTCTTTGTAGTCAAATGCATTCCAAAGTAAATTGTGTCACACAAGTAGAAAACCTGTGACAAGACCCGGGAGTATCTGTATATGACTATATGAAAAGGGCGGGGATGTTCGTCGGAAAATTAGATGTACTTCCGTACAGGATAACATTACGAACAATACAGCAAGGCTGATACTAGGTGAAAAAGTAGACTTTGACACCAACACGACCAGGGATGCAGCCGTGGACAGCTGTCGTGTTGGTGACTCGCAAAGTCTACGTTTCATGTAGTATCAGCCTTGCTGTATTGTTAGTAACGTTATTTCATTTTTTTGGCTGATTAGATCTCTTGTAGATCGTATGTTATCGTTGGCGGTCCCTTGCTGTTTTGAGTTTTTTTTCCCGTGAAGGAGTGGCTCATTTTTTTTTAGTCCCCTAGAGATACCATTTTAAAACACAGTCAGATATTAAGAGCTACAGTCACTTTTAATGGATTTACATCCCCAAGGATCCGTCCCATTCTTATGGGAGTCTATTGGGGGGGGGGGGGGGGGAGGGGAGGGGGGGGGGCACGACCAAAAGACAAATAACGCCTTTTAATGGAAATAAGAACAAGAAAATTCAAAATCTGACCGCTAGCATTCTATTCTAATTTCCATTCATAAAGAAATGTTTCGCGGAGTATGTAAACTGTGATTGCCAAACATTTGTATGGCAATATGTGAATCAAGGGAGGACAGGGGAGGCCCCGTCTCCTGCATCTTCACTGTTATGGTCAGCAGGGGACGTTAAAGAACCCACACACTCATCGTTAAGAGTAGGGCCCGAAGTTTCCCGGTGTTGTGGTCTGGTCTTTACCCGTTGTACCGTTGTACTGCTGAAATGCTCGGAGACATTAGCTCTGTTAGAGCTACTCTATAATCCGAGGGTAAATAAAGTATTCACTTCACACTTCACACTTCACACATTTCCTCACTCCAAAACTTCGGATTCTCCGAACACCATCGAAAGCTTCCGAAAGCGCTAACACGAGTTAATACGGAAAGTGACCTCCCAATCGGGAAAACTGCACGATCGCAATATGTAGACTTTCAATAGATATCAATAGACTTTCAATAGATAAAGAACGTCCACATGTTCAATGCTTCGTTTGGGTTTTATGAAATTCCCATCATTATAAAAGTTATGACGTTTTCAAACACCCTTATTTCCAGACTTTCTTCAATAGCGTACCATTTTTACGTGTAAATGGTAATTCCATAACTAGGATTATAAAGAAGGCTCTGCTATTTCTGATTCTCAAAAATATTTGGAACTCTACCTTCTTCCCTCCATGTTTTAGGGATTTTAAATTCTTACGTGTGGTTTGGGACTTGCACTAGTTACGCGCGCTCAATGTCAATGTCACCAAGACTTTTATTTCTCTAAATTGTACTATAAAGACGCTAAACTGTCAAACTACAAAAAGGTAAATCAAGTTAAAAAGTACTTTGTGTTGTTGAGCAAATCTAAACAAGCCTGTTATACACATTTTGTCTATAGAATGAAAGATTACCCAGTTAATCAAAGCTATGGCGAAACTCAAGAAATCCGATAAGCCCCATTTGAACATGCACTGGTCAGTTCACTAATTCCTATCTACTATTTACTATACCGAAATCGGGCGTTGCTATAAGAAGCTAATGAGACCAACGAGCAAGCAATGATTTAAATGACGGTAGCCATAATAATGATCGTGATGACGATGCCAGACACGATTGAAGCTATATTCAGCCACTTGGCGATCCTTGCGTTTCTCAAGGCACCGTCGTAATCTTCTTCGTCATATGCGCTGTTCACCTGCAATAACAGAAAAGATAATTATTAATTAACTAATCAATCATAACTATAACAAAATTATCGAACCTGATTGGTTCTTAGCATGCCCTATATTCTTACCAAATTGGAGCGCGCGCAGCTAAAGCGTCCAATTACAAGGTGTCCAATAACAAATTTCGCGTGTTGCACATGCGCGCGTTCTTTATTGGTTCCTTATTGTGACTAAATACTCCTTGATATTCCAAAAGCCTTCACTTTCAAAAATGGCTTTTTTGTCATAGTGATCATAAATCCTCAAAAGGTCTCACTTTCTCTAAAGTTTTCCTCGAAATTTTGTAATACTTATGATTTTAAATTCATAATAAGACTTCGTGTCGTCTAATTCCATCTGTAATAAATCGGACTCCCGCTACGCGGTCGTTCAAGTTACAAAAAGTCCAAAATTTCGCTGGACGAATTATTTTGGGACTAAGAAAGTATGATCATATTTCGGATGGGCTGCGATCATTGAACTGGCTTCCAATTAAAGAGAGACTCATTCTAAATGATGCAAACATGTATGTATGTATGTATGTATGTATGTATGTATGTATGTATGTATGTATGTATGTATGTATGTATGTATGTATGTATGTATGTATGTATGTATGTATGTATGTATGTATGTATGTATGTATGTATGTATGTATGTATGTATGTATGTATGTATGTATGTATGTATGTATGTATGTAAGGAAGCATCCTGGGGCCCTTACTGTTCCTCGCGCGTTCTATTGTCAAACACTCTAGTGTATCACTCTAGCGTACAAACGCAACCAAAAATGGTACAAAGAGCATCGAAAGCAAACATTTACATGTAATCATTGCGCACATAAATGATGTACTTATTTTATTTGAGTAAAATGGTTTCCCTCTTCGCTTTTCTCTTCAGAATTTTTTTATCGAGACGAAAACATTGATTTTCTGAGTCTGTGTGTGATAAAGCTCACACTAACAGCATTACGTTCCCTTGCGGCTGCGAAAACTGTAGTTCTATCCATTCTAAAGCGGAACTACTCTACTTCGCAGCTGTTATTCAGGTCATGTACAAGGTCTATAATTTTCTCTTACCATACAAGAAAACACAATCGCCACAATTCCGATTGCCCAATAGCAGCACAGGCAGGTAAATATTGATAAGCCAAGGTAATTGCTAGGACGAGGCTTCACGGTGACTGTTTGGGCGGCCTAGGACAGAATAACACTGATGAGAATAACCATTCTCGTCCCCATAGCCCTTTTCGCTTCTCTTAGCCGGCAGGGCCTTGGCACGAGAAACGAAGGGCTCTGGAGACAAAGGAATTCCAGTCATAGATTCTAGGACTTCCGGTCTTCATGTAAGCAGTCCTGATTTTTCTATATAATGTACGGGAGAGCCATGGCTTCTTTTACTTCCGCTCAAGATTTCTTTGTTTGCCCATAAAAAATAAAAATCACCAGAACCCTTCTTTTCTCGTGCCAAGACACTGCCGGCTAAGAGAAGCGAAAAGGGCTATGGGGACGAAAATGGAGAATAACATAAATTGGTCACTTATAATAAGAATAAACAACCCTTTGGGCTGCCTTGTGTAACAATTTTGTTATCTCAGATATTTGTTTCTACGTGCTAAATTTTTCCTTTAAATTCCCACACAATCCTTATATTAGCACTAATTCGCATGACCCCTTGATATAAATAGACTTGACGAAGTACGCCAATGACACTTGTTGTTTAGTCAGATTCTAAACAATAACCCGAATAGTAAACAGCTGTCCATGGCTGCTACTCCGTGGATAATTGATTGTGCGCATGCGTACAGCTTCTGGCCAAACCAAAGAGATGTATTGTGTGACCATTTTAGGTACGGGATCCGCTCACGCACGCTTTCGGCGAGAGAGGGTGCTTCGATATAATTGTACAATGTACAATGAACAAATATTAATGGAGCAAAGTATCATGAAAGTGCACATCTATTGTTTCTTTTGTGAGGGGATAAAGCCCCTGAGTACAAATGAATTTAACAGTAGGAGCAAACGAGAGACCTGCTGCGTATACACACCAAGTCGACTTCATTCAGTAAGTATTTTTTGACTTCAAAGTTTACCGTCTTTTTGGCAAGCTGTCAAATTTATTGGTCGTTATTTAACTGGAGTATCGCTGAGAAGTCACGAATTCTGCATAAGAAGAAACTGAACAAAGGAACTTACAGGCATGGCCAAATTGATCACGGTGTTGCTTTGCTGGACTTGCTGGGCAGGTGGTGGTGGTGGTGGTGGATAAAATGGCTGTTGGTAACCAGGCTGAGCTGGGTAACCAGGCTGAGCTGGGTAACCAGGCTGAGGTTGGTAGCCAGGTTGAGCTGGGTAACCAGGCTGAGGTTGGTAACCAGGTTGAGCTGGGTAACCAGGCTGAGGTTGGAAACCTGGCTGAGTTGTGCCACCAGGCTGAGGTTGGATACCTGGCTGAGCTGTGCCACCAGGATGAGGTTGGAAACCTGGCTGAGCTGTGCCACCAGGCTGAGGTTGGTAACCAGGTTGAGCTGAGTAACCAGGCTGAGGTTGTAAACCTGGTTGAGGTGTGTAAGGTGGTAGCTGTGCCTTCGGTGGAATTTCCACTGCAACAATACATTATTAAAGGATAAAATTTAAAGTAATCTGTTGAGTCAGGAAATAACAGCAATTTAAATTATTTGTTCCTCTGTTGTTAAATGAACAACATGAAATGTTGAAAATTATGGTAAAATGTTCGATGAGCAATGTGCATACGGGATATTCCAGCGCCGATTCTTTGATTCTTTACCAAGAGATCATTTCACAAGAGAATTAAACACGCCTTTTTTTCTTTATATGGGAATGCTTTAGGTATCCTGATCAAATTCCGGGGTCACGTACCTTAAACGCGGCTTCGATGTTTTCTTTTCAGGAATTTATCAAGCTTTGTTTTGCGTACCCCGAATGTTAATAAACCTGACCTTACCACTTCTATGCACAATCGATCTTGAGAACTGAACCCGTTTTTCTTTTTTTCACTGAAATCGAATCTTAAAAAGATGCATAGTTACTGTAATGTACGTCGACAACTATTATTTGGAGGTAAAGCTCCGAGTGGGTGTTCTGTCCACTTTGTCTCCCTAGCCCCCTCCCCCTCCCACCCCGTATCCCCTATTCCCTTGTAGCATAGAGGGGGCATGTAAGACCGAGGCTTCAGTCATACCTGGAGGAAGATTGTCACTTTTATCCATCTCTTTCAATTCAATTGATTCTCTGTATCGGATAATTTAAAGCACGTTTTACCTGAGGATGAGAAAAGGGGAACATAAATCCTGTAATCTGTATGTCTATAATACATTATCATGATGATATTGGCCAACCAGAGCTGAAGCACGTTGCAAAATGTTGATAATCTTCAGGCCCTACTCCTACAATACTTACACTATGAAAGATGAAATATCCATCATGTCACGAGCGTGGGGCAAAGAAAAATCTGACTCCCCGACGGGAATCGAACCCATGACCTAGCCTCCCAAACACCGGTCGAGCGCTCTATCCACTGATCTACGAGTACTCATGGTGAGCAAGGACATTTACTAGGTTCATATTTACACTAATTGTAGTAGGGTTTTTCGATTTAGCGGAATTGAAATGGAAAATGGTGTTTGTTTCAATTTGTTTCAATTTGCACAATGCAATTTCAGTTGTTATTCATTGTCTAGGAGTAGATTAAATTTGCAGATGTTCTTGGCAAAACGGGAGATTATTGGTGACGAGTGAAATTAGGAAATAATTTCACGCGACAAAACGCAAGTGAAATTATTTTCTTTTTTCACGAGTATACCATTTGACTGTGACAAATTACGCTTACAATCGTAGGTTTTTTACTTTTTTATCGTGTCGAGAACTTCAAGCTTTGAAAAGTTTCTAAGTATATATTTCGGCTAAAGTTTGCAATTTTCAGAATTTGTCAACTCAAACAGCAAGAATCCTTCTTGCTGTTCATAAAATGTTTCAATGTCGAGTATTGTTGAAACCTCCTTGCATTATTGGGTATAATTCGTCATGAACAAATTAAACTGAAAACCGCGCCCGTGTAAAACACTCAAAAATCAGCTCGATGCTATTCATGAAATCGGCTTCGTGTTTTAAAGTCGTTTTGACGTTTTGAAATGTAAATTATCGCTAAAAGTTTATTACGTACAGCACCAAAGTAAACTGGCCTAGATGAACTTCAAGCGAAAATGTACAAAGTTTACTTACAGGATATATAGTATGTCCAAAAATCTATCTTTTTATATACGTCACGTGCGGTGATGACGTCACATCACGTGACAATTACATCATGATGTCAAAACAGCCGCCATCTTGGCTCCGCCATCTTCGATTTCTAAATTTTTCCAAAACATCAGAAAACCGCCCAAAATTACTGAAAAATACTCAAAATATATAAAACAGTGCAAAAAAAACCTAAAAGAATAATGGAAACACAAAAATTTGGAAAAACATGTCTGTCAAAATGACGTTGCCATGGTAACGTCAAGTTCCAGACACATCAACCTATCCTACCAATTTGTTCCCAGATAAATTTTAGAAAAACTCGTAAAGTTTGGCAGCGTTTGGTTGAATCTTGAAAAAGTTATAAACATTCAAAGTCACCGCGGGCACTTTCCGCCCCCCCCCCCCCCGTCTGGATAGGGTTAAGATCATCTTTTAAAACCCTGTACGCCATCTTGATACTGAGACATGGGAAACGTTGGCAATCTTGCAATTTTACATGACTGTGAAATTATAAATTAACGCTAAAATCTCGCGCCAAAATTAAGGAGTAATTTGTCACCCATGATATTATTACTGGAATATGCATACGAACAACAAGAAATCATTTGAATGCCTAAGAAAGAGAGCCAACAAGATTTTAAGTGTGAAAACGTTTGTGAAAAGCCCGAGGTAAACCCGCTTTAAGGTTTCATATGGAGTTCGCTTATTCTAAAACCGTTAAGCCGTTGAAAGTTTAAGCCGCAAGCCGAGCAACATAGACCTGGAATATCATAGCGATATTCTCAGCAGTGCTGAGATGACACTACTGAAGAGGCGCAACCCAAACATGCGATCGAAGAAGAGCTGAACCAAGTTTCTAGAAGAATTCAGAAGCGAGACACCAAGTGTGTCATAGACCCAAACCAGCACACATGGCCGAGACGGACGAGCCTACGTCCGCCCTACAAGTGGTGAAGAGAAAGCAGTATTATTGTCAAATCTAGAAGTTACAACTTTAAAAATGGGCAAGAAATCAGTTTGAAACTTATTTATTTATTTTCAAATGTAGAAAAAAGTGCAGTTTTAGGGAGAGTATCTCAACAACGTGCACTAGTATAGTTCTCCACCTTAAATCTAAGGGATATGGACAACTCAAATTCAACGTGCAATTATAATATGGATGTTTTTTCAAACATTTTTAGCTTGGAAAATAAAATTTTTAAATTAAATTCAAAATTGATATACTCAATGTATCAGTATTTTTTTTTCCTATTTTAATGCTTTAATGGGAGACAGGAAATTATGCTGGCATTATTTGCTAGTATTAGTTAGCATTTGATCTAGATTTGATATAAACATTGATCTAGATTTGATATATAAAAGGGGGAATCTCTAAAGCGGGGAGTTTACTGAAACGAGGAATCTCTAAAACAGGGAATTTTCTAAAACGGGAAATTTACTCAAAACGGGGAATCTCTAAACGAGGGAATTTAATAAAGCGCGGAATCTCTAAAACGGGAAATTTACTAAAACGGGGACTCTCTAAAAGGGGGAATTTACTTAAGCGGGCAATCTCTAAAATGGGGAATCTCTAAAACGGGAAATTTACTAAAACAGGGACTCTCTAATAGGGGGAATTTACTTAAGCGGGGATTTCCTAAAATGGGGAATTTACTAAAACGGGGAATCTCTAAAACGGGGAATTTACTAAAACGAGGAATCTCTAAAATGGGGAATTTACTAAAACGCGGAATCTTTAAAACGGGGAATTTACAAAAACGAGGAATTCCTAAATTAAAATAGGGAATTTACTAAAACGGGGAATCTCTAATAGGGGGAATTTACTTAAACGGGGAATCTCTAAAACGAGGAATCTCTAAAACGGGGAATTTACTAAAACGAGGAATCTCTAAAATGGGGAATTTACTAAAACGCGGAATCTTTAAAACGGGGAATTTACAAAAACGAGGAATCCCTAAATTAAAATAGGGAATTTACTAAAACGGGGAATCTCTAATAGGGGGAATTTACTTAAACGGGGAATCTCTAAAACGAGGAATCTCTAAAACGGGGAATTTACTAAAACGAGGAATCTCTAAAATGGGGAATTTACTAAAACGGGGAATTTATTAAAACGGGGAATCTCTAAAATGGGGAATTTACTAAAACGAGGAATCTCTAAAATGGGGAATTTACTAAGACGCGGAATCTCTAAGATGGGGAATTTACTAAAACGTGGAATCTCTAAAACGAGGAATTTACTAAAACGAGGAATCTCTAAAATGGGGAATTTACTAAAACGCAGAATCTCTAAAATGGGGAATTTACTAAAACGAGGAATCTCTAAAATGGGGAATTTACTAAAACGGGGATTCTCTAAAACGGGGAATTTTACTAAACCGCGGAATCTCTTAAGGAGGCTCACAACGGTTTCCAGCGCTTTCCAGCTCTTAAACTTTGATGGGTCAGTACTACAAATTTTTATCAGTTGCTGCAACAATAATGATATCGACCAAATGTCCAATCATTGCTGAATAAGTTGCGGTCCTTTTCATGACGTCACTGGTTACTATAGCAACAGTTTTACCTGTTAAAAACACCCTTAATTTTCCCTTTGAGTCAGTATAACTCAAAAACGAGTCCGGTGACCCCCATTTTTTATTATTGAATAATGATTGGCATGTTAAGATGGAACTTTTTACAAAGTTAAAAAAATTTCTCCGGAGCAGTTTCAGAGCCACCTTAAATTTTCGAAAATTTAAGGTGGCTCTGAAACCGCTCCGGAGAAATTTTTTTAACTTTGTAAAAAGTTCCATCTTAACATGCCAATCATTATTCAATAATAAAAACTGGGGGTCACCGGACTCGTTTTTGAGTTATACTGACTCAAAGGGAAAATTAAGGGTGTTTTTAACAGGTAAAACTGTTGCTATAGTAACCAGTGACGTCATGAAAAGGACCGCAACTTATTCAGCGATGATCGGACATTTGTTTGATATCATTATTGAAGCAGCAACTGACAAAGATTTGTAGTACTGGCCCATAAAAGTTTAAGAGCTTGAAATGGCTGGAAACCGTTGTGAGCCTCCTTAAAGCGGGAATTTACTAGAACGGGGAATCTCTAAATTGAGCAATGGACTAAAACAAGGATTGAGTTATAAACACTTAAGGATTTGTGGAGGCAGCGTGGCCGAGTGGTTTAGGGCGCTGGTCTTGTAATCCGGAGGTCCCGGGTTCAAGCCCTCCACCCTGCCACTAGCTGGATTTGTTTCACGGTCGTCCCGACTTCAAATCCTCGGTCACGCTTTGTATATAGTCAACTGGTCTGCCTCCAGCCAGTTGGGATTTTTTTTAACCATGTTATGTTCATTTAAAGTTATTTGTTTCCTATGTTTCAGTGGCATGCCTGCAAACTAGCTATCTCGAAGCTAAGTGCATGACCACTATAAACAACATTTACATTACATTTACATTCTCTAAAATGAATCTCTAAAAGTATGAGTTTACTAAAACGGGCAATTGAGTAAAACGGGGAACCTCTAAAATGGGGAATTTACTTAAGCGGGGAATCTGTAAAATGGGGAATTTACTAAAAGCTTCAATGGGGAATTGACGAAAACGAGGAATCTTCAAAAGGGTAATCTACTAAAACGAGGAATCCCTAGAAGGGGGAATGTACTACTGAACGGGGAATCTCTAAAAGATGGAATTTACTAAAGGGGGAATCTCTAAAATGGGAATTGACTAAAACGAGGAATCTCTAAAAGGAATCTCTAAAAGAGGGAATTTACTAAAACGAGGAACCTTTGAAATGCTGAATTGACTACAAAGAGGAATCTCTAAAATGGGAATTTATTAAAACGCGGAATCTCTAAAAAGGGTAATTTTTTAAGGTATCAGTATACCCCCAAATTCATCATTTTGAAGAAAAACATGTTTTGGTATTTTCCAGGCATTGAGACCTTTCATTTAAAAAAATTACGGAAAAAGATTGATTCTAAACGAAGTTATGGAGGTAAAACGAATCTTTGCATAAATTATCTCTAATTGATTGCTGTCAACTGGTTGTCACAATGTTTTTAACTCATATTTGGAACGTAAACTGTTGTGTTGAGCGATTAGTGCGAGCGACGAGTTGCCTTGAGTGTTTACAATACGTTGAGATTTTACTCGGTCATGTCGTCAAAGAAAAAGAAAGTTCCTGTCCCTTTGGGTTCGAAGAAAGTGCTAAAACAATGAAAGAATTTGAGAAAGATTTGGACGAAGTGCTAACGGCCAGCGACAAAAAGGTCATATTAAAATCAGGAGAAGTTGCTTGCACCACAAGATACGTCAATACTTTATTTTTCACGCGTACCTTTTTTGCCCTAATAAAAGCCTTATTACAGATATAAAAGTATCGCCTAAAGATCGACAGACGCGCCATTGTTTTGACAGAGATGCTCTCATTTCCAAAAGCATGGTTTCCTTGACCGTTTCTCCGCTTGCAGGATTTGCAGGAGTGGAAATATCATCACTGAAGTCAGGATTAGTTCCTCGCTTCCTTTACATTGCTTGCGACCGCAATTGCTTTTATCGCTGCCTTAATACATACCTCTGTACAAAAGCGCCGTGGAAGTGATAACTCGTGACGGATATTAATTTGAGACCGCTTTGTAATTGATAAGAGTTCTCTTTGTTAAAGTACACTGAGCCTTCTCTTCTTCTTCTTCTTCTTCTTCTTCTTCTTCTTCTTCTTCTTCTTCTTCTTCTTCTTCTTCTTCCTGGGTGACTCACCTCCTTCAATTCTGAAGATTCTCGTGAGCGTATAACTAAAAACTAAAAATTAGGGTAAGGCTTAAATGCTATGATAAAAGACTAAGTAATAATAATAATACTAATAATAAAGTCAAAGTTAACATCGTTTGGTTTGGCCTTGGTCGGACGGCAGGCTTTTCTTGAAGGCCGTCAAGTTTGGGGCATTTACTGTTTCATTGGCCAGGCTGTTCCACTCTCGTATCGTTCTTGGGAAAAACGAGTACATGTGGTAGTCCGTCTTTGAGCGGGGAATTTTGTACGCATTTGAATTTACGTGCCGTGATCTCCTTTGAAGTGGCGTCATGAACTCTTGAGCGTCCATGGCAATCAAGCCTTTATGAATTTTATACATCATGCAGAGTCTAAGTGTCTGTCTCCTAGTTTGAAGGGAAGTCCACCCGAGCTCATATAGCATGTCCCCTACGCTGGATGTATTGTTGTATCTGCCAAGAACAAATCTCGCTGCCCGACGCTGCACCATCTCGAGCTTATAGATGTTTCCCTGTGTGTATGGATCCCAAACGGTGCAGGCATACTCGAGGGTAGGTCGGACTAGCGTTTTATAGGCAGTGGACTTGAGTGCAGTAGAGTTAATCTTTAGATTCCTTTTCAGGAATCCAAGGGTTCTATTTGCTTTACTTGTGATGGTGTCGATGTGTTTGTTCCATCTCAGGTCTGATGCTACAGTAACTCCGAGGTATTTGGCTGAGTCAGCCGTTTGTAATCTTTTACCATGAAGAAAATAGTCATTTTGTACCATAGCACGCTTGCGCCCCACTCTAAGTACTTCACACTTGCCTGGATGGAACTCCATTTTCCATAGGGTTTCCCATTCGGCTAATTTGTCTAGGTCTCTTTGGAGAACTTGGGTGTCACTGTCTTCATCGATCAACGCGCAATCAATTTCACACGTCTTGTGCGATTAATCTAATTACACCGGAAGAACGCCCCAAAGTATATTTTTCGTCGTATCTCAAAACCAAAATTTCGAAGAGTGTGGCGCACATTTTAAGTTCGTTTTCAATGAGTTTTCAATCTTTTTCGCTGAAATTTGGCAAAAATGTTGCCTGGTGATTGGGCAACAAAACTGTGTCGGGGAATTTTTATGTTTTCCTCTTTCAAAAGTTATGGCTATTTTAACAAAGGAAATGGTTCTTTTCTAAACTCTTACAATTCAACTGCGTTTTAAAAACAAACCAGACAAGTAATCAGAGGGTCTCAATGGGGTGGTGGCTTTTATGGTTAACGGCTAATATTTTGGCCTTTTTACGGCTAACGGTTAATTTTGTTCCGTTACGGTTAACAGACGTGTTAAAATTAATTTCCTTTGTTTTAAAAAAGTTAAAAATTAATTTTTATTGTTGTAAAGTCTTACGACCATTCTGGGATAAAAAAGTAGATTTTATAATTATTATAGATAAAGTAAATTGCTGTAATAAGCTACATCTTCCATTTCTATACTGCGGTAGAAAAATTTACATCTACAAAAACACAGAACTTTTAATTACTGTAAAAGCAAGGAGCAACCATTCTATACAAGTACAGATCTAGAGCAGTTGCTAAGGGATTGCTAAAGAAAGATGGTTTTTGGTGGCAAGTCATTTTGGAGCCTTTGGTAATACTAAATTGTGAATTTACTTTTGTTTCGGTGCGGGAAAGGGGAGAAGGAGAACACTTGCGTTGAAAAAAAAAAGATATTGCGCGCGAGTAACTAATGCCAGTCCCAAACCGCGAATTAGAATCTAAAATCCCTAATGGAGGAGAAAAGGTAGAGTTCCAAATTTTTTTATAGAATTGGAGATAACATAGCCTTCTTTATAATTTACAAGCATAAAATGGAACGATGCTGAAGAAGGTCTAAAAATACGGGTGTTTACTATGCCATAACGTTTATTATGAGGGACGGACCATTAGGAAAGTGATGGGGGGGGGGGGGGGGGGATTTTTAGCTTGCAAGAATTTTTGGGGTCCATTGCCTGTGCAAGAATGTTTTTTATACTGCAGCACTATCCACCGGCGATAGTAATATGCGTCAGGCACAATTTACTATTGAATTAATTAAAAACAGTGCTACTTTGTTTTATTAAATACGCAGCTTGTACTTTAACCCTTTCAGTGCCAAAGTCGACTTTTGTCGACACTTGGAGGAGTGGCGTGTGAAGTCTTTAGTTTACACGTCAATCAACTTTTCAAATAAGCAACTGACACAGCGTGGATTGATCTTTCCATAGGACCATGCATTTTGTACATCGACTGCATTCTGGCGGAGCTAATCGAAAAAAAACACGCTGCGTTTTTGGTGCAAAATCGGTACATAAACAGGCCAACACACCCGTAATTGATCAACGTCCCCTTTTCAGGGTTTACCGATGATTTTGTCCAAACTTTTCCTGCCAGAAAGAAGGATGTGAACAGTATAAAGGAACAAGGATAAGAAAGCAGGAAAAAAGAGAAATCCAAAGTCCAAATTTTGGCTTATGCGCATGCACCAAAGTGAAAAATTGTACATTGTTACACGGAATCTCTATCAAAATGTTGCTGCAATGTAAAAAAGTGCTTTTATAGCAAAGTTTGGGCAAAATTAGCATCGTAAAAATGAGTAATAACAAAAATTGGGTTAGACGGTTAAAAAAACGCGTTTTGGGGGGAAAAGTCAGCAGTGAAAGGGTTAAAGTAATTTTTCATTTTAAAGTTTATTTTTTGACATAAAATACTTTTTGAATAATATTCACTTCAATAAATATAATTTACTTAGCGCCATAGTTCGCATAGTTTCGCTCTATTGTTGTTATTCCCAGCTTCGCCCATAATTAGGTCGTTACCTTTAGTTAGTTACATGCTGGCTCAGCGTCGTTGTTAGTTGTACACCGGCCCTCGGTTAATAAAGTGTTTTTGCGTACGGAGTTTCGTCTCAACTTACTGGCGTGGTGTTCCAAAAGAACTCACAAAGGATGTCTCAGTGTTCCTACTTGCTGTTGGTCGTCTCTCCGAAAAGCTTAGCCTGATTTTTGAGTTTAACCGAAGCTATGACTTCCCACAGAGCGCTGAAGCAATGGTCGCTTACTTCGAACGAGACTATCACTTCGATCGAAGCTTGGGAGAACAACTTGAAGTATATCCTGTCTCTCAATGCTAACTTTGCCGACTTTCTTACCGATGGCTCGTCGTGGGGAAAGAAAACGAATGCTTCACCTCTTCGTGGTTTCTCCAATGATCCCGAATCTGTTCTCCCAGCGCGAAGGAGAACAGCTGCTCAAAATACAGCTCACTTGGAAATGATGCTCGGCCAAATAGCAAATTACGCTCCAATCATTTCCAGGAACTCTATCGTAAAGAATTCTACTTCTATTAACGGCGTTTGGCAGACTATCCGTCAACACTATGGTTTACAATCGACGGGTTCCCGTTTTTTGGACCTTGCTTACATTGCTTTGAAGCCCGAACAACGTCCCGAGGACTTATTCCAATGTTTGATGGCCTTTATTGATGACAATCTCCTCTCCGCGTCTAGCGGTATCACTCATCATGGCGAGGCTCCCGTTTCTGATGAAGAGCTCTCTCCATCTCTCGGGAATTTCATCGTCTTAACATGGCTGCGTTTACTACATCCCAGTCTCCCTCGGCTCGTAAAACAGCGTTATGGAACTGAATTGCGGAGAAGAACTCTAGCCTCTGTCAAGCCCGAGATTTCTCAGGCACTCGAGTCTCTGCTTGACGAACTCCATGCCAGTGACGAGTCAAAGGTCCTACGCTCTGCACCGCCGGAACATCGCCCGCCCATCCCTGCCCGTCGCAGACCTCCACCTAAACCGCGCGTCGTTGGGTCTTGCCCTCTTTGCCAGCAAGCTGGTCGCCAGGATTTCCATTCCCATTTCCTGAGCAATTGCAAGTTTTTGCCTGAATCTGACCGCCTTTTCATGTTTCGGGCCCGTCAAGTCGCTGGTCTTGACAGTGATGAAACCTCCTATGGTTACCATGACTACTGCTTCGACCAGTCGGACTCTCCAGCCCTTCAAGATTTCTCTGGCGTACAGAGCTGTCCTGCTAGCATTCTTCCCACCTTGGAGCATCCTGTTTCTCGTCGTGTTAACTTCTCTCAGTCTCCGTTTCTTCATGCCTTTTATCATCACCATCCTTTACGTCTCACTATTGACACTGGCGCTGAGACTAACATGATGAGAGCTTCCCTTGCTAAGCATATTGGTGCCAAGATCTCTAAAAGCTCCCAGTCAGCTTTGCAAGCTGACGGTCGTACTCCATTGTCTGTGATCGGTGAAACTCGCCTTCCCTTGGTTCGCCACGGCAGATCTCTCGCACTGGAAGCTCTCGTGGTGGAAGATCTTGATGTGGATATACTTGCCGGGACTCCCTTCATGGCTGCCAACGACATTGCTGTCCGTCCCGCCAAACGTGAGATCATTATTGCTGGAACTGACGTGGCTTCGTATGGTTATGTTCAAAGCCCCCAGACCCATCATGCCGTCAGGGCCTGCTATCTTATTCGTGCTCCAAGTGTGAACTGTACCGTTTGGCCTGGTGAATTTCTTGAAGTCGATGCCCCTGCGGAGTTACTTAAGGATTCTCTACTTGCCATCGAACCCCGTGTAGACTCTGTCTCCTCTGGCCACCTCAAGCACGCTCACGCCTGGCCCCACCAGAGCGTTTACCGACTGTCTCCGCGGACACTGTGAGGTTTGTAAATCATTCTCACCGTATACAATAGCCCTGACGCGGGAGGCTAAGTTATGGGAGGATACCAGCGACTGCCAGGGCAAAAGGCGTATCAAATGTAGGATATAGCGTCGACCGCCACCAGGGGAGGTGGGAGGGGCGAATCTTTTACCGTGCCTCCGAACTCCGTTGAACTGACCACGAGGTGACTGAAACTGTGATATTTGAAGCGATGGCTGCAATGCATGATGCTACTAGCGCGCAGGCACAGAATGCTGGAATTTGAACAACTTACGCCTTTCCCGCGCGACGGGCTAATTATGTATGCAGTGAGAATAGTTTCTATTACCTGTTTGTAGTCCATATTTTGGCCACAGAGATGTAAATTTTATTTAGCTTGTACATATTAACATGCCTCAAAAACACGTCTCAAAAAGCGTGCACGTGGAAGCTGCATTATTCGGTGAGGATATTGAATCGATACTGAAGTTGATATTGAAGTTCGCAATACTTGCCAAGCCAAACCAACAAAATAAAAGTGTTATTAATCATAATAAAAATACTAGCAAGCTCTAGTTATTAAAATTCCTTACTTCCAACTTGCTACATTAAGCAAAAGATGAATGAACAGTTGTACGTAGTCACTCTGTTCTTCGGCGGGCATTCTTCGTCGTATTTAATTTGTTCTTCGGCGGGCACTCTTCGCCGTATTTAATTTTCTGATCAAAAAGTCATTGGGACTGCATCCTCTTTAAGGTATCAGCGTACCCCAAATGACCATCTTCCGTTGAAGCTGCTTTACCGCTCCGCGTTTATCGAAAACCCCAGTAAAGTATATATTTTATGAAAGCGTAAGAGTTGAAGATTTCAACAATATATTTATTTGAAGATTTTTTTTTTTTTTTTCGTGCATGAAAAGTTAATGTTGTACGAATAGAGCGTTTGATTTCCAAAAGTACCGAGGGTCACAAATCCAGTTCGTTTCCGGTCGGAATTGAACGGGAGAAAACGATCAACGTCGCTATGTGTTCTTCACACCTTCCTCTAAAAAACTGTGTCGGGGAATATTGATTACTTGTCTGTTTTTTTTTTTTTTAACAGGCAGTTAAATTTTAGGAGTTTAAAAATGAACCGTTACCTTTGCTAAAATAGCTATAACTTTTGAAAGAGGCAAAAAATAAAAATTTCCCGACACAGTTTTGTTGCCCGATTATCAGGCAACGTTCTTGCCCAATTTCAGCGGAAAGCGTCGAAAATTCATTGAAAACGAACTTAAAATGTGCGCCCTACTCTTCGTAATTTTGGTTTTGAGATACGGCGAGAAATATACTTTGGGGCGTTTTCCGGTATAATTAGATTAATTACACAAGACGTGTGAAAATGATTACGCGTTGATCGATGAAGGGAAGGCTCATTTTACTCGAACAAAGAGAGCTCTTATCAATTACAAAGCGGTCTCGTGTTTTGCTTCTCGCGCGAAATAACTGTTAGAAGTCATCAGTGCAGTTACAAGGTGCTCGCATACGGAGGTACGTAACAACAATTTCCGTTTTAATTTGCGACATTTCAGTTAAACATATTTCACTTAACACACTAACATATATATTTAGAGATGCCAAAGACCAAGCGCGGCGAAAAAAGCGATCGCGGTGGCAAGCAACGCAAAGGAACCGGCAAAAGACGAAAGCGTGTTCGGCCAGACAACTTTTGCCATGACTCCGTTGCTTCTACTTCAGACTCTTCAGGCTCTTCTTTCTTCTTCTCGGCGATTTTAGATCGGCTGGCACTAACTTCTCCGGCTTCTTTTTTGGTTGTTCTGCTTCTAATGCCAGCAGTTTCTCCTGCTCAAAATACGACCCTTTGTCGCTTGCGGCCAGAGCTTGGGCCAAATCTTTGTCAAATGTTTTCATCTTTTTCCGTTCCGGCGTATTCTTCGCACTTGCAAACGGACACGAGCTTTTCCTTTTTTTCTTTGAAGACATCGCCGAGTAAATTTCAACGTAGGCTTTCAAAACACTCGAATCAACTCGTCGCTCGAACTTGCGTGATTGTGATAACAGCATGCATGTCGCGTTCCTGTCACGTGACTTTTAATGTTAGTTTAATCCGTTGTGACAGGCTGTTGACAGCAATCAATTACAGACAATTAATGCAAAGATTCGTTTTTCCTTCATAACTTCGTTTAGAATCAACCTTTTTCCGAATTTTTTTTTTAAATGAAATGCCGCAATGAGACCTATTTGAAAGTATCGAAATATTTTTTTCTTCAAAATGATGAATTTTGGGGTACGCTGATACCTTATTAAGGCAAGTCTTAGAAACTTGAAGGTAGAACCCAGAAACCTCCTTACTGATAGATTCTGTTTAATACAGTTTTCAGTGAAATGAGCCGCATAAATGCGTGAGTGCTTGTTTTGGTTCAAACAATTCTCTTTTCATTTTTACAACCCAAAGTTCTCTAAATTTTGAATCTTCAGAAAATTTGAAAGTACTTACTCTAGACTTTGTATTATTTCAGTTTATTGCTGCTCAAAACACCATGATTTTAAGCTTTAAACGAAGTCACCGACTTGGTGAACTTCAGAACTGAACGGCTTTGAATTTCTTACAGGTCACCAACAGTGACGTCTTAGTTGTGTTTCCGACAATTTTTCCCGACAATCTTTCCGACTGCTCCACGATTATGAAGGCCAAAAATAAGCACTTTTAAACTTGCAATATCCCTGCGATGCAAAGTCCAATTACTTTGAAACTTCAGAATATATGTATTTGGCTCTTAATTAACAGATTGGGCAAAAATAAAGAAAAATCAAAATTTTGTATCATTTGACCTTTAAACCAGCGGGTAAGTTTGTCTACCGAGCCTCCCTCTCCCTAAGACATAGCTCTAAATTAAACAATTCTCTATACGCTTCTGTAGTTTTTTATTTACTTCCCGTTGTTGTTGTTGAAGAAGAAAAGTGGCATTATATCATGACGTCCGACATACGATGTAGGATACCGTCATCTCCAAGGTCAAACGCTGTTGAATTACACTGATATTAAAACGTGCAGACGATATAAGATACTGCCGTCTCAGTCCTGGGTCAAACGTTGTTGAATTCTGTTCAATTATTCACGGAAAATGCGCATCAGATGTTTTTTCTTAATCCGTTCATATTGTGATCGTTGGATTTTTCGAATGTTACGGCAACATTTACATTTTTGACTTTTATTTTTGACTTTTGCAATTTTAATTTAATCGAAAGGGTTTCCAAAACAGTTTTGAAGCTTATCAGGCCGCCAGATCAAATTGCATTCCTGGAATACCAAACGTAACACACTGAAATCATATATTTGGAATGCTTCACGAGGCAAAAAACTAGTATACCTCTGACTGTTTCAAAATCTTAGATTTTGCTAAAACATTCAACAACTTTATTTCACCCACTTCATGGAAGACCCCCAGTCAGTAGTAACAATACATCAATTATAATTACAATTTGAATGATGGCTAACTTGAGCGCAACATAGATTTCATTTGGAATCCAAATATAAAATTTTCTAGTTATTTTGTATATAAGACTTGACGGAAATTTTTTAAATGATTTATATGATTTTGTGGTTTTTAAATTTTCCGGCAAGTTATTCCAAATTTGTGCTTCCCTGCACTTTAAGGAGAACTTTCCATAATTAGTCTCCTGATAGTCAATATGTACTTTTGAAGCTGATCGTGTATTGTAGTTGTGTATATTTTCATTTTGTGAAAAACAATCATTGAAGTTGGAAGGTAATTAATAAAGTAAGTATGAATACGTAAAAGAGCTATAAAGTATTGTTTGGTTCATACACAGCCATTTCAATAAACGTTGTTGGACTGAAGCTTCAAGCTTAGCAACGAGACCGAAAGGTGGTATGCGCTGAAGTAGAGGGTGCTGAATACTAATGAGATATAACGAAAGAGCAAACGAGACTTTCTACGTTTTCTACCTCCTCAGTTATTTGTAGTCCACGAAGCGGAATTTAATAAAACAGATATTTAATAAAAACAGGCATTTTACTTAATGACAGGAAAAAACCCAATCTGATAAAAAGATCATGCCCTTTAGATCGTTTCGCGAGTGTTGATCCTGTGTGTTAGTATAGTATCATGTAGTCTATATTTGCATCGCTAGAGTTTGTTTATCTCATTTTCACTTGGCAAACGCTATCAACATATTATCATTAATGTCCGAGTTAAAAAAGCGTTCGAAGTGCTAACTTTTTTGCGTCATTTTAATATTGTTGCAAGTTGATTAAATGATGCACACAACGAACTTTCTGGGACTAGATAATGCGTAGCGAAAACATACCAGTGTGGTTTACCTGACGCACGCAGATACAAACGATCGGTAAACCCGTGGAAGAGTTTGGAAGCGTGTTTTAAGATTTCTAACTGCTAAACTATAAATGAAAGGCATATAGTCCTTTACTTGGGTAGCAGATTTATCGCAATGATTTCTAACTCACTGTTTACAGTTTTGGGCACTGTGCCCACCAGGCGCAACCGTTTGTTTATGGATGGAACACGCGAAAATTAAAGGTGGTTTTTTTTACTATACTCAGCTGCAATTGACTCAAACAGGCACCTTTAACACCCTGAAGAAGGAAGGCCGTGCCTTCCGAAATATTGGAAATATATATAGTTCCCAACTGTTCAATCAGCCTTGCTTTTCTTCGTTTACTATTTTGTTATAGCTGATTAGATCTTCTACATTTAGAGGATCTGGTACTTCTATTTCGTCACGGTGGTCCTTGCAAATTTAAATTCGTGGTAAAATTATCTTGAAGTATGACGTCTTATTATAGCCAAAAATTACGAACATTTAACAGAATAGGAGTCTTACCTTGCTACGACGAGATGAGAATGGAAGTTCAAACGCCGAACAAGACGCAAGCGAACCTGATACCAGAATAATTAAAACTGCTTGTAATCGTGACGTCAACTGAATCTGAAGTACTCTCTTCTCTGCAGAGGCCTCTGTTTTTTTCGTACGGACTGGGAAATAGGGAAGGTGAAAAGTAAGCGCGAGGAGCCTGGGGAGAATAGAAACGAAAGCGCGCTAGGGACACTCCCGTTCCCCCCCCCCCCCCCCCCCCCGCGCTCCCCCTACTTTTTCATTTTTCGTATTTTTTCGCCTTCCTCCACTAAAGGAGCCTCTGCGGAGAAGAGAGGTCCGAAGTTCGAGACAACGCCTTGAATGAACAATTGTCCCCGTCGTTGAGTGCCCTAGCTTTCAAACGCGGTCAAACACTTTATTTAATTTGAGCGAAATCAATCACGATGATATGTAACCCGACGTTACTAATCGAACCAAATCGAACGTTCGATTAATCCAACTTGATCGAACTTAATCGAACCAAATCACACGATTGGGTTCGATTGAGTTCGGTAATCAAACACAATCGAACTTTCACAAAAAAATTTGGGCAATAGAACCTAATCGAACGTTCGATTGCGTTCGATTGGGTCGATCAGGTTCAATTAGTTCGATCGCGTTCAATTCGAGGCTTTGATGCCGCTGAAAGCGACGGCAAAGTCGCGAGGGAATAAGAGGAGGTGAGTCTTCGCAGTGATCTTGCACGCGTGCTTTCCCACGAAATCGCCAGAGGCTGATAAAAGCAAATCATTAAATGGAATGGAACTAAAGTAAAGTTGGATTAATTTTCTATTGCCGCTGAACTTCATTTTTCGGGATTTTTTTTTTAGATTTTACACTCGGTTTAATATTCGTTCACTGGTTAATCAATGTAAAAGGTTAGACCAATAAAGATCTTACTTGTTAAGAGTGCCTCTCCGTAAAAATCAAACATATCGTGGCAAGGGTGGGCCCAAAAAATATCTTTCCCCTACTCGCTTTAGTAAGAGCTCCCGGTCCTGGAGAGAACAGTCTTTGAACTATAATCTGGTGTAATTTGAGTCTGATCAGTTTGCGGATAGTTCTTTTAAACCTTGCTGGAATATCAAATTAGGTCGTAAATTTGCCGATTTACCATGATATGTACCAGTTGTCGGGACAATTTATGCAATTTTCGCTAAAATTGTTCAAAATTACTGCCTATACCGGTCCTAGAAAGCAGAACGTGCTCCACTACAAATCCTTCTCTGGGGCACCCCAAAGAATACTTCGGAAATCTCGACGGCAAAGCCGAAGACAACTTGAACTGAGAATTTAATTTACACGCGCGAGTATGTTTGTATTCAGTCCGTATCCTATTCGTATCCTATTTCCGAAGTGTTTCTTTGGGGTGTCCCAATTTGGTAAGCCTTTGAAAAATTCACTAGTTCTGATTTATCACAAATTGCACTCGAAATCTTGTGATTACCTATACAAATTGTACTACGAACTAGTTTAACTATTAAACTACAAGAAGGTGACTCATGTTAAAAAGTACTTTGTGTTGTCGAACAATCTAAACAAGCCTGTTATACACATTTTGATTATAGAATGAAAGACTTTGAAGTCCGATTACCCAGTTAATAATACACATGCAAAAATTTCAGCAAGCTCATTGGCTAAGAGCACGTGAATTAATCCCAAACAGTGCAAAAAGATGAAATTGAGTGCAGAAAATTGAAATTAAGATGATTGATAGGAAAGCCGCGAAAGCGCGCCAAACAAAATAGCGGCCGCTGTCGGAGGGTTTGGAGAGAACAAAAACATCAATTAATGCAAAGTTTGACCGATTTAACGAAAATTATCAGCGTATAAACTAATATACTAGCAACTGGACGTTTGTGCAGCACAAAAGAGGCTCTACGAAACTACTGAAGGCTACTAATCGAGGATTTTCTTTCGCGACAGCTCGTAAAGAAGGAAGATTACAAGCCTGAATTGAAGTCGCACATTTCAGCTCATTCCCATGTAACTGAATGAGGATGAAAGCACCTGATAATGCATGACAGAGAGCTTTTTTTTGGATTTACAAAGCTTGGCAACTCCGTAATGTTTTAACAACGATTCGGAAAGGTAAGCGACCGAACACATCTTGTTTGTCATCCACTTGCAGAGAAATTTTTGTATGTGTATTATTAACAAGTAATCACATGATTTTTCTCTTGCAATTTGGGATAAATCAGCGCTCGTAAAAAATTTACTCGTGCTGATTTATCCCAAATTGCACTCGAAATCATGTGATTACCTATACTTATCCGGCACAGTTATGGCAAAATTCTAGAAATCGAATTGGTACCATTTGAGAATGCGTTGGGAAGCTCATATATAATGCGCCCGAGTTGGTTATTGGACATTATTAAATTCGCAACCTCGGATATTGCATTTCTAGCTTTGTGATTGGTTTACTGAATCCCGGTTATCAGCTAATATACATACGTTTGACCTTATATGGGAAACGAGTGCGGCAAGTCCGCTCAGCTTAAAATGTTCCTGTGGGAAGCGAAAGTTCCATCAGGAAAATGGCAAATTTGGCGAGCTTTATAAGCTTATACAAGAAATAATCGACAGTGCCTTCTCTTAAACCACACAAATACCACAAAAATGCCATAGTTGACTCAACTACGTAAAACTGAAAGGATTGATGCGAAATGTTTAATTAAAATACTTTAAAATGTACAACAAGAGCGACTGAACGAAGAAGAAAAGCAGCAAATAATTTACGGGAAGACCAGAAAACTGACACAATTTCATTCATTGTTCGACGTAAAATTAGGTTCAGCACTTTAGTTAAGTTTGTTACCTTTCAATCTTGATCTTGTCCTTTTATACTTCAATAAACTTCATCGACTCTGAGTGCAATTTCGTTTCAGCATAATGTAGTAGTCTTGATGACAGCCGTGGAGCCGTAAACAAGTACAATATGTAAACACACTTGCTTCGCTCGTCTTACACAAGGCGTATAATTTCCAGAAAAGCTATTGCTTCGGATCTTCCCGTAAACCTTAATTGTTGCCACAATTTTCCAGGATGAAAAGACGATTTACGAGGAGATTGTCCGAGGAAAATCTTCAGGAGAAAACTCTCTCGCTGATCTCTCGTTCGCCACAAATTTTCCCGCCGCCTCCAACTATCACTTCGTTTACATCAAAATGAAATGTCCAGTTGATTTACACTAAAGAAGAATTTAATAAAACAATTATTCCATGAGCCCTAGCCTGCGAATACAGCCGCCTCTCCACGCTCCGACCCGAACGCGGCAAGTGGGTTGGAGCGTGGAGAGGCGGCTGTATTCACAGGCTACATGTGCCCGCGTTGGATACAAGTGGTCATAGCCAACTCGGCACTTCGCGCCTCGTTGGCTATTTACCACCTCCTATCCAACGCGGGCTCATGGAATAACTGTTAAGTAACACTGGAATGCTTTACAATAAATAGGTAAAGGGGATTTATTGCAATCGTACTTATCGTGTGATTACAGACTGAATGGGATCTACTTCACTCAGTCCTATTTATTATCTGAAATCGGGCTTGGATATAAGAAACTAAGGACACTGTCAAGCAAGCAAGGAGTTAAATGCTGGTAGCAATAATAATGACGATGATGATGCCACACAAGATCGAAGCCAAATTAAGCCACTTGGCGATGTTTGCGTTTCTCAAGGCACCGTTGTAATCTCCTGAGTCATATGAGCTGTCCACCTGGTGAAGACAGAAAAAATATTCATCAGTTACTTTCCATGTGCAGAATTTGTTTTGTAAAAAGGAGGACAAATGATGAGGATTACAAAGACATTCCAACGTAAACATCCGCACGTTTACAAAAAAAAAGCATTATATGCAAAGTATATTCAAATATTGCGCACGTACATGTTGTACTGATTTTGCCAGGGGGGGCAGGGGGGGGGGGGGGGGCTGGCTCTTCTGAGATAATATTTTAAGTAAACAACATAAAAACTCTATAATTCAGGTGGCAAAAAAGCGCAAATCCAAAGAATCAACTTGCCATAAATCTTTCCTAGTACATCTGCAGTGGACTATGTAAGTGCCCTGGGTGTGACACAGTGTAACCTCCTCCCCCCTCCCCCCCCCCCTTTGGAAAATCCTGGCTACCCCCCCCCCCCCCCCCCCCTGTTTGCTTCCATCTTTCAAATTTGTCACACAGAAATGAAAACTTTCTGACAATACTACGTTCCCTCGCAGCTGTTGTTCAGGTCATGTTTAAGGTCTATAATTTTTCTTACCATACAAGAGAACACAATCGCGGCCAATCCGATAGGCCAAGCGCACAGCAGGCAGGTACATATTGATAAGCCAAGGTAATTTTTAGGACGAGGATTCGCCGGCACGATGATGGTTTGGGTGGCCTACGACAGAATAAAACTAATGAGATTGACATATAAATTTACCATAATAAATAGAATAAACAACCCTTTGGGCTGCCTTGTGTAATAATGTTATCTCTTATTTATATTTTTTTTTCTATGTCCTTACATTTTTCCTTTGAATTCGTATATTTTAACGCTACTTTGCAATAATAAATGGTGTGCAAAGACTGCAGTGCACAGGTTAGTTAACCTCGCGTTAAAGGACTTAAACCTCCGTTTTACATCTTATCACTTTCTTTGTTTTGAACAGCGACACGGCTTATTTGAGGGTCTGAATGGGGGTACCTCGATAACACTAAACACTTAATTTTTAGGCTCTGTAACATGAAACAGTAAAATTTTAGGCATTTTAACACTAACAGTAAAAAATTCACTAAAACAGTAAATTTTATCCAGGAAGAAACAAAAACGGCTTGACAAAAGCCAACATTGTTTTTTTAGTATATCAAGACGTTTTCCGCCATTTTCCGACGACTCCCGATCATTTCGGAAGATTGCCGAAGACTAACGATGATCACCGGAGACTACCGAAGGCTCTCGAAGATATCCGAACAATATTGAAGATTTCCGAGGAGAAATCCGAACTTTTTTCACAACCTTTTTGTCGTTATATTCACATATGAAAAAGATATATTTCGACAGCGTAAAGATACGATTTTTTTAGTTAAAGAAATTCTTGCAGCTGGTGGCATACATGTATTTTGCTCGATTCCTTCTTGATTTTCAGTCAGTGAATCGTCTTTTGCATCTTTGTGGAATGCCACTTTCGTACAAGAGGGTTAAATGGTTTAATCAGACACCAGATCCGCCTCAAATTCCAGCTTTCCACACTCTTACAAAAATTCACAAGCCGACTTTGGTCGGCCGTCCTATCATATCGGGCTGTGAAATGGCCCAACAGAACGCCTATCATCCTTTGTAGACAAACTACTTCAGCCTATAGCGCAAATACAGACTCGTATCTGAAAGATACGACAGATTCCATTACCTTAATTGAAAACACTAAGGTTCCAAGTAACGCAATCCTAGTCTCCATGGATGTCACTAGCCTTTACACAAACATCCCGCAGGAGGAAGGAATTACTTTAGTATGTCAAGCATACGAAACCTTTCATGACAAAACCCTCCTATAGCTACACATTATCTTAGAAAAATGCTGAGCCTAATCCTAAAAGAAAATTCCTTCCATTTTAATGGAAAAATCTATCTCCAAACACACGGAACAAGCCATGGGCACTAAAACAGCATTTGCCAATATTTTTATGGCGAAAATAGAAAAGGAGATCTTGAGGCAAAGCACTAAGCAACAACTAGTGTGGGAAAGGTTTATTGAAGATATCTTCTGTTTGTGGGACACAAACAAATAATACATTCAGCTTTTCATTGAGAAATTAAATTCTTATCACCCTACAATCAAGTTCACCGATGAAGTCTCCGAAAATGAAACAACATTCTTGGACACAACAGTCTATAACGGAGAGCGATTCGAGAATGAAAGCATTCTTAACGTGCGTTCACATTTCAAACCAACCGAAACCTTTCAGTGCACTCACTTCAACAAAGGTCACCCACCAGGCGTTAAAAAAGGCTTTTTCAAAGGAGAAGCTCTCACACTTCTAAGAACAAACTCTTCAAGAGTTACTTTTACAGACAGCATTAAAACCTTCAAAACGTGCCTTATTTCTAGGAGTTATCCTAAGAAATTGGTGGAAAAGATCCTCTCAGAAGGTAACTATGCAGACAGAAAAACAGCTCTAACACAGAAACAGAACGCACAAAAAGCTTCTACCCTTTGTGACGCAATTTTAACCATCATTACAATGTTTGGAAAGCATACTAATGGACAAATGGCATTTAATACAAGAACAACCATTACTCAGAGAGATATTCAAGGAGCCTCCCTTGATTTCTTATAGAAAAGGAAAATCGCTTAAAGACATGCTTGTAAAAGCAAAACTTTAAAGGCTGTGGCACAACACAATAGACACACAGCAGGAGTTGCGTAGCTCTGTCAACCCCCATTTTAGTCATGATTTTTGAAAAGCAGGTAAAAATTTACAATGTTATAAGACGGAAAAACACTCCAAACACTTAACAGTATTTTTTCCGGAAACAGTAAACATTAAGAAAATGGCCATTATAACAGCAAACACTAAAAAATGTGGGCAAATAACAATAAACACTAAACCCCATTCATACCCTCTTATTTCTCTCGAAGTCAGTGTAATTGCTGTCGAGTTAAATATTAGTGACGTAACTTCTAGAAGATCGTATTTCGGAACCTCGTGCGTTCAGTTTTTGCGTTGTGTGCGACTGTGCGAAGGATTGCTAAGTTTGTTGCGTAGTTACATATTGTCGTTCCTAACTTATCCAGGCGTACAAGAGGACAATTGGTAAGCAAGTTAAATGTCACTCTTTATATAGTTTTATTTCCATTAATCTCCATTTCGTTATTTTGTTAGTTCTTGCGTTAGTGCATTGTGTTATGTAATGATCGTTCGGCCTTGTTCCTTTCGCGTCGCTTAGATTAGATTTTGTTTGTATTCTAGTTTGACGTTATCGATCATTGGATCAATTTCTCGTAATAAATCATCTTGGAATAGTACGAACACGACGTCCAGTGGTTGATATTAGTACAGCGATATTCTCCCGGCCGATATTTTCGATAGTTTTCGGCGGAGACAAGCGACAGCCGGAAATACGTCTGCGTTCGCAGGCTACGTTAACACACAAGTAGACGAAAAAGCCCAACCTTAGAATACCTGAAATTGATTTACCGGAAAATCAGGGAAATTACTCTCTAAAACCAGTTAGCCACTATCATAGCAAATCAGAAAACGAAGTCTGACTTTAAACAGCTGGAACAGTGACTGTCTGTATCCGACAACGTTCTGTGCAGTTATCGATTTTAACAGAATTTTGTGAATTTTCGCAACTTTGAGCATGGACAATAAAAAATAAAAATAAAATAATATAAATGGAAGAATCTACTTCACTTTCTCTCGACATTGTAGTTACAATAATAATTTTAACAAAAAATTTCCTTCTGCCTGTGTTATAATCTGACACTTTGTGATGTTCTTTCATGCAGACAAACAGTTTTTGTAACACTGATGAAAAATAATTTGAGCACTTTTAAAGAGCGTTTTCATATAACATCACAGCAGCCATAAACAAAGAATCGGCGGCCGTATTGGTGCACTAAGCCGTTCCTCTGGGAACTCAACTCTGTTTTGATGTAAAAATCGTCTTTTGTTTTAGCAAACCAATATGCCGCTGGTCATGTGAGTGAGAACGCTCTATTTAAGAACATGAATACGCAAAGTTACTTTTGATATCCCCTGAAAGCTGTCTCCTTCCCCCACCTGCAGTGGAGATGTCATTGTCTGTCGTCAGAAAGTTTCTTCCTTTCCTTTCGATGACTTTTCGATGACTTATTGCACTGTAGCGTTTTAATTGAAGTTTGTATTAAGTGTGATTAGAAGCTGTTTCTTTTTCTTTCTCAGTTCATCTGCTTCCAGGTACCATTTTGCTGCACATTGCAATAATGATAGCACTCAGGGTTACTGCTTCGTTTTTGGGAAGCCGTCAGCTTTATTGGATTTTATTTAATCGGAGTTTAGCTTGGCAATTACATTGCGATGTCTGCATTTATTATCGTTAAACTTTCTTGTTATAAGGGACTTACAGGCATGCCCACATTGACCACAGTGGTGCTTTGCTGAACTTGCTGGATAGGCTGTGGTGGATAGGCTAGCTGCTGAGGTGGCGGGTAACCGTATTGAGGTGGGTTACCATGTTGAGGCTGCTGACCAGGATGAGCTGGGTAACCAGGCTGAGTTGGGTAACCAGGCTGAGGCTGACCAGGATGACCTGGGTAACCGGGCTGAACTGAGTAACCAGGCTGTGGTTGGTAACCAGGTTGAGCTGGGTAACCAGGCTGAGGTTGAAAACCTGGTTGAGCTGTGTTAGGTTGTTGCTGTGTGTAAGGTGGAAGTTCCACTGCAAAAATACAATCAGGAAATAACATGAAGTAACAACAAATGTTCGATGACTAATATACATACGGGATATTCCAGCACCATTCTTTTTCCGGGTTGGCAAGGTAAATAAAAGAACTTTACCAAGAGATCATTACACAAGAGAATTTCTAGAATCCACCATCTGTATTTTTCGACTAGCTATTGTTTGGCGAAAAAGCTGCGAGTGGCTCTACTCCCTATCCCCTTGTAGCATGGAAGGTCTATGTACGTCTGAGGGTTTATTCATACCTGGAGGAGGTTTCTCACTGCTATCCATATCTTTAATATCAAATGATTATCTGTAACCCCTTTTACCTGAAGATGAAAAAAAAAATATATATATATATATATATATAATATAAATCCTCTAATCTGTATTGCCGCGTACACCTGTGCAATAAAATTCTTGTTTTATGTTTGGTCCCGGTGCGCGCTAGATGAATTTCTAGCGAGTCTCAGTCTTCGTCAAAGCTAAATAAAAACTATTGTCTCGTGAAAATGAGGCATTATGTTTGGAATAAGAGGCTATGAAACAGGCATCAGTAAGCCGCCTTTTGGCTTAAAACTTCTTCGATAACTAACATTTGCAAAATCATTCCAAGAAACGTGCTAGCACAATCAGAGAAAGATTAAGTATTTAAAGATCTTTAAACGACTCTGTGCAGTCCTGGAAATTCGTGAAATGGAGAAATTCGAAGATGGCGGGTCGAAGATGGTGGATACAAGCTAACGGTAGCAAAATGGCCGATTTTTGAAAACATACAGTAGAATCCAGTACAGTATAAGGGGTACGCAAATATTGACCATTTCTCAATCTCTTAGTGTCTTTTTACTCTTTTTATTGCATGCACCAACAAGATTTTAGTCTATTTTATTGATTTTTATCAAATTTTACCAATTTTATACTTGTTATTACTCATATTTAGGTATTTTTAAATTATTGTAATTTATATTTTAATTGTTTAGGAGAGGGCCACGGGTTTACCAGTCAACGACTGTAAAGTGTTTACCCTCTTAAAATAAAGTTACTTTACTTTTACTTTTCAATCTCGACTTCTCGAACCCCCGGGGGAAACGAAAATTGGTTTGAGAAATGCGGAGTTTCGAGAAACCGAGGGTTCGAGAAATCGTGATTCTGCAGTATAACGTAGTTCACGTCATACGACCCTAATATTTAGATTTAGGCAGGCCTAAAAGCGGAGCTCCCATTTATTAATTATTTTGCTCGAGTTAATTACAGTGTTGCTAAATAAGTACACACTATATTTCTAAGCTTTATACGGTGGCCCATATAGGTATAAAATAAATTTTAATCGCTCATGGTTTAACTTAATATCTTAAAAACCTCTCACGGTTTTGTTGACGAAAGGGACGTCAATGCATTGCCGTTAACATATCGACCCGTCTGAAAAACTCTGAATTTTCTTGCCCGTGACAGGTTCTAAACTTGAAATTGACGAGTGCACTTTATTGGGTTCCTCACGTACGCAAGTCGGCGCAAAACAAATCTTTGTAACTGTTTTCAACGTTTACTGTACACTATTAAATTAATACACCTCTAGGACTGGCTGTTTTATCGTACTCGTTGCTAAGAAAATTTTATGTAGAGAACTGAATGAATTTTCTTCATTTCTGGTAAGTAAATATGCGTTAGGTGAAGCCTGAACTCACTCAGCCAAGCACAGGTAACTCGCAACGAAACCGGCGAAATATTCATTTACGCATCTAAGATATTTCAACACACTCACTGATAAGCAGTGATAAGAGAAACAAAACAAATGCAAGCGAGCCGAAATCGTGATTTTGATGTCAATAATTTGTTTTTAAAAATCCAATAATGCACCCTGGATCACAGTTAACTCCAGTAACTGAAACAGAAAACAGTTCGTCTAAGCGAAATATTTAATAAACAATGTCTGTATCAAATGTACGAACATGAACACGTTTGATAAATATTTACGGGAAGATCAGAAAACCGACACAACTTCAAAAATGAAGTATAATTCTCTCAATATAAAATTGGGATTATTCTTAGTGCACACATTTACGTTTGTTACCGTATTATTGGAGAAGGCTTGTAAATTCTGCAGGGCAAAGCTTCCAAACCAGCCCAATAAAAATATCGGAGACGAACACGGCAGTTTCGTTGAAAGATTACCCCAACACCACCGCGCATAAATTATATGAATTTTCAGCGAAGATCAATTCCTTTCTTTCCATTGGTGTAGCCTTTGACAGTCTTTTATGCTTCACTTCAGTGAACTTGATCAGCTCTGAGTTCAATTTTATTTGAGCTCAATTCAGTGATTTTCAGCCTTGCTCAGCCGCAGGTCGAACCTTGGTCATCGCTCTTTTTGACTTGTAGTCCTATATATAATCTTCAAGTCGGCAATTATTTCGGATCTCCCCGTTACGAGGTTGTCCTAAATCATTTGGCACAAGTTTCCATAATGTAGATGAGTAAATAGAGCGAGAAATATTCAGGAAGACTTACTGTAAGTTCTCCAACAGCTTTCTTCGCGTCTTTCATTCAGCTTACAGTGCAAAAGTGAACAGTACGTACCAAAGATTTGCCGCCTTTTCATGCAATTGCTTCGTTTAAGTTGATATGAAATGTCCAGATCATTTTTTTGATGTGAGAAAAAATCTCTGAAGTATACATAAAAACTTAAGATGTGATGGGGTAAAAAATAATAACGAAGAAATATTTTCTCGCTTTTCCCGCGGTGAGCTTTTGCCGCCTTTTCACCAAATCGATTCGTGTAGTGAAATGAAATATCCCTAGTCGATTTTCAACATGAAAAAAAAAATGTACAGTGTCCTACAACCTTCTACGATTTTTTAACTAAAGGGGGATGGTCAAAATCAAGCATGTAGGAGGCCTGCCCAGGTCAAGCTTTTTCTGGAGTATGGCCGCCATGTTGCACGACTTCGTTCGTATGTTGAGCGCACGCGCCCGCGAGCCATGCCGCTTGCCACCGATGACCATGAAAACTCAAACGCATGGTTTTCTTAATTTCTATCCTTGCACGATAGTTATGGGGCTCCGCTCTGCGGCACTTCGGGCCGCTGTGGAGCTCCGCTATAATTGGCACAAAAATACATATATCTTATTAGACGTTTTGTTGTGTAGTATCGCCGAGTATTTTTACGAGTTGTGCCGTATTTTGACGAGCCCGTAGGGCGAGTCAAAATACAAACAACGAGTAAAAATTCTCGGCGATACTACACAACAAAACGTCTAATAAGAGATTTATTATTCAACAAGCCAAAATGTTATGTCAAACTAGTCAAAGCGGGCGAATTTCGCGGATATTTATTTGCCGCGAATGCGTGACAGAAGTATATCCAGCTAACTGATTGGTCAAGAGCACGAGAACACGTCAAAAACCTGTCTAACCAGTTCTCTGGAGTACAAATATCGTGTGATATTTGTACTCGTTTTGGGCGTTATTTGTACTCTACGAAGCAGTGTTGGATAATAAATACACCTTATTCGATGGTTTAACATATATTACGCGCGGATATTTTGCGAGTTGCAAAAATGTTGGATGAAAATGTTTGACCTAGATCAAACATGGAAACCATTTAAATGCAATGTTGAGAGAGGTGGCTAAACGGTCAAACATGCCCTTCCAACTGAACAATGAGCAAAATGTTCGCTCGTAGTTTATGATAAACCATCGAATAAGGGATTTATTATTCCACTAAAAATGAAAGTTTGGTTCGGCCATTTGGTTGCTCCGCTTTCAGTCCATATTTTTGCCCTGTTCTACAGTGTAATAACGTGGCATATTTTGCACGTTCTTTTGCCCTATATGGTAAAATGGCGCAATAGTGGAATAATAAAATAAAATATTTCTTTTCTGGCAGCTGTATAAGCGATTGCTCTTTAATAACTTAAAAGCTCTATTACAGTATGACACATTTTTTAAAGTGTCTTCTTGGAATTTTTTTTAATATTCCAAGAAACAAAACAAAATAAAATGTCCGCTTTCCCACTGTAACAACATTCTGTCAAACATGACGCGTGATGCCGATTTAACTTTTTAATCAGCTTCTTCAGTTCAGCTTTTGTTTTTTTTAATAAGTCGCTATTTTCGCCCTTCCTCTTCATGCATTTTTTGAGAAAAGACCTCGGTGAAGTAATAAACAATAGCGTACGAAGTTTTTTCTTATAGTATCGCCGTTTATTTCTGTATGTTATACAAATTTAATATACAATCTTTGTTCACTGTCCAACTGAAAATCCACGCGCGCAATTGGTTACAATCGAGCACGTGATTTTACTTTACCTGACGCCAGCAAACTCCGACAGTGCGTTATTGACAATAACGCATAAAAATCGTACATTATTGACAATGGCTCCAGCTGACAGATTTGCAGAAATAATGGAAGAACAAATCCCTCAAATTATCAACGAAGCGGTACCCATAAATACCATAAGGCATCTTAAACTACGCCAGTATAATTTTGTACTACTTAGATACAAATGAATTCTTATTTATTGAAATTCTTGTTCAAAGTTCGCGAAATTGTGTTTTGCGTGGAGTGTACTCAGATTATGTATTAAAAGGGTTAGAGGCTGTTAGTTCGTGTTTTGTTTACAAATACACGCACTTGCTGGCAGCACAATGAACGAGAAATTTTCAATAATGCACTCGGCTACACCTCTTGCGGCCAGCGCGTGCGTGTATTTGTAATGAAACAAAACACTCACAACAGCCTCTAACCAATAAGTAATCCTTCAACTATCAGCAAAGCTTTTAAATAGCTGGATTTTCTCACAAGATAACCATTGGATGGCAGGTGTGATCTTATGAATAATAACACATCGGCTTAAACAATAAACCAGGAAGGAATAGGCTGATGCGTCGTTCTTTGTGTTAAGCCCCGACTAAACGATCAAACATTTTCATCCAACATCGAGTTGGAAGGGTATGTTTGACCGTTTGGCCACCTCTCTCAACGTTGCATTTAAATGGTTTCCAGGTTTAATCTAGGTCAAACATTTTCATCCAACATTTTTCTTCCCGAGCAAATATTTGATCGTTTAGCCACCTCTGCAAACAAAGCAAGCCCAGGCGGGAAAAAGGAACCAATTAGAAACCGAATCTATGTGACGTCGCGCCATAATAGAGAGCTTAAGCACAGGCGTTTTTGAGCCACGGACGGCAGCCGGAAATGGAACCTTCTCGCCTTTAGCGCTCATGATTGTCAGCTTTTTGTTCATAAATTCAAGTTGTAAGTGCTAGAATAAAATCTTTCTAAATTATTTTTGGAGGTAAAAGTTCGCCAAAACCTTAAACATTAGCATTCCGGTTGCCGTCCATGGCTCAAAAACGTCTGTGCTAAAGCTCTCTTGAACAGTCTTTCGCACAAAGCGTCATGTGGGCTTATTTTGCTGGATGGTTGATCAAACATCGTTTGCTTGTTTAGCCAACCCATGTTGTGAGCGAAAACACGATGCTGGACGAAAATATTTGATCGTTTAGCCGGAGCTTTACTTCTAAGTTTCCTGCAAGCATTATCCCTTCTGATAGCGGCAAGGGTAATTTGCCGAGCGCAGAACGCAGAACGCAGAACGCAGAACGCAGAACGCAGAACGCAGAACGCAGAACGCACCGTTAACAGGCTAACCTGAGCGATATTCAGGCTAACCTGAGCGATATTGGTCGATATTCAGGCTAACCAGAGTGCTATTCAGGCTAACTGGAGTGTACCTGATTTGACTGTTTACGGTTAGCTCTTTGCTTGTTTCTGTGATTTCGTTCGGCGTTCGGCAAATTGCCCCTGCCGTTCTGATAGGCCTATCAGTTCCTGTTACATGAAAAAATACAATTCAATCACCAACATGAAATAGCCAAGTTACTGTGTCAACAAAACCTCTTTTCATCCTTTTCCGAGAATTGATCCTGATTATGTGTAGCGCTAAAGTTCGTTTATCTCATTTTCACTTAGTCAACGCCATAACTAATATCACTAATGTCCGAGTTAAAAAAGCGCACCGTCGAAGTGCAAACTTTTTTTCGCATTTTAATATTGTTGCAAGTTGATTAAGTGACACACATAACAGAGTAGTTCTGAGACTAAATAATCTGAATTAAGAAGACGTGTTTGTGTGTTTTACCGTTCACACGCAAATACAAGCTATATATCGATCAGTAAACCCGCGCAAGCGGCAACACTCTAGCTGTTTTAAGATTTCTAACTGCTGGAATATTGATGATAAGCATATAATCCTTTCCCTTGGAAGCAGTCTTATCGAAGTGGTTTCGAACACGCGGTTTCTTTATTTGTTTGGCAAAGCCCAGCAGTCGTAAAACACACAACAAAACGCGCCAAAATTGCAGTTTTTTCTTAATTGAAACAGCTACAATTGACTTAAACAGGTACCATTCAGTAGGATGTCTTATCATAGCTGAAAATTACGAGAATTAAAAGAACAGGAGTCTTACCGTTCTGTGAAGAGATGAGAGGCCGAAGAAAGACGGAACTGGATTTGCAAATCGCAAGCGACACTGATAAAAGAATAAATTACTAGTGACGGAAATTGAGTTTGTGGCAGCTGACAACGCCTTAAATTAATTATTTATTAATAACATGCTAGCCGAAAGAGGGTTGTTCAACCAAGGGCAGTTGTTCTTCTTAGAGAGGGATTCAGGGTATTTTCATGAGCCTTGATAAGCTATGTTTTGTAAGGTACCTCTGGAATAATGCAAGGATCACTTATACAAACAGCATTGAAGTGAAGCCGGATCTTGACGGAGATTAGGATCAGCAATATAAAATAAAACGTCGAACCAAATGCAAGGCTGATCGGACAGCTGAAAAGGTTAAATAAATTTTATTGCCCAATAATTCGGTTAGACATAACTAACCTTCTTCAGGGGCTCAAAAAGCTAAGTAAAAGTGAAAATAGACGGTAATAATATTCGAAACGATGCATCATCAGTGATTGTAACCGTCTATTTATTTACACAGAAAGGGGGCCTCCCTGTCTCACATCTCGTTCTAATGTAGAATTTCATAGCGATTCTACAAATAAAATGTCGTGAGGGATGGACTGGAATAATATAACTTGTCAGTGGCTTTTTTTAATAGATTTCAAACTGCAAACCTACTTTTCAAAGACCCCGGCTCTCGGAGGTATACTTAGCTTGCGTTACAGCCGGACATGCCACAAAGTCCTATATATACCGGCGGTTAGGACTGTCTGCCACGCAGGCCAAGGTATACTGAGACTTTTTACTCGTTCCCAGTGTCCTACATCCCACACCCTCTTGTGAGACAAAATCCAAGTCAGCATTAGCTGAAAGAATTTGAAAATTCTCGGGCATCGTTTCCCCTGTAACGGAAAATGCTGCAAGGAACCTTACAACAACAATAAAGCCTGAAATAGCACTCACGACTATAGAAGAACGATATTTTAGTGGCCCCACTATAAATCATCTGGGGCAAGGATGAGATTAAACGTCCTTTCTATCTTCCAACAAGCAAAAATGTCTTGCACAAATACTCAACAATAAGAGATAATTTTTACAAAAAATAGAACCTTTCATCCTAAATAATGTTAGCCGGCTACCAGTGACTGATTTAATATTAGAATTGATGAATTCTTCTAATTATTTTGTGAACATGCAATTAATTAAATTTATATCATCTTGCTTTGATGCACGTGACAAAAATGTAATTAATCAATGTAATTAATTTCATATATTTATAAACGTTTTTTTTTTCTTTATTAGTTAATTACTTCCACGCTTTTGCAATATTGTAACAACTTTACAGTCATGCAAAACATTTGGCCAAGGAATACTGCTTGTGAAAGTGTGAAAGATCATTGACATGAAACGGTTTATTTGGGATACTGAGTAGCCTGCGAATACATTCGCCTCTCTAGCGATGAGAGGCGGCTGTATTCGCAGGCTAGTTACTGACGGGATGCTGGCCTATGGCAGATTACCACCCAGGCCTCCGCATAGTTCGCTGGTACCCATTTATTCTCCGGGGCTGACATAGACACTGTGGAATAACATGCAGCACATTGCTCCTGGCCAGTGGTCGAACCCAGACCGCTCGATACAGAACCCATCGCTCTAACCATTAAGCCGCCGCGTATCCCATAATGGATATGTTCGCAGTCACGTAAAACAACGCTTGAGTTTTATTTGAACGCCGCCATGGAACGTTACAGCATTGCAAAAGCATAAAGACAATACGGAGAAAAATGCTGCAAGCATTTGACAATAATTTGTCCCTCATATCAATACTAACCTCTTACTAACCGAGCGCGAGGGTTGTTCTGGGAAATATTGGCTCGAGGTCGTGGCAGTACGGACCGAGCGCAGCGAGGTCTGTGCAAAAACGACCGAGGGGCCAATATTGCCCAGTATGGCTTGAGCAAACTAAGTAAGTAAGTAGTTTATCACGTGGCACTCGTTTTAGCTGCAAATTTTGAATTTGCCGGTTTTCGAAGACAAAAAATACACGTTTTATGACTGTTTCCACGGAAACGGTCCGTATGGCAAGCAATCACAACGCTCCGATTTACCTGCATTGCCATATAATAAAGGACTTAACTGCACTAACTGCATGTTGATGTAATAATCAGTGCAGATGGAGTTCAATAATTTAATGACTAAGGCATCGTTTACATGGACTTTTTCGACATGGTTTCATGACCTCTTTGCCTTTTTATTATTCCGACCGTTTTCTCGGGTCCAGCAGAAAAATCAAACCGCTCTCTGATAACTCTGGATTTTTTACAAAATCGGACACAATGAAGTACACATGAGCAGTATATTTTCAGCAAAATCACTGTCGGACGGTAATGCGCATCAAGGAAATAATTAATCTGCGAGACACTGACAAATCATGATATTTTACGAAACCCGAGGTCACGTAGTAGGCACTCCGCCAATGAAAAGGAAGGGAAAATACATCAAACGACAGTAGCTAGCATTTGCTAGTGGAATCAATTCTTACGTTTAGCAGGGAAGCAAAATCAAAAAAATCAATAGTTTTTATTAAGCTAAAAGCTCCAGATACTAAGTAAAAAAGCGCGTGCGTGTATTTGTAAAGAAACAAAACACTCCTTCAACTATCAGCACAGCTTTTAAATAGCTGGATTTTCTCACAATATAACCGTTGGATGGCAGATGTGATCTTATGAATAATAACACATCGGCTTAAACAATAAACCAGGAAGGAATAGGCTGATGCGTCGTTCTTTGTGTTAAGCCCCGGCTAAACGATCAAACATTTTCATCCAACATCGAGTTGGAAGGGTATGTTTGACCGTTTAGCCACCTCTCTCAACATTGCATTTAAATGGTTTCCAGGTTTGATCTAGGTCAGACATTTTCATCCAACATTTTTCTTCTCGAGCAAATATTTGATCGTTTAGCCACCTCTGCAAACAAAGCAAGCCCAGGCGGGAAAAAGCAACCAATTAGAAACCGAATCTATGTGACGTCGCGCCATAATAGAGAGCTTAAGCACAGGCGTTTTTGAGCCACGGACGGCAGCCGGAAATGGAACCTTCTCGTCTTTAGCGCTTATTGTCAGCTTTTTGTTCATAAATTCAAGTTTTAAGTGCTAAAATAAAATCTTTCTAAATTATTTTTGGAGGTAAAAGTTCGCCAAAACCTTAAACATTAGCATTCCGGTTGCCATCCGTGGCTCAACAACGTCTGTGCTAAAGCTCTCTTCAACAGTCGAACAAAGCGTCATGTGGGCTTATTTTGCTGGATGGTTGGTCGAACATCGTTTGCTTGTATAGCGAACCCATGTTGTGAGCGAAAACACGATGCTGAACGAAAATGTTTGATCGTTTAGCCGGAGCTTTACGCAGACCGCAGACCGCAGACCGCAGACCGCAGACCGCAGACCGCAGACCGCAGACCGCAGACCGCAGACCGCAGACCGCAGACCGCAGACCGCAGACCGCAGACCGCAGACCGCAGACCGCAGACCGCAGACCGCAGACCGCAGACCGCAGACCGCAGACCGCAGACCGCAGACCGCAGACCGCAGACCGCAGACCGCAGACCGCAGACCGCAGACCGCAGACCGCAGACCGCAGACCGCAGACCGCAGACCGCAGACCGCAGACCGCAGACCGCAGACCGCAGACCGCAGACCGCAGACCGCAGAACGCAGAACACAGAACACAGAACGCAGAACGCAGAACGCCTAACGCAGGACGCCGAGCGGGAAACAAAATCACCAAAACAAGGAAAACCCAATACCATTATTGAGAGCTAACCTGAGCGATATTCAGGCTAACCAGAGTGCTATTCAGGCTAACCGGAGTGTACCGGTTAGCCTGTTTAAGTCAATTGTAGCTGTATTAATTAAGAAAAAATCCACATACGAGTATTACGACTGCTGGGCTTTGCCAAACAAATTAAGAAAACCGTGAGTTCGAAGCCAGTGAGTTCTAACCGTGAGTTCTAACCGGACTGTTTACGGTTAGCTCTTTGCTTGTTTCGGTGATTTCGTTCGGCGTTCGGCGTTCGGCAAATTATAACCGCTGCCGTTCTGATAAGCCCATCAGTTGCTGTTGCATGAAAAATATACATTTCAATCACCAACATGAAATAGCCTAGTTACTGTGTCATCAAAACCTCATTTCATCCTTTTCCGAGAATTGATCCTGATTATTTGTAGCGCTAAAGTTCGTTAATCTCATTTTCACTTAGTCAACGCCACAACGAATATCACTAATGTCCGAGTTAAAAAAGCGTACCGTCGAAGAGCTAAATTTTTGCCTTATTTTAATACTGTTGCAAGTTGATTAAATGATACATATAACAGATTAGTTCTGGCACTAGTTAGGTAAACAGAAAACGTGTTAGTGTGTCGATCAGTATCTAGCCGTTTTAAGATTTCTAACTGCTGGAATATTAATAATAAGCATATAATCGTTTACTTGGGAAGCAGTCTTGTCGCAGTGGTTTCGAACTCATGGTTTTCTTAATTTGTTTGGCAAAGCCCAGCAGTCATAACACTCGTATGTGGATTTTTTTCTTAATTAATACAGCTACAATTGACTTAAACAGGCACGTTTCAGTAGGATGTCTTATCATAGCTGAAAATTACAATAATTAAAAAGAATAGGAGTCTTACCGTTCTGTGAAGAGATGAGAGGCTGAAGAAAGACGGAACTGGATTTGCAAATCGCGAGCGAAACTGATAAAAAAAAATAAATTACTTGTGACGTAAATTGAGTTTGTGGCACTTGACAACGCCTTACATGAATTATTTATTAATAACATGTGAGCCGAAAGAGGGTTGTTCTCAAGAGAGGGATTCAGGGTATTTTCATGAGCCGTGATAAGCCATGCTTTTTAAGGTACCTCTGGAATAATGCACGGATCACTTGTTCAAACAGCAGCGAAGTGAAGCCGGATCTTGGCGTAGATCAGGATCAGCAACATAAAATAACGTTAAACCAAATGCAAGGCTGATCGGACAGCTGAAAAGGTTAAGTTTTATTGCCCAATATTTCGGTTAGACAAAGCCAACCTTCTTCAAGGGCTGTGAAAGCTAAATAAAAGTGGAAATAGACGGTTATAATATTTGAAACGAGGCATTATCAAATATTGTAACCGTCTATTTCTGTTTACCTAGAAAGGGGCTCTCCCTGTCTCACATCTCGTTCTAATGTAGAATTCATAGCAATTCTACAAATAGAATGTCGTGAAGGATAGAATGAATAATATAACTTGCCAGTGGCTATTTTTTTATTAGATTTGAAAATTATAATAGGTACGGGCACAGAGGTACACTTAGCTTGCGTTACAGCCGGACATTCCACAGAATCCTCTACCGGCGGTTCAGACTGTCTGTAACGGAGGCCAAGGTATACTGAGACTCGAATTGTCCATTTTTTACTCGTTCCCAGTGTCCTACATCCCACACCCTTTTGTGAGACAAAATCCAAGTCATCATTAGCTGAAAGAAGTTGAAAATTCTCGGGCATCGTTTCGCCTGCAAGGGAAAATGCTGCAAGAAACCTTACAACAACAATGAAGCCTGAAATAGCACTCACGAATATAGAAGAACGATATTTTAGTGGCCCCACTATAAATCATCTGGGGCAAGGATGAGATTTTAAACGTCCTTTCTATCTTCCAACAACCTAAAATGTCTTGCACAACTGATGTTAAAATGATTTCGTACATTTGGCCAACGAATATTGCTTGTGAAAGTGTAAAAGATCATTGACATGAAACGGTTTATTGGGGATACTGAGTAGCCTGCGAATACATTCGCCTCTCTAGCGATGAGAGGCGGCTGTATTCGCGGGCTAGTTACTGACGGGATGCTGGCCTATCGCAGATTACCACCCAGGCCTCCGCATAGTTCGCTGGTACCCATTTATTATCCGGGGCTGACATAGACACTGTGGAATAACATGCAGCACATTGCTCCTGGCCAGTGATCGAACCCAGACCGCTCGATACAGAACCTATCGCTCTAACAATTAAGCCGCCGCCTATCCCATAATGGATATGTTCGCAGTCACGTAAAACAGCATTGCAAAAGCATAAAGACAATACGGAGAAAAATGCTGCAAGCATTTGACAATAATTTGTCCCTCATATCAATACTAACCTCTTACTAACCGAGCACGAGGACCGTACTGGGGAATATTGGCTCGAGGTCGTGGCAGTACGGACCGAGCGCAGCGAGGTCTGTGCAAAAACGACCGAGGGGCCAATATTGCCCAGTATGGCTTGAGCAAACTAAGTTAGTAAGTAGTTTATCATGTGGCACTCGTTTTAGCTGCAAATTTTGAATTTGCCGGTTTTCGAAGACAAAAACTACACGCTTATGTCTGTTTCCACGGAAATGGTCCTTATGGCAAAAATCTTCACCAAGAGGCTCCGATTTACCTGCATCGCTCCGATTTACCTGCATTGCCATATGATAAAGGACTGAACTGCACTAACTGCATGTTGATGTAATAATCAGTGGAGTTCAATAATTTAATGATTAAGGCATCGTTTACAGGGACTTTTTCGACATGGTTTCATGACCTCTTTGCCTTCTTATTATTCCGGCTGTTTTCTCGGGTCCAGCAGAGAAATCAAACCGCTCTCTGATAACTCTGGATTTTTTTAGAAAATCGGACACAATGAAGTACACATGAGCAGTGTATTTGCAGCAAAATCATTGTCGGACGGTATTGCGCGTGAAGCAAATAATTAATCTGCGAGACACTGACAAATCGTGATATTTTACGAAAACCGAGGTCACGTGGTAGCCAATGAAAAGGAAGGAAAAATACATCGAACGACAGTAGCTAGCATTTGCTAGTGGAATCAATTCTTACATTTAGCAGGCAAGCAAAATAAAAAAAGTAATCATTTTTATTAAGCTAAAAGGTCTAGATACTAAGTAAAAAACGGTAAGCTGATCTCCACGGCAAGGAAAAGATAGAGAAAAAAAATAAGGTAAAAACAAAAAACAATAGTATAATTTATACCATGCCATAGAAAATACGGCCAATCAGAATACAGGACGGTACAACCCAACCTTCCCATCGTGCGCTGCGGTCTTATTCTCGACGAAATTTAGTCAGCGTATTTTCCATGGCATGGTATAAAATAGTTACACAACACTTTCTCGTGGTATACTATGGAATATCCCACTTGTCACTTGTATTTCCTTCGTATACACACTCGCCTAAAGGCTCGTGTGTATACCGAGAAAATACAAGTGACTCGTGGGATATTCCATAGTATACCACTCGAAAGCGTTGCATAACTAGTATATATTTACCCGATATTTCACTTTGCAAAATAAATTTTCTCTGGGGGCTAAAAGAAAATGGATACAAACAGAAAAATGATCGTTATATATAGGAACTTATAATATAACAGATTATGATAGGCTAAAAACAAGCTAAATGCCATTAAACATCGATGCGCAGCCAGGGTAAGACATATTAAAATGTATTTACTAATTTTCTCCAGCTAGAAATGTATACAAAAAACGAGCTTTCACCTGTCGGACTACAGTCTTCGATGGATAAAACTGGAATCAAAAGAAATCTAAAATATATACAAAATAAGGTGAGAATAAAATCATAAAGGTAACAATACGCACATATCCACAAGTATCCGTTTTCGTTTGAAAATGAATTTTTTTCGTCGCGGAAAGAAAAATACGAGACAATTAAGGGCTGTGGAAATTCTAGGAAAATGTCGATTAGGATTCATGCTTTCGCAAAGTTTTCGAAAAGTTACCTTGTTTCACCGTCCACACGAAAACACGAAACCGGCGTTTTCAAAAATTTCCACTCTTGAGAGTATTTTCAATACATGATACATGAGGGCGGAAGGCCAATCCGGGGTCTAAAAAACACCATTTTTGTGTATATTTTAGATTAATTTTGATCCATCGAAGGCTGCAGTCCGACAGCTGAAAGCTCGTTTTCTTTTATATATTTCTAGGCATAGAACGTCTGTAAATGCAATTTAATAAGGCCAGTCTTGTGTTTTCATACAAACCCTTACGTTTTTTTAGACATTTTTTTAGAGTTATAATTAATAGGGAACACGTCTTCTCGTCCAGTTTGGTCTGTAGTCGTGTTTCTTAACAAATTGGACCTGATGTTTTGTTATGCCACTCGTACAATTATACAGACTTACTTTACTCAGTTCTCTTACTCTATTATTAATATCGGGCTTCGCTAAGAAACTAGGGAGACCAGCGAGTAAAAAATGATTTAAATGCTGGTAGCAAGGATAATGATCACGACAATGCCACAGAGAATAGAAGCCAAATTCAGCCACTTGGCGATGTTCGCGTTCCTCAAGGCACCTTCGTAATCTCCTGCGGCATATGAGCTGTCCGCCTGGTGATGAAAAAAAATCACTGTCTTATTATTGTTACTTTTCCATGTGCAACATTTGTTTTTTTTAAAAAAAAGAGAACAAATATGGTTAACGATGAGGGTAATAAAGACATTCCACAGCAAATATTAGTAAGTACACGTATCCGAAAGTACACAGAAAGGATCTAAACGCCCTTTGGGCTATCTCCTGTAATCGTGATTGTTAATTATTCACTTAACTCAGAGTTGGCCTCTCTGATGATGAACAATAACTTCTTTTTATAAAACGAAAACCAAATTTAACTGCCTTGTCAGTGACACTTGCCACGCGATTTGTGCGACAATGGCCCACGTTCGATGTATCAAAATTCAAACATGGCATCGAGGCTTTCTGTTCAACTTTTATATTTGGTTTTGTTGTCTTTGTGTGGTCCCTTGCATGCGGGAATTGCGGAAATTTGCATTTTAGTCTGAATGTCTTAGAGTCATGTTAGAAGTTTGATACCATATCTAAATGTTCTAAGACGATAATATGATTTTGCAATTCAATATACCGGTATTTACATCTCTTTCGGTTTTACTGTGAATTAGCCCTTCCTTGATATTGTATTTGTTTCGCCTGCGATGCTTCTACATTTTGAATTATTTCCTCCATAGTTGATAGAGGGAAATGGTTATGAAACCCGGCAAAGTTCATTGTTGTATGTTTTTGTTCGCTATTTTGGGAGTTGACCGTGCACAAAACCTGACAAAATACAATAGGTGGTTACGTGTGTTCATGCAACTAACCAATAGAAACACTGCGATTACGTAATTCATGCATAGTGTATGAGCGCAAAGCAAAAGATGAGCACGGTCATGGACCTTCCAACATACACTTTTGATGTTTGCCGCGCTTCATAACCATTTCCCTCTATTAACTATGTTTCCTCGAAGCCTAAATACGGCGTGAAAATTTCCAACCTGGAAACCCTCTCCACCCCTGGGCCTTTGACAAACAGACCCCTCGTCTCTCAATTCAAACTTAGCATATTTTCAAATCAAGAAATCATAAATTACAGCATTATCTTTATATAAGCTAACCGTGCATAGGGCGAGTACACTCAGACCGACATCATTTTCTGTTGCCATGGTTACACGACATAAAAAGAGTACCCAAATAAAACTGACGCACAAATAAAAATGGCACAGAAAACATCATATGCACACGCACATATTTTAGTAAAATAGTTTTCCACCTCCATTTCTTACTTTTATTTTTGAAAACTCGGTTTTTCTTAATCTGTAACGTGATAAACATTACACTCTAATAACAATACGATCCCTCATCGGTGTGACAACTGTATTCGTTTTTTTTATGTGTTCTATATCGGGACTATAGCCTCCTTGGTATTGGGTCATGTTTGAGGTCTATAGTTTTTTTCTTACCATACAAGAGAACACAATCGCGGCCAATCCGATAGGCCAAACGCAGAACAGGCAGGTGCATATTGATAAACCAAGGTAATTTTGAGGACGAGGATTCGCCGGCACGATGATGGTTTGGGTGGCCTACAGGACAGAAACACAGAGAACACATTTACCACTATTGAAATATATATAATAAACGACCCTGTTTTGCGTAACTGAATTCTTATCTCTATATTTTGTTTATTCTAGGTCCAAGATGTTTTTTCTCGTTTTTGTTTTCTCGCACAGTACTTATATTATCGCTCTCCGAAATAGTTTAATAATGCGGACAGAATTAGCTCGGGTGAGTCTTCATAAGATAAAACAAGAGTTTGCATATCTTTGTTTAAAAACTCGATTAAACCCGTGGTGGTCTGACTGGATGGGATAACCTGAGATATCAAAAGGTAAAAGTAAATCCGATAACGCACTTTAGAGCAGTTTTCAAGCGAGTGTCGTATAACCAAAGTAATCACTCTGGCCGATCACAAAGGACACAGGCAATCCAGTGAACCAATTAAAACTTGAAGCAAATACATGTGGCCGACACGAAGCGCGGGAAAACGTGCGCGAGGAAGTCGCGATTGGTTTTGGTTTTACTTCTGATTGGTTGAGAAAGTGGCGCGAGTTTTTTAAGCCAATCACTGAGCGAAGTAATGCAAAACCAAAGCAAACGCGAATACTTTCGACAATCAAGTGAAAACCGCTCTATGAACATGGACAGACAATGAGCATACATGAACAAGTTGGACCGGATAGGGTTGAACTAACATCCTAAGAGTGAGCCAGAATCAGGAAGATCCATAAAGCAAGCTCCTCAGTGGCCTTGGTTGCTAACGACGAAAGGGACCCTGCCATATACATTACGTAGATCAAAGCTGGTGACTTGTATTCGATTTTGGCGATTACGGGCTTCCGCCGATAAGACAATGTATGAGAATACTTTGAACATTGCTCCAAATAGAACCTGTATTAAAGATTCGAACAAAAATATGTCACCAAATGTTTGTCAAGTGGGCGTACACGTTCTGTTAATTGTGTATCATCCACATGATCATCCACGTATACGTAGTTAATCTTTATTAGAAATCTTTACAGAGTAACCTCGCCCGCTGTTATTACGGCAGAGGATTTTTGTAGCCCTTTGGCCCATTTCTCGAAAGCCCGGAAACTTTTCGGGCCTGCAAAAGCTATTTTTAGTTATCTGTATCTTAAAAACAGAGTAGTGTATTGGCCTGAAACTTCGTTTGAAGGAAACCTCTATTCATATTAAAAAATTATCTTGGAATTAAACAGCTCTGTAATGATAAGATTTGAGATTTTGCAATGGCTTTCCGGGTGCGAAAACTTTTCGGGACATTCGAGAAACGGTTAGCGCTATTTTCTATTCTTATTTCTGACTTATTTTTGAATTAATTGGATCATGCAACCCAAAACGTCTTTGGATATTAGAGTATCACGGTTGAGCAGTTAGGATTTTTGCATGACAAAAACTGAACTAAGTTATGCATTTTTTTTATTGTGAAGGGACTTACAGGCATTCCCACATTGACCACGGTAGTGCTTTGCTGAACTTGCTGGACAGGTGGTGGTGCATAGGCTGGCTGTTGAGGTGGCGGGTAACCGTATTGAGGTGGGTAACCAGGCTGAGCTTGGTAACCAGGCTGAGCTGGGTAACCAGGCTGAGGTGTGTAACCAGGCTGGGCTGGGTAGCCAGCTTGAGGTGGGTAACCAGGTTGAGGTTGGCTACCTGGTTGCTGCGTGTAGGGTGGAGGTTCCACTGCAAAATTATATTATCGAGGGATAAATGGTAATAAAAATAAAATGAAATGACTATAATTTTAACCATTTGTTCCTTTTTAAGTGCATTAACGACGTAAAATAATTTTCAGTAATATGGGCCAACACCATTTTATTTTGCAACAGGATGGCAATGCCAATTCTTATCACTATAAACGTGGTCATCACATGGTCCTATGTATGATTCTGTTTTTATTGTTCTGCGGGTCACGAGCCCAATACACTAGCTCAAGGTAGAATAAGGGGTAGAGAGTGAAATTTAATAGGGGCGTTGGCTGGGATATGTGAATTTAACCAAAGTTAATTTAAGAATATGCGGACGCTCAGTCACGGAAGCGTACTTGCGGTTTTTAAGTCCAACAGACATGTGTAGTTTTCAGGCGCTTGGACTTTGGCATCGATATTAACAATGACTCGAAAACGTTCCACATTTACCAACTTACAAACACGGTAATTGTGTTTGAGAGAAATTTCCCATGAATACTTCAGCTGAGAAAAAGCGCTTGAGTGTTACGAAGATGTGCCGTCATGATCAGAAGAAGCCTTTGACTTGCAGTCAAATCTATAAAAGGTACGCTTTTAAGGTGGCCCACGGCTATTTTGGGGAACGGAGGTGATTTTTTCTAAATCGAATTTTCGGCATGCAAACCTTAACCGATTTTTCTGACTTTTGGCAATCGTAAACCGTAAACCTCAGTTCTGGTTCATTTGTTTACAACTTTTGCTAGGAGTTTTCCGATCTTTCCAAACTTTTCAGTAACGTTTTAGTTGGCATTAAGCTTTCAAATATTCCATGGGATATTAGCATTACTTAAGCGTTCTAGTAACAATTCCCAAAAATACCCAAACGTAATATTTTGAAGCAAAAATTCAATAGTCAACTGTGCAGCAATTTCTACCCAGACGATTTTGTTGAAACTTGCTCACAGTAAAACGTGCTTATATCTCGTGATCTTTTATTTTGTTCGCCCTAAAGTTTAAAGCTTTATAAAATTTGAACATTTGTTATTTCGATTGCCAAAAATCAGAAAAATCGGTTAAGGTTTGTATGCCCAAAATTCGATTTTCTCAGCTTGATCGGTCACTGCACTGTGAACTCGAAGCAATAACAGGCAGTCCCAGCTGTTTAGTCCTTCTGGCTTCCTTCTAAAGAAGTTATTAAATTTATCTCATATTCCGAAAAATCATTCACAAAATACCATTTCCCTCCCATGGTTTGAAAGTCTTTCATCAAGAAATGTATCTCAGCGCGGAGGAGCACCATTGCTTGCTTTGATCACAGGTTGACCAAGCATGATATTTGCATATATTAAAATGGCGGCCTTAATATAAGAATTTGTATGGGTTTTTAAACGGGGAACGTTTAAACAATAAATAAAAACGAAATTACTAAATAAAGTCGATGAAGCATAACATGGTATTGTTTGCTAACATTACAGCGTGTTTTCAAGCAATTTGGAACTATTTTACATCCAACTGCTATTGCCGTGTATAATAATATGACAAGGTAAGAGACTTCACTCGCTTCCAGCGTTCGACACGTGTTGAAATAAACTCGAATTCCATCCACAAAAATAGTTTTGGCTGTTTTTGGCACGCTATTTTTGCTTGCGCTTCAATTTGTTTCCACTACGAGCAAAATAGCGTGTCCCTTTCCGCTGGGGTTTAATTTGACTAGTGTCGTGGGCTTCAGGGCCTATAATATGGCGGGTATTTTGAACAGATTTTGGATTTTCACAAGCGGCTAGCTGCCAGAATATTCGAGGTATGAGCAAGAAGTTTTCGGGAAAAACATTCGTGTGTCATTGTTTCATTCACATGCGGATCCGAATGACAGCCAAAACAATTTCGACATGTGTTGAAATAAGCTCGAATTTCACCCACAAAAGTGGTAGTTAGACGTAATAAAATGGTATGACTAGCCCTCGGTCGTACATTCCCGCTCCATGCTACAGAGGGAATGGGGGGGGGGGGGGGGGGGGGGGAATGTGAAATTCACTTAAGTTATTTTAAATCCAAGGAAACCGGAAGTCTGTTTCCCTCATCATCCTCACGCGCCGCACACGCCAAGCAGTGGAGCAAGAATTATCAAAGCACAGGTAGACCAAGCATGATATTTGCATATATTAAAATGGCGGTCTTAGTATAAGAATTTGTATGGGTTTTTAAACGGGGAACTTTTGAGCAATAAATAAAAACGAAATTACTAAATAAAGTCGATGAAGCATAACATGGTGTTGTTTGCTAACGTTACAGCGTGTTTTTAAGCAATTTGTAGTTTCAAACTACTATTACCTGGAGTAGTTTTCTCGCTGCTTGCCATTTCTTGAAATTCTCACGATTATCTGTATACGATAATCTAAACCCCGCTTTACCTAAAAATGGAAACAGAAAAATATAAATCCTATGATATATATTTCTATTAAGCATTAATAATTAATGATGTTATTGGCCAACCAGAGCTCCCCATTCCAGATAGATGGATGAGCTTAAAAAACCCGATGAAGCCCTATACTGAAACTGAGAAATGTGTGTTAAATGTTTCTTAATCTAAGTATTCACAAACCAATGCAACAATAAAATAACGTGGAATAAAAGCGCTCGACGAACTAAAATTTTACCTTTTTTTCAATAAAATAAAGAAAATGTACTCACTTTCTTGGTTTCTGTTGTCCCCCGTCGAGCGCTTTTATTCCACGTTATTTTAAACTCCATACAAAGTCTTATAGAGTGCTCAACTCTCCAACGGTCTAAATTGTAATACAACACAGCGCACTTCAAGTAGTCACGTCCCACTTGATAGTTACGCTTACATAAATCATTTGTACGCTTACATAAATCATTGATTCGATCGATTTCTCGAGTCGTGAGTTTAGGATGCCTGTGAATAGAAGAGCCAAAATATCAAGCGAAAGCATTGACAAAAAAAAAACAAAACAAAAAACGGATTCACGGCGGGGGCAGCTGTAGTGTCAACTATTCCTAGTTCTTTTTATGCCGACATCTGCAGTTGGAAAACCTGAATCCAATATCAAGGGCATCCTAGCCTCACACCACGAGTCAGACAGGTTGATAAAAGTTTGAGTTTGCAAAAAGGAGAAGCAGAATCTTTGTTTATTTAACTCATTTTTTTCATTATTTAGCAGCAGACAAGCAAAGGTTCATCTTAAACCTTCAAGAGACAAAACAAGAAAAAATTTGACTATGTCACTTTAACAACATTTTGTACAAAACCAATCGATGCAATTTAGAAGCATCCGAATAATCCTTTACGAATAAGACTACACTAGTTCAGTTCCTGTTTTGCTAGGAATAAATCGTGATATTCCCGTTTTCCCTTTGTGAATTTTTGTTTAAGGTCAGTGCATTCCTCGGTGAAAGCGATCGCGATACAACAGTGCCTGATGTCAATTTTTTCCAAACTATGAAATACCGACACATTTACATTAATTCTCTACGTTACACAGATGCAGGAATTGGTACAGGAATTGGAATTTCTCACAAGGTAAAAATGTTAGAAGCGAGGGGTACAACACAGAGACTTTGGAATAACACATAGAAACTTGAACAATAAAGCATTGTTATTGTACGCGGACTTTCCAAGAACTCGGTTGATGCGTCTGTGAATGAAGTTAATATGAACGATCTCTGCGGCTAGGCTAGGCATACTAATTCGATGAGCCAGTTACCTCTCGATTTGCCCTTCGATATAAATCGCTCTAGCGGTACATAATCATAGTATATTTCAATTAACAACACGAAATAACCTTGTGCTTAAGATATTCCTCGGTGACAAGAAGATTCCTTTTGACCTTTTCCGAGAACTGTTCCTCTGTTTGTACAACTCCTGTGTACATCCCTAAAGTTCTTTTATCCCATTTTTAACACCGCTCGATGCTAGTTTTCGATAACAAATGTCTGCATTAAACAAGCGTTGAAGGTTTCTGCTACTTAGATTGGGACAACTGGATTAATACACACAATGGGCTGGTTAGAGGAATGTAAATTGAGATCAAGCACAATCAATAGCAGTAGTTGTGCACCTCGAGGTGTGCCGTAACTACACCAAAGCAAACTATCAAAAACCCGAGCAAGCATTTGAAAGTCTGTCTATTAATGATATGGATATAATCTTTAACTGGGCAGTAGATTGATTGCACTGATTTACCGATTGATGATTTTACTGATTTATAAATTTGGCAAAGCCCAGCAGTTGTATCCACTCTTCCGTGGATGAAACACGCGAAAACAGCAGGCTTTATCCAAATCTAGACAGTTGCATTTGACCCATCTATGCAGTTACAAAAGGAACCTTTTAGCATCTTTATTATAGCTGAAAATTACGAGGCTGAACTTACCGAACTGCGACGAGGCGAGATGAGAAGTCCAAAGACAGAACTGGATTCGCAAAGCGCAAGCGAAACTGATACCAGAATAAATTACTTGCAACGTAAAGAAACTCTGTAGCACGAGGCAACGCCCTGAATTGCATAATTTATTAACAACCTACATTCGAGCCCGTTACCCACAGTGAACAACAACAGAAATACAAGTGTTCTTCTTAATGAGGGATATAGGCTAGTTTCACGAATCTGGAATATAGATATAGTTGCCATATTTGAAACGTGTGAAACGAGAAATGGCCGGTGTTGAAATTTTTTTCAAAAATTGTAACTGTTCAACCTTGTTTCTAGGGTCTATCTTCTTAGGGACGGACCATTAGAAAAATGATGGGGGGGGGGGAGGGTAGGGGCATTTTTAGCTTGCAAGAATTTTTGGGGGGGCCCATTGCCTGTGCATGAATTTTTTTGGGACTGCAGCCCTTTGCAGGAATTTTTTTTTTGAGAAAATCTGCTTCACGCACGATTTGCTATGGAATTAATAAAACACAGTGCTACTCTGTTTAATAAAATAATAATAATAATAATAATAATAGTAATAATAATAATAATAATAATAATAATAATAATAATAATAATAATAATAATAATAATAATAATAATAACATTTCTAAAGCGCCCAAGGTTAAAAATTCAAATTTACAATAAACCATTAAGAGCACGTGTCCACAAAAATCAAACATTGAGTGGCAGTAGTCATATCAGCCCCTCTAGACATCTTTACCTCGCTTTCATGTTGCATACATAATGAGCGAATCTGCCTCGCTTTTGCGCTGAACCCTCTAGACATCTTTACCTCGCTTTCATGCTGCATACATAATGAGCGAATCTGCCTCGCTTTTGCGCTGAATGAGCAAACCTCGCTTTCATGTAAACCAAAAACATGGTCACGCAATGCGTCACGCGATGACAAAAACCACACAACAACAGCTTTGTTTGATAAAAATTTAATGTCAAAAACTCCTAAATGTACAATGCGGGAACGTATGCTGACAATCCTGCTGACCAGCGTCCCTCTACAGATAATCTGTTAATAGTGTTGTCATCGCCTCGTCTTCGGGTGTCCAACGGAGATACCCGTAAGGGTAGGTTTTGAAAGTGTCAGGTTCTATCACACGCTTGTTGTACACCAGTTGGTACTTCTTGACCTGCGAGACAGTGTCGAGGGCGTATTGCTTGGCGTTCCTTACAATGTGGTAGGTTTTCTTCACATCGGTTTGACGAGATCCAGACTCTAGCGGTTGTTGGATGTCGTCTAAGACATTCTGGCGTAGCACGTGGACACACATAGAAGTTACTGGTTTTGGGACAAAATTTTTAAAACAAATATAACAAAGCTTTATTATAAAGAAACTCGGCTCCCATGCTCGCCTCGTTTCTTTATAAAAAAGCTTTGTTATATTTGTTTTAAAAATTTTCTCCCAAAACCAGTAACTTCTATGTGTGTGCTGGAATTTGAGTGAAAATAAGCAAGCAAGGAAGTAACAAAGAGCGAGCGGGAATGTAACAAAAAAAATATTTTCTTTTTAAAAAATGCCTGCACTGTATAATATACAAAAGTGTCTCAGAATTATTTTCCATTTGAACAATTATCTGCACTTGTATATCGGCGAGATGGCGGCTGCAGACACGTTGGAACTAATAAAAACACTTCCACCAGAATTACTGGAAAAGATTTTCAAACACTACCTCGCAATAAAAGTACGGGAAAGAAATGAAATGGGCTGGAACAAGGTTCATGAGCATATTTTAAAACTGCCTTTCTGTTATAAAAGGCAGCGGATTGTACGTATGATAATATGTTTTGATTATAAGGACTGCCGTTTTGAGGGATGTTGTTATCCCTGTTTAGTTAGAGCAAGAAAACTACATAAAGTTTTAATTAGTCCCCCAATCGAGTCAATACCTGACTTTCCCACGAAAGAATACAATCCTTTCTTAGAAATATGCTCCAATGATTGTGATTGGCACGAGTGGTACCATTAGAGGCAGCTTCGTCTAAAGGGTCTGGAAACTATAAATATTGGTTTCCGGTATCTTTCTGAGAAAAAATGTCACGCAACGGTTCCGCTTTACAGAATTTACCTCGAGTAGAAGGAAGCGGGGGTTTCCCTGTTCTAAGGAACAGGTAAGCAAAAGGGGGGTTGTAAGACAGAAAACACAACAAGAGTGTAAAATGAATTAATTTTATTCAAGTAGATTATAAATTTTATGCAACTACAACATGACGTCACGACACAGCTGTGTCGGTCCACAACAATGGAAACAAGATAGAAGCTGGTGATTTGCATAAGTCCCACGGCGTGGGACACACACACCAAATAAAAAATTCGAACTTAAAGAAAATTCGGTTACGGCGTAACCCATTTCTGTTGTTATTCTAATTAATGCTTAAAATTCGGTTACGGCGTAACCAATTTCTGTTGTTATTCTAATTTATGCTAAAAATTCGGTTACGGCGTAACCCATTTCTAATGTTTTTGAATCAACAGTTCTTCAGTCAGCGTAAATCTTAGCAACTCTTCGAATAGCGATTTAACCTCTTCACTCTCGTTTGAAGCATTCACAAACGCATCTCACAGCTTCCCAAGATCAGTTCGAAAGGATAAAACCGCGTCTTGTTCTAACCAAACGACAAGAACTGTCTATACGCTAGAAGATGTAGCAACTGAATAGATTTCAAGTGTGTTGTACTAATAAAGCAACGGCCTTTCACGCTTCGCCAAGCATGTCAATCAAAACACGTGAAACTTGTCTCGAGAACGTTCTGTACACGTGTCAATAACACGAGTCAAAACACGTGAAACTTGTCTCGAGAACGTTCTGTACACGAGTCAAAACACGTGCCATAACACGAGACAGGAAAAACTAAATGCATTACGGCGGGCGGGAAACCGCTTCTTCCAAACACTGAACAACTTCGCGTGTTATATCTCTAACTTCTCTAAGACATGCCGGTGTGAAATATTCATTCACAAGAAAAGAAATGAAATGTGTTAGTACGATCATGATTTGAAATATAATTAAAAATCTTCTTTTTTCAAATATTAATTAAAGCACCAGTCAAGCCGTCACACAACGTCACGCGTGAAGATAACAGAAATCATTCTTTAATTGGTGGTTTTCACTGTCACGCAATAAAAAAATAAAATCGAAACCATTCAACGACAGAAGCTAGGAATTTCAGATATTATAGAAGATAAATAGATAAACGATTTGTCCAAATCTCAGGTCTGTGCGGTGCACCGTTTGCGAGTTATTTGCCGAAACTTTCCACGCAAATTTATAAAGCTCAGTATGGAGACGCCATATTTGTGTCCTTCCGAGGGGCACAAACATGGCCGCCGTGATGTCAGAGAAACCATCTGGAACTTAATTTTCCTATTAATAGTGACTACTTTTGGCTCATGATCTATTACACTTGCACATAAACAGCACTAAGTACATTGGGAAGGTTCGATCCGCAAAAATGGAAAGGAAGGGCCTTTTTTGAATCAAAACAACTTTGTCACGGCACTCAGCTTGATATCACATACGGTGGAGAACTCGAAAATTCAAAATGCTCTGTTTTTAAAACGAAGGGCACAACCAAGCTGGAAATTTGCGAAAAGAAATAATTTTAGTTTATCTTACACCTAGTGATATCAAAACTTTAGCAGGCCTATTGAATTTCGATTTCAGAATTTTATGACGTAACATGAAAACCAAGAATAAAGTGAAATAGTGTGCGCTTTGACTGATATCTTATTTCGAAACGTCGACCGCGCTGCCCAGAAACTTTTTTTGAAGCCTAATTCTTTCTTCGTGCATGGCCTCTTGTCGTATTTTTTCGATGTCAGGGCTACTCTGTTTATTTTTTTCCTTGGGAAGTGTTCCTTCCTGAAGAATCTCCTTCTGAATTAGATAGCTCTTTTTTTCATCAAGAATGCTTTGAAGCTCAGAATCGCTGATTTTTCCGTCAATGAGTGATTTTGACACTATGCGGTCGACAGTATCGCATTTTGACATAGCCAGTGTCATGATTTTGCAGTGTTTGATAAGTTTGGGCTCAAGCTTTTTGTAAAAACGGGTTAGCCCAGCAGCTGTTAGCCCAAATAAACAGGCAACACAGCCAATTGGTATTGCCGCAGGAATTCCAATGCCTGAAAACGCAGCTGCTACGCCACCTGCGGATAGAAAACCAGAAATACCACCAGCAGAAAAGCTAGCGTAGTTGATAATGTTTTTAGTTCTATTATATTTTTTGGCAACAAGCCTATAATGTGAAACTTCATCACTTAAATCTTTTAAAACTTCATTGGCTTTCCGCATACGAAAATTGTTATCTGGTTGAGTTGGTAGAACTGGATAAAGTGTAGTCTGAGTTTCTGTTTCATCATAAGCTGGTGCAGATGGTAATACGTTGGATGCCATGGTTATATTTACAAAATTATTTTCTTGTTTAATTGATTTCAATTAGAAACTGAAGAGGCATGCCGTTAAAGTCAAATAGATTATTATTTTGGTCCCTGACAGAAATTGTCATATTTGAGATATGCTTATCAGCAGAAACATCGCGTAAGACATGTTGTGGGCCACTTTGATAAAAAACTCATTCATGTGGTTTTCCTGTTATGTCAAAAGTTTGTAAAACAGTGGACGGTTTTCCATTTAACAGATTCTGTTCTTTGTCAACTAAATCGCAATGTATGAAATAAGTCGTGGGTGACTACATACGTTTGACATATCTTATCCATTTTAAATCTTGATCAATGCCAAGCAGTTCGGATAAGTTTTTATCAAACTTTATTTTTTCCTTTTCATTCACTTTTTTAATATACATCTGACCGAGAGGAGTGTTGATTTGTGTTCTTAATATGTCACCATATTTTTTAAAAGCATTTTCAATTGTTTTTGCCATTACTTCGATCGTGTAATTACCTAGAATAATGGATTCAGATTTTTTACCGTTTTTTTCGTCAGTGTAGAAGATTTCACCATCTTTCTTTAAGTTAAACCACGAATTGTAAAGAGAACAACTTAACAGCCGGATATAGCTTGGGTTTTTAATAGGTTGGTCAAAATAGACCGTATGCGGATTTTCTTTTGTAACAACAGTTAGAATGACCATTTTATAATTAGAGAAAAATATTTTGTTTAAATATAAACATGGATGCACTTCTAAAATGGATTCAGACACCAGAAGCTAACAGCATTGCCAAAGTAGCAGAACAAAAGGCATGGAAAACTTTTAATGCAAAATACCCGAATGCTGATAAATCAAAGTTTGAGCCACAGACCGATTTCACCAAAGACCACACAGCAACCTCAGAAATTTATTTCAAAGCAGGGCCAGGCAATTTGATAAACGTTTTTGGTTCAGACAGCAAATATTGGAGCCCGGAAATGAAAAGTGCGCTGGGTATTGGCCAATCATCAGAAGGGTTCCCACAAAAGCTTACACCAAGTGGTTTAAAAGGTGACTCTGTGCCCATCCCTGCTGTTGGCTTTCACGATGCCGCCCCGAGTTTGAAAAAAATATTTAATGACCAACTGAATATTTACGTAACACCGGACCAGTATTTCACAACAAAGTTCAGAGAGGTATTTCAAAAAAACCAAACTCACCCACCATTCAGGGAAAGAGTCAAAAACATGGCTAGCCGGCCCAAATATGAGATATTGGCCACAGCAGCTGAATTTTGCTGTCTGGTGTGCGACAACGGGCTGTGGTATAAGTCGCGAAATTTTCGATAACAACTATGCTATGCCAGAGAATGTGCGAGCTTTTTACAAGTTCCATATATATTTTACTGTCAGGCGAATATTGTTTCAGATGGGGGGAATACAAAGCATAAGCGCTTTGCCAGGCGACCCAACTTTTGACCAGATTAACAACAAATACGACGTGGCTTCATACAAAAGAATATGCAATGAGTTCGGAGTCGACCCGTCAAGCGATTTTCGTTTTACAAGAGGCGCAAACCACGGCCTGGGAAGCGTTTACATCTATGTGTCAAACATTGGACCGTCTAAAGAAGAGGGAGACATTTACCCCGGGGGGTCAAAAAAGTTCTCAGACGAAGGTGGATCAGGCTCAAAAGGTAACTTGATTTATTATATCGAGCCAGATGACGCTGCCTACGGACAGGCAGACTGGTTTTGTCCAAATGTAGCAGAAGGTCTAACGCAGGCGGGTTTGTCGCGAATAAACCAGTCGATAGAGGCGTTCGTTTACTGTGTTTTGGGTTCACAGGTGAATGTTAGAAGTAGCATACTTGGGTCAGGAGGGCGCGCAAAGGAAGCGCAAAGTGAGTTCCTTGTCCTAGTGGAAGATGCGATAAGGCAACCAGATCTGGCAAAGTCAGTTCAAAGGTACCAACTTGCAGTCGACGAGGCAAAGGTGAGGCTTAACCTTGCTGTGTGCCCGGGGGCCTGGCTGATGCCTGCGAGTATGGTGATAAATACTGAGAGTACGATTGGTTACAACAACCAGCTCAAACAGGCTGTGCCAGGGATGAAGCTCGGGGTTAACGACGAAGTGAATAAGAGCACAAAAAAAGTGGGCGTAACAAACATGAGCGGGGGTCCGTCAAAAGTAAAAAGACCAATAGGTCATACTTCTGATAAAAAACCACCTGTCGTTCCCGCACAGCCAGAAAAAATCGAACCTGTGCAGGCAACACAAGTTACAGCAAAGCCCACAGCGCATGAGAATAATAAAGTCTATCTTATTGCTGGCGGCGCTGTTTTGGCATTTGTCATCAGTCACTACGCTTTTTAACTTGGTCAAAAAGAAAGACGGCCACACCGACAATCAACAGCCAAGCATTTTTGCCAAGAAAGCTGATCACCTGACCGGCCGCGCGAAACACAAAGCTGACAATTGAGCCAAGTAGTCCAGGCAGAATGCCTGCTATTTTTTTGCCGAGCGTTTGAAGTCCATCGCCGACACCCTTTGCAACAGCCTTAAGCCCGTTTGAGAGAGAGCTCAGAATGACCCCAATAGTCGTGCCAACAGCAAGCAAAACTGCTGTGACGGTGAAGCCATACTTTTTGAAAATCTCTTTAACCTTTTCTCTTAATTTGTCTGTTAAGGACAACCTTTCGATCTCTTCTTCTCTTTCATTCTCTATTTCATTTATTTCTTGATCTAATTCAAGAACTCTTTCACGAGCTTGTTGTCTTTCATCTTGTGGCGTGTTTTCGTCGTTTGCAATTTCGTCTTGTTCTTGTCTCTCTTGTTGTATTTCTTCTTCCCTTTCTTGCCTTTCTGCTTCATTTTGCCGGAAAACTTGTAAAGGTATTGTTTCCCCTAACACAGGCTCGTACTCTCTTTTTTTCAACCGATCTAATTCTTTCTGCAGATCAGTGCGCCTTTCAATTTGTTGTTTTGCTCTTTCATAAGCTTTTTTTCTTTCCTCCGAGCTTTCATTTTTATCTTGTACTGTTTTTTTATTTTCATTAATACCTTCTGAAAGAGCTCTTATTTCATTTTCAAGAGTTAATCGACGACTTGGACCAAGGGCTTTTAAGACTTCTTTTGTAAGATTTTTATTTATCTGGTATTCTTCCTTTCCTTGAATTTTGGTTGTAACAAAATAATAAGGCTTACCTGGTTTAATTAACCCGACTTGCAGCCTTCCATTTTTATCAATTTTGTATTTGAGCTTCGCTTTGTCTGCATTTGGAAACTCTTTGTCAAGATAAATCTCAGCAGTGAAGGTTGTTGTTGCACTATCGTCGGGGATTTCAGGAAACATCGTTGTTTCGTCCGGCCTATTCGTCGTGGTAGTTCTCGGTATTTGTTCGCCTGGTCCGGGTGTCGACACGGAGCCTGGCTGAAACGGCCCTGTTGTGTTGCCGTCATCGTCGTCATTGCGGTCATCTGTATGTTCCATGAGAGGATTTGTTTCATCATAGCCACCTTCTGCCATCACGTTATTTTATATTTACAATTGAAATTTTTTAATTGAATATTTTATATTCTTTGTAATAATGGACGGTGTACAAGAAAACCTCCGGCCAACACGTAGTGAGAAAACTCTTGGCGCGCTAAGAGCGGAGCGCGCGGTAAAACGAATCACTTTCAACCCCACAGAAGCCAATTCAGAGGAAACGCTTTATGTTTCGGTGCCCAAGCTGAATGAAAACGAGGTCCTTGTTCCCGGCTCACTTGCGCTACGCTTCAACATCGATTTGAGCGGAGGCCATGCCAACAACTTTCTTGTCGACAATGTTGGACGGGCGCTAGTTGAAAAACTTGTTGTGAAGTACTCTGGCACCATCCTGCAAGACACAGTTGATTACGACATTTACAAGATATTCGAGGACCTCTTCCTATCGAAGGAGGAGCGCGACAACATGCTGCAAGATGGAATCCAGGGTGAGGACCTCAACAAAATTCGCTCAAACTCGGGTGATAAGAAGACCTCAGGCGTCGCTGCAGAAATCAAACTGAACGGGATTTACGGATCCAAATACAGGATCCGCCTTGACCACCAGATTTTGAAAGACCACGGGACCTTTTATCCGCATGCTCTATACAACGATCTTGTGTTCGAACTGACACTTGCGCCAGCCTCTAAGGTCGTCAGAGGCTCAGACCCCGCGAAGCTGAAATATAAGCTGACAAACATCCAGCTGGAGTACGAGATGATAAGAAGCAAAACACTGGCAGATGAAGCCCTCAGCGCGTACACAAATGGAAAAGAATTTGCGTATGACCACATCCAGCGTGACAAAGTGGTTACCTTTGTCAAAGCAACAGACACAAGTCTGAATCTCACAGTTAACCCGCAGAGAAGGTCCCTCAAAGGCATCTTGCTACTGTTTGTCGAGCCCTATGTTGCTGGTGGAAGGCATTCAGAAACTTACTTTAACCCAGACCTAACGAAAATTAGTGTCACAGTGAACGGCTCGCCCAACAGGCTGTACAACAACGGACTTGAAGGAATTGATATTTGGGAGGAGGTCAAACGCTTCTTTTTCAAAGCTGAAAACAAAACACAGCACATGAATGCAACAAAGTTTTATACAGAAAACAAGTTCGGGGTTATGATCGATCTGCGTTCCATGGCTGATCACTCTATGCACGGAAGCGGCACGCGACTTGTAAACACAAAGGATGGAGTACAGCTGGAGCTTGAGAGGAATGCAAGCGGCTCTGGCAATGACAAAGTTAGATGCCACATTTACGTAATCAGTGACGCGCAGATGAATATATTAGGAAGACAATTAGAAACTGTGCAGTACTAGTGGGGGATCAGCAACTGAGTTGCTACCCCACACCCCCTTGGGTGGCTGATGAATATTTTAGAAATGCAATTAGATTCTGTACAGTACTAATAGAATAGCAACAAAGTTTCTTATATCGGGGTGTGGATAGCAACTGAGTTGCTGATACCCCACCATGGATCCGAGCAAGATACCCTTCAACGCTCTGATTGTGGGGCCGACGAATTCAGGCAAATCGAAGTATGTGGTTGACCAGATCTATGGCCCTTTCCGCGGCAAGTTTGACTACATTGTGCTTATCTGCCCAACATTCGCGCACAACAAGACCTACCACCGAATTGGTGAAAATGATCCAAGAATGTTTATAATAATATGCAAGCAGCACGAGGTTGAAAGTTGGTTGAAGGCCGTGACCTGGCTGTTTGAGGGCACCAACACGCTCATAATCCTTGATGACTGCGCAGCCTCCAAAGATGTAAAAGGGCGCACAGGCCAGCTGGTGAATCTTGGCTTTTCGGCTCGACATATCGGCATCAGCGTTTGGGTGCTGACCCAGAAGATAACCAGCATAACACCTTCCTTCCGTGAAAACGTGGCGGCTATCGTTTTATTTTACACTCCCTCAGCCAAAACTACGAAGGCAATCTTTGAAGATTACGCCGGCGAACTCTCCCACGATGAGTACAAAAATCTGATTTCAAAGCTGAAAGAGGGGTTCTCTTATCTTGTGTTCTCGCTTCGCTACCCCTACGGTATTCATTTTGAATTAAAAAAATAAAAGTTGTATATAGTATTATCAACATGGCAGAACAAGAGTTCGCAGATGTTATAAACCTACTGGAAGCTGAGCCGTCAAGCAGCCCGGCTGATAGTAGCCTTGTGCCACAGTTGCTATCCGGACCTAACATTCCTGCTCTTCGTGAGCAGCTGGCCGTGCTTGTATCAACAGGCAAATCCAAAGAGGCCATTGGAGTGCAGTTAACACATGAGCAGTTGAAACGCTTGACTGATAAAGAAGTTGAAAAGTACTACAAGAGATATGAAACCTTCGTTGGCAGCAAGACAACCGAAAGCATGGTTGACAGCCTGCTTACGCTTCTGACAAGAGGCCTGCAAATGGTTATTGAAATAGATGACGTTGATGCAATGAAAAAAGAACTAAAAGAAGACTTCATTATTAACAAAGAAATGACAGATTTTGTTGGCAGTCTCTCTTTGAAATATGGAAAATTTCTTGCTCCTATTTCTGCTGCTTTGATAACGGAGAAGCACATTGATTTTAATTCGCATTTGGAGAAAAATGACAAAGCAAAATTAGAAGAAATTCCTGAGCATTCTTCACCAACTACTGAACATTTGCAGACAAATTCTGAGTAATTTCTGAGTATTATTTTATTTGCTAAACATATACTCTTTGTTGCAAAATGTCAACCGAACAATCCGAGCAGGTCGAAACCCCGCAACAACAGGTCGATATCACACAGCAAGCAACAACTCCAACTCCAACTACAGCCCCGCGTGCAAAAAATCCCAAGCGTGTGGCTGCAGGCAAATTGGTTGCAGAAAGAACGCGGCTAGCCCGTGAACAACAAAAAAAAGCAGCAGCTGAGGCTGATATTATAATCGCAAACAACAAGACAAAGGCCACTGCCCTGCCTAGCAACACAGTTGCTGTACCTGAGCCAGACCCGCCTATTGCAGACGAAACACCAAAAAGTACCAAAGTTGATAATAGCAGTCTCAGCACCACCCAATGGATTGGTGTTATCAGCATAGTCGTTTCACTGATTGGGATTTATTACAAACGTGAAGAGCTCAAGGCCGCATTTAGCAAAAAAAACACACCTGAGCCTATCAACAAAGTTGATGAGCCACAACCTGTTAGAGGTGTAAAACAACCCAGAGGTATAAAACATTTGGATTGAATATTTACGAATTAATATTATACCTCATCAACTTTGTTGATACAATATATCATGAAGAAAGTTGATATTCCACAAGTTCTTATCTCAACCGCGGCCATTTTTGGCATCGGACTGTTATGGTACGACTTCAATGTGAAGATTTTTCTTACAGTCCGCGATCTTATGAAGGCCACAATATTTGACCCGGACTCAGAAGAGACAAATAATTAATTTTGATTTAAACTTTTGTTGGTTTTTTTATACTTACATAATAATGTCAGATAACAAGCTTGTTAAAACAATCACAGACGCGGCTACTATCACTGGTTTAGTCGCCGGCATCGGCTGGGTCGCAAAAAAGGTTGTGAAAGAGAATTTTACTTCTGACCCCAGCAGCAGTGCAATGAACTACGTGAAATTCACCGCCGTCATGGCAGGTAGCATTGCGCTCAAACAGTACCTCGAGGACCAAAAAATCCTTCCCACCAGCATGTAAAGTGGGGTAAACCCCACACCCCTTGGGTATCAGCAACTGAGTTGCTACCCAGGATTTTGATTTGAAAAAACTCTGCTCTTTTAATATATCACAATGGCAAGTATCGCGATTATGGCTGGTGGAGCTATATTGAATGCTGCGGCTTTTATAGGTGGCAATTATCTTGCAAAGGCACTTGGCGGAGGTGACGCTGCACTTGATGAAAAAGTACGACATGACAAAGCTCTCGAGGCGTATCAAGCAGCTTATGCCAAATACTCCCGTGACCGCACCAAACTTCTCGACTGGATTGCGACTAACACGCAAATAAAAGAGCAGGCCAAACAGAACTTTACTAACACTGACTACGCCTTCAAACTGTACAACCAGGCGCACCCTGACAAACAAATGATACCCCCCAAAGAACACAAGTTCTCAGATTTCTATCAACCAAGCCAGCAGCAGAAAAATGGTGAACTCATGTTCGTGGGTGCCGGGGCTCTTGCTTTGGGCTACGCTGCCTTCCGTTTCCTTTAATTTTAAACTTTTTTAATTCCTTACTTATAGATGGATGCCAAACTCGCAAAGATATACTATAGCCCTGGGGGCTACTGGAAAGGTTTTGCCGCAATCAAAAAATTATCTGAAGCTGCCAAGGTACCAGAAGAAACCGCAAAAAAGTGGCTGTTCAAGCAAGCACTCTGGCAGATATTCCTCCCAGCGCCGAAGCGCATTCCTCGGCCGAAATTCGATGTACCTATACCCAACAAAGTGCACCAGGCGGATCTTCTTTTTTTGCCACATGACAAACTGCCCCGCGGGCGCAAAGTTTTCAAATACGCACTCACCGTTGTCGACGTGGCCAGCCGATTCAAAGAAGCTGAACCCTTGACCTCTAAAAACTCTGATGAAGTTGCCCTTGCTTTTAAGAGAATTTACAAACGCTCGCCTCTGAAATGGCCTGAACTGCTGCAGGTTGACCCCGGGCGCGAATTCATGGGCGCTGTTACAAAAGAAATGGAAAATCACAAAACATATATTCGGCGCGGGCGAGTTGACATTCACCGTGATCAGGCCATTGTTGAACGTTTTAACCGCACCCTGGCTGAGCGCTTGTTCGGGCACCAGTACGCAGTTGAAATGCGTAGCAACGAGGGCCAGCGGTCTACGGCGTGGGTAAAAAGACTTCCTGAAGTTGTAGCCGCTCTGAACAATGAAGGCACAAGCCTTATCGGCAAGAAACCTGTAGTTGCCATCAAAGAAAAAAATGTTTATGCAAAGCCATCGACACCTTATTTGAGACCTGTTGGAGAAAGCGAAAAAAAGCTCCCCTCTATTGTGAATGTTAGGTATTTGTACCAACCTGGCGAGCTTGAAGGTGGTGTGAAAAGAGCCACTGATCCAATCTGGTCTTTGAAAGTTTACAACATTGAACGTTCTTTTACCAAACCGAATCAGCCCGTTCTCTACTATTTGCATGACGGGCCCAAGCGTGGCTTCGTGCGTGAAGAACTGCTTGTTGTGCCTCCAAACACACAATTACCCCCCGAGCGACTTTAACGCTTCTTCTATTTCTTCCATTTCTGTATTTGTTAATTCTATTTCTTCCATTTCTGTATTAGCGAATAAAGCTTCCATTTCTTCCATTGCACTGTTGTACCCGTAAGCCTTTGTATTTACCCCGTCGTCAGCTATCCAGCGCTTTGAATCAAACGGAGACAGTGAAATTTTATTTACATGCATGCCGTAGATTTCGTGCCCCTCGCTTCGCAAAATGTTCATTCCGTGCCACATCTGCTCTTTGCTGAACAGCACCTGCTTGTACTGTTCATGCTTTATCTGTTTCTTAACAACGTTCTTTTTCACGCCTTTCGCTTTTCTTACGTTTATTTCGTCCACTTTTATCATGTTACAGCATTGCGACACTCTTGCTTTCGGATGTTTCTTTTTTATTTTTTTGACCAACTCTGCGTCTTTTGCCATTATTGCCTGCACTTTTTTTCCTTCGCAGGTGCACTCTTTTATTTCCGTCTCAGGGAAGTCTTTCTTTATTTTGTCTATTCCCTTTTTGCTTTCACCTTCCGTCATGATTGAGTACATCTTTGACCTCAGTCCTGCATACTCCGATATTGGGGTCCCCGCGCACTCATCTTTCATTTTTCCCAAAACCTTTTTGTTCACTTCTGAGAAGAGCGGATGCTCCTCCGGGTAGTCTGATGTATCATAGAAGTTTTCATTTGCTTTTATGTCTTTGTAGACGTCCTCTGTTTCTATCTTCAGCAGCAGGCTGTCCGTGTCAGTGTACAGGAGCTCACATTTCTCACCGTACTGCTTTTTCAGGTGGTTGTAAAAGAAGTCGTACATAAGTATCTTGCTTTTGTCAAGGATTGTCATTCCTGTGTAGACCGGCTTGTTGAGCAGCAGGCGGCTTTTGTGCATGTCAATGCCCACCAGGTCGTTTGTGAATATTACGTGCCTTGCGTACAGAGGGCTTGCGACCAATTTCCTTATTTTGTCTTTCTCATTGCTGCGGACTATTCTTATGTCTACTCGGTTGCGCAGGTTCTCCATGGTTTTGCCGAAAACTGAGTTATTCATCAGCTTGTAAAAGTTCTTTTCAAAGTCGTTGCTTGCCTCCTTTCTGAATTCTGTGTTCATCCGTATGTACGGCTCCATCCAACACTCTTGTTCGAACTCCAGCGCCCTTTTTACGCGCTTCAGTTTCATCCCCTGCTTCAGATAGAACTTCAAGTTTTCGTAGTGAACCACGTAGTCTTTTTTATCCTCAAGTGTCAGCAGCAGCTTCTTGCTGTTGGGGATTTTTAGGTCCAATTCTTTTATCAGATTATTTTGGTAGTCCGACATGTTTTCTTTTTTCACGACCTTTTTCTCTGGCGCCAGCGGGTAGCTGTTGTGTTCTTTATGCAGCTCCGCCGGGTACTCCAAATCAACTTCTAGGATCCAGCCTTTCTTGGCGTTTTCTTTTTTGTTCAGGATTTCCTCCTCTGTCGGCATCACGCGTTTCCATTTGAATCCGCTTTTGGGGAGAGGCTTGCTCATTGCCCAGCCGTACAGGTTGTTCGCGTCCAGATACATAATGTAACTGTTTGGTTTGCTTTCGTCATAGTCTGTTACCAAAGGATTGTTTGCCTTTGCGTGTCTTTTGCTTACCATCGAGATTCCTCCGCGAATTCCTCGTTCCACAAAGAGATGCATTTCATGGTCTGTTAACAACTCAAGCTCGACACCCGTCTTTTTCAAGAGTGCGTCCCATGATAGGCCTGGTGATGTGAAATAGTGTGCCGGGTCAAGACCGTACTGCCGCAAACACAATTTACGGAAATTTTCAAATACATCTGCCAACAGTGCTACATCCGTTTTTACGTAAAGGTCATGGTAATCCCCCAATGTTTTACAATCAAAAGTCTTCCATACTTCCTTCGCGTGAGCGTACTCATCTTCTGTAATGTGTTCATCGTTGAGTTTGCTGTAGAAGTCTTCTTTTTTTGGCAGACTTGTTTCGCTGAATTTTTCAAATGAATCCATGTACTCGTATGGGTAAATTCCCTTTTTGTAAAGCAGATCACTGCCGTTTGATAATGTTGATGTTATTTTGAATTCCTCCTTAATTTTCTCTTTGTACTTCAGCTCTCTGTCTTTTAATTCTGATGTGGCTTTTTTTACCCCCTTTACTTTTACTTCTACCAATGAGTCCAAGCTTGCTAGCATAAAGTTCAAGCTGTCTATAAAGCGCAAACCATCAACCGAAATGGTTATGTACTTCTCCATGTTGTTTGCGACACATTTCACCTCTTTTTTCAAATTTGCCATCGCCTGCATTAAATGGTGCGCGTCGTACCCCCTCAGGTTGTGAAATACAACTGGTATCTGGTCCGTCTTGGGATTTATTCTCAGTTTAAGGTTACACTGATTGTGCGCCGCTCCTCTGTACTTACCCGTCATATGGCAATGGTCTTTTACCGCGTCTCTGTAGTTCTTTTGGAGCAGTGGCTTTTTGCATAAATAACAGTCGGTTTGTTGTTTTGCTTTCTGCCTGTCCTTTTGCTCTGGCTTTTTCAGTATTATAGTTTTAAATTCTTCACCTCCATTTGTTACATGTCCTGACAATGGTTCTAATCCTTTCCTTAGATATTTTTGCTCTTTGAAAAAGCAACTCCTGTGGTATTGGCCCTGGTATTTTTCTTCTCCTGTTATAAGACCTTTTGTGTATACAGGCAATGAATCCCAATAGTTTTCTTTTACCAGTTGCTTTTCACAGATATAACAGTTGTATGCGTTTTTGAAGTCATACCAGTCTTCGTGCGTCATTGTTATAGGTTCCTGCTTGGCTAGCGTTTCTCTTATTTTTTCCTTTTCCTGCATTATGCTTTCAAGAAATGACTTTACCGCCCCCTCTCCCCTGTAAACTTTTGACCCTGTTACTTTTCCGTCACTTTTCACAACAATGTATGAATACCCGCACGCTTCATGCAACTCGGTCTTTTCTGTGTAACTTTTGCATTTTTCAGGGTAACGCTCACAGCCTTGTATCTTTTTTACCAGTGCCTCAAAGTCAGCGTATATCACGTAGGGAGCTTTCATCTGTTTCTGATAATTTTGAAAAGCGAGGATGTTTTCCCCCTCTTCCGGCATGTCTATTTTTGTTGGTCTGCCGTTCACTCCATTGCAGTACTTTTCGTGTTCCACCAGCGTGTGCGCTCTTGTGAAACGTGTTAAGCACCTCATGCAGTAGAAAGTTTTATTGTTTATTGCCTTATCGAACAACAAAGCGCTTTCTCTTTTTATCCAACAGTAATGCTGTCTCTCGCCTTTTTCAAGCAGCATAAGGTTTATTCTTTTTACGCTTTTTTCTTTACTGCTTATTCTGTGCACAATCACTGTGTCTTTTTCCCATCCGAACACGTTTATTGCCAGGTTTCGGTTTTGTTTTTCAAGCTTGTCTATTTGTTTTACCGGTGTTGGAAAATCTATCCCCTTGTAATTTATCCCGTCATTTTTGGGGTATTTGCTTGGTCTTTCTGGATGCACACCGTCTTTTGGAGGAAATAATGCAGCTCTTAGAGCCCACTTCAAGCATTCGTTGTCTTTGTTTTTTACGTTTATTATTGCCTTCTTGTTTGCCAGAGCGGCTGGAAGTGGCAAATAGGTTCCTCCGCGTAGTGGCTGATATTTTGCTACGTTCACGTATGCTAGCTCTATACTTTCTATTTCCCATCCTGATCCTTGCAATGACCAGTTTTCTATTTCTCCCTTTATTCTTTCCATGAATTCTTCGTATTTTTGTTCTATCTGTTCTTTGTCATACCTGGTAAAAACGTGCGGCTGGTCCTCTTTAAAGTAGTGTGACATTTCTTGCGTTTCTCCGTTTCTTTCTATTTCAAAGTTTACTTTTAGCCCGAAGCTCACCTTTACACTTCCCAACTTTTGAATTTCCTGTTCGATCAAATTTGTATACTTTTCTTTATTTGCATTTTTAAACATATAAATATCTTTGTTGTTTGGATTTGTTTGAGATACTGTCATTAACCAGACACGAAGCCATTCTTGGAAATTACTCTGACTTATTCTAAACCCGTCACGTGTAAGAACACGTTCTGGTTGTAATGGTTGTGGAAGATTTCTATTTTCCTCTTCAGTTATTGGACCGTAAAATGTTTTCAGAACATTGGACGAAAATCTCGCGGCTGCCATCTCGGCGTATATACAAGTGCAGATAATTGTTCAAATGGAAAATAATTCTGAGACACTTTTGTATATTATACAGTGCAGGCATTTTTTAAAAAGAAAATATTTTTTTTGTTACATTCCCGCTCGCTCTTTGTTACTTCCTTGCTTGCTTATTTTCACTCAAATTCCAGCACACACATAGAAGTTACTGGTTTTGGGAGAAAATTTTTAAAACAAATATAACAAAGCTTTTTTATAAAGAAACGAGGCGAGCATGGGAGCCGAGTTTCTTTATAATAAAGCTTTGTTATATTTGTTTTAAAAATTTTGTCCCAAAACCAGTAACTTCTATGTGTGTCGTGGTAATTGAGTTGCTTGGACCCTTCGCTATTAAGGGAAATCCCACGCACCTTACATTCCTGTTTGCCTTCGTTTGTCAGGTAGCCATAATTCTTGGGACCACCGGATGCAAATTCCACAATGTAATCGCCCGTACTGAGTTCGTCTTTGAAATCGCCAAGGTAGTCTCCGAGGGGTGGATCTGGTTGATCGGGTAAACTGCGGAACACCACGCTGTCGGTGTCAAAGTAGACAACCCGTTCTTGTAGGAGGTCGAGTGCTTCATAGAGGCGCAATCTTGCCCAGCAGGTCGTGCAGCAGGCCACAAAGATGTTTAGATTTGGTGAGATGGGATCCTCCTCCAGCTCGTGTTTATAGTGTATTTCAACGCGTTCTTCAGTCAGAACGCTCACGTAGCGGATGTCAAATTTGTCGCTTTCGTGGAACTTGCTGAAGGTCATAGGATCGTCGAACTCTTTGACTTGCGTCTTGTTTGTGCGTTGACCAAACTTTCCCCACATTGAATTCAACATCATCTTCGCCAAAGTGCGCAGACCGGGATTTTTCTTGATATTGGCACGGTCGAGTCGAATGCCCTCTCGGGCGTAGTAGTCTGCGATATGTTGCCGCTGCTTTTCGAGATCATTGCCAACGTGAGGGGGCCAACCACTGGCTTCCTCTTTAATTTTCAACCACGTGTTCACGTAGTTTCGGAAGAGACCCTCTTGTTTCTTGGGGAAATTCCACACCTCGTGTATGTGGAGAATTTGGTACCCCTTCTCCACAGCTACTTCTAATTCAGGGGTGCACCATGTACCGGTGATCTGGCGTTGTTCGTCGCTATGACTGCAGGCACAGCTTCGTTCTAATGTGGGCTTGGTCATTTCCTCTTCGACGCAGGTTGCACAGAGGGGAAAGGTCAATTTCCCGTTCTGTCGGAGGGGTAGCACTGGGTGAAACAATTTCTCTGGAGGCAACACAGTGCATTTGGCGATCCCAAAGTAGCGAGAAATGTCTGTGTGACCCGGTTGGAAGAGAATCTCGGGATGTCCCACAGGGTACTCGGCGTTCTTGTTGACGTACGGATACAGAGAGGTGAAATCATAGTACTTGAGTTTTTCGCCCAGGGACTCGTCTGCCAAATGATACAGTTTCACAGCATTTGTTCTCCCACCACAGAAAGCGTCGCGGGGATTCAGCGGCTCCACGATGTCGAGAGTGTCCACGAATGCTTTGATTTCAACTCTCTCCTTTTTAAGTTTGGTCCACTCGCATTCCCAAATCGTCACCACGTTGTAGCCCTTGTCCTGTAGGAACTGTAGTTTCTTCTTGGTGTAACTGTAAACATCATCAAAGCAACGACCTTCCAATCTCTTGTGCGCTTCTGTGCGATTGGGGTAGCACTTGGGACAACCGTGCCAGAAACAGCCCTGGAACTCGTACACGGTATTGGTCTGCGAATCGTACCCATCTACGGTGTAACGACTGTCGGGAATGCGGTATTCGCCATGGTTGGCTGCATGCAGAATGCGAATCCCTACAGACTCGGCGTCTGTAGACTGCAACAAACAGTTTTCCTGCCAGTGCAACCATTCCAGGGACACCTTTGAGTGATTGGTCTTCAGACGCCAACCGTGTAGCGGCTCCGAGGCGATGGTGTTGGGTGCCATTCGATTCTGACGCAGGTCGCGATTGCAGGCTGAGGCGATGGTGATCTTGTCCCAGGGGTTGAATTTGGCCTGTTTTTCAAAGAGACACTTGAAAGTGAGACAACCCTCTTTCAATAATTTCACGTCGGACTCGCAATACTCGATCAGTTCCTTTTCGAAGTCAAATACTGCGTTCTTGACCATTTGTTCGTCATGCCATTTTTCGAAATCCTTACGACCTCCCACGGACATGGACTCGGGCATGTAGTACCGCTTGTCGGGAATGGGACCCACGTACGCTTGGTTCTCGAGGGTATTGAAGAGATGCGGGAAGTACCCCTTCTTGAGCTCGGTGAGGCCAAAGGTCTTCGGAAAAGCGGATAGCGGCATTTGAAAAAAAGAGAAAGAGTCTATGAAGCGTATATTGTCGAACGTCACTTGCAACAACTTGGCACCATTTCGTATCTGCCCGACAATCCGATGCTGACGATGGTATTCGTCCACCACAAAATATCCGTCGTAACCCTGGAAATTGTGGGCAATGACCGTGACTTGACGGGTGTCCTCTTCGGTCAGCGTGTCGAGCCACTCGAGAAAATCACGTACGCAATGTTCTCCTTTGAAGTGAAATGGTCGGTCGTCATACTCGGTTTCGGCGATCAATAGATTGGGAACGTGGCGCCCAGTTTGTTGCGTGGCTTCGATGTCGAAAAACACATGGAGAGGTGGTTTTTCTTCGTCTTCCTCGACGTCCATACCTGAACCATTGGCTTTTAAAGTGGCCAGCCCTGCAGCCGCTCCCCTTTTGGCTCGACGTGTTCTCTTTTTCTCACGTTTTTCTTCCTTTTCCTCTTCGGGGGATTTGACCACCTGGATGTAACACAGATGACTGGCAGCGTCTACGTATTCTCGGCAAGAAGGGCACTCTATGTAACCGCAAAGGTGTTCTTGCTGTTCCTTAAGACCCACCAACAGCTTTTGACAATCGGAGCACTTTCGGCGCTGGGTGCAAACACTGACGTGTTTGGCGTCGACAGCGTTCCCCGTATAAGATCGTGTCAGGTGACTATGCAGACACGTGTCCCCATGGAAGAGGCGTTTACAGGACCTGCAAGGGAGGGATGCTCGAAGTCCTCGGCATTTGGCTTCGGTGTAATCGGGACAACCAGTCTGTTGACATGCGGGACAATGATCTGGATTGTTTTGACAAGCGTGTTGACCTTTATTGCCATAGGGTTTGAAACATCGTGCACAAAAATAACTTGAAGCGAAAAAACCCGGTAATGTGGTGACAACGTCATAGTGTCCTTCATCGTATAGTAGAACCAATTGTCTCTCTTGGGGTGGTCCAAAGGAACGTACGGTGTAACCCCGACAGGCATCCACCAGAAGAAGCTGATAGTCAAAGAGACTGGGAGCCAAGGAAAATTTGGTGAGTTCTTCGTAACCACAGGGACCGAAGGGAACGCCTGCCTCGTGGTGCAGTAACAGGGCCTGCTCCTTTTGGATTTTTTTACCATCTCTGAAACCACGCCAATTAGGGTGGTCGTCCACTTTCGCTTTGGCTGTCACGATGGCTCTCGCACAACACAGGTTGTCATTGTTCCTGATTGTAACCACAGACTGTTTGAATCTCTTAAATGTTTGTGGATTGTTGTGACCGGGCTTCCTCTTTCTCTTTTTACCACTGCCGCGGGGCGTGCTCCGCACGTGGGTAAACGACAGTTGAAAGCTGTCATTCATTTCAAAATTCTCATTTGAGTTTAACATTCGCGACATCTGTTGGAGCATACTGTCCACTCGATCCCCACCACGTAGCCATTCACCAGCGGGTAAGCCACGATAATCGTAACTGTTTCTCAAACGATTGCTGGATAAACTAAAGTATACCCTGTCCCGTTCGGGGATGCGGTCGCGTAGGATCAGATTTTGTAAGGCTCTGTGAATGCTGTCTCGTAGCGCGGGCGCCAATTGCTGATTAGTTAAGAACTGCCCCACTTGACGGATGTTGGCGGTGAAATGTCGTTCGCGTACACCATGACGGGTACTCGTTCGCTCCACGTATGGTTTGAGGTTGAACTCGAAACGTCCGGGTTCTGTAGCGCTCACACCACTGCCTATTTGCTCTTGGTAAGCCAACTGACGTTCCGTGGCGTCAGCGGTTTCTCTCAACATTATATCATCTTCCCATTCGTCCATGTGTTGGTTTAGTATTGCATCATCTTTTTCATTGACAGTTGTGTCAAGGCTCGCCATGTTAAACGCGACTGTCTTGAGTCACACAAAATGAGCGTTATTTTATATGTTTTCTTTCTTTTGATATGTTAATATGTAAGAGGAAACATTGCTATTGATATGGTAATCTGTAAGTGGGAATGCTTGAATGTGTAAGAGGAAAAAGGACTTTTAATTTAAAAACTGGAAGAATAACACGCAAAAGATAATGATTTGATATTTTTTATTCACAAAAAATATAATTACATAAAATAGACAATAAGGATTAATTCGTGTAGTTTCGTTTAAAATATGGTTAAAATGGATTTTTCGTTTATACTAAAATTTCACAAATTAGTTTTACAAATGTTTGTTAAGGACATATCTTTACCGGAAACCAAAAAAAATGCTTTCCGATTTAAAAATAAAACCGTTGAAAGCAGTTGGTCAACTGATTTATTTCAACTATTGTTCTTTCAAATATTTTTTTTATCTCTTCTTGCATTTCCGAAGAAGGGTTTGCTGTTCCCAAAATGGCGCTCTTTATACCTAAGGTAGGTGGACAACACGGAAAGAAATAGTGTTGCATGTACCACTGTCTGTTTTCATCGCATTTCTTTTTCCAACTAGGTTTGTACCACTGACGGCTGTTTTTGTCAAATACGTACACTGCCTTATTGCCATGATCTAAAGCCATCTGCACGCTCCATCCCGTTAAACCCTTCAAGGTTGTTTTTTGAAATCCACATTCAAATTCTCCAAAGGCAAACACAAGGTTGGCATCTTTAACGATCCAGTAATTGCGTTGTAGTAATCCCAAGTTTACAGTTCCTTCAATATTTCTCTTCAAGGTAAGATTGGCTTTATGGACAAAAGGCTCGGCTTCTTTTAACTGCTGGAGTGTTAACGGCGTTATGAATCGGCTTCGTTCTTGTGTAGGAGAAAGGATAATACGCACATTCATGCCATAATGAACACCTTGTTGTTCCGCCAAAGAATCGATCCCTGGGGTTCCGCCCGTGTAAAGAACGTATTCATTACCAACACCCGTCTGCATTGATTCCTCCACCATCTGCATTTTGGCGAGTTTTGAAAGTGTAGAAGAATGATTTCGTTTATAGCCGCGTTTTCTATTCTCATGCAAATGCATAAGAGGGAAATAATTTTGCAATGCAAATGTGTAAGAGGAAACTGTTGATTTGGAAATGTGTAAGAAAGTACGATTGATATGTAAACGAGTAAGAGGAATCTTTTACCATATTAGGAGAGATCCTTTCATCTTTTAGGATTGACTTTGCATTTATGTTAATGAAGTGAGGACTTATAAAAAAACGGCCTACCCAGCGGTATGTTGTTATTACAGCTTTAAGCATGAAGAGAAAACCTACTAACCCACTTCCTGTGTACAGTGGCAAAAAGAGGAAGACTGGCAAAGACAAGACGCAAGAACCGAAGAGTGAAGGTAAAAGACAAATGTTGATTGAAGAGTGTTTGGCTAAGACTATTCCACATAAACGCAACCGCGTGACATTTTCTACGATTGTTACCGTGCGTCATGTAACACTTAAAGGCATGTTGAGCGTCAGAACTAAGCTCACCTGTCTGGTAGAGGAAGAAGATATTGCTCAACGCCAGTCTACATTCAAAACAAGAAGACAGCGCGTCAAACAAATCATGCATCTTCGACACGAATCTCGCAAACAAGAAAACACTCCAAGACTTATGCGTATAAGAAGACATGTACTTGACACCATTCGACATGTCAATTTACTTAATCTCTAATTTTTCAGTTGTCAAAACGATGAAAGAAGTAGAGGTCACTGAGGGAGGAGAAAAAGTAGAAGTGCAAGTGTTCGAGGAGGGAGACGCAGTTCCACTCCAAGACGTTAGTACAGAGAGCTTCTTGAAAGAAATGGGATTTGATTTGACTCCTATGCTTGATCCACCTCTTGGTACCCTCCAAAACATGTATCGGACACACCTCTGTCCCGTTCATCTTGAAGAAATGTCACAACGCTCTCATGAAGGAGGTGCGTGGACCTACTGGCGTTGTCCCGTTGTTGATTGTTTTGTCATGACGGGGACACAGGACGGAAACGAATATTTCTCTGCAGTACGTTCCCAATTGGCAGCTCACTACAAAGAAAAATGGAGCGAGGTTCGCTGTTTCTGCAAGAAGCCCGTCGTTCTGTGCAAGAGTCGTTCAGGCAAGAACCCCGGAAGAATTTACTTCAGATGTAAAGAAAAGCAGCAGTCACGGTGTCGCTACTTCCAGTGGGCAGACGAACCACCCAGCTATGACCAAGTGGATGGTATCCATTCATCCCGCGACAGGAATGGGTATCCGAGACGAGGATACGATTGTGTACCAAGCTACCCACCACGACCACACCCACCTACGAAGGGAGATAATGACAAAGATCTGTGGGATGAAGTCAACGCCACCAACTTTTGTCTGGTGGATAGCACTAACGAGATTGTTTCTCCTCCTGAATTGAGTGGTTTACATTATTCGAGAGAAAAAAAGGAAGAATTGTTGCAATTGTTGTATAGGCTAAGAAGTTTTAAAAAACATAATCTATTGTTTGATCCCATGGAACTAGAATTCCACAAGCGTGCTACAGCTTTAGGATCAACGGGCTGACCTACTTCTAGATTCTGTTCTAAGTGTTAACGTTATGAGTGTAACATGTAATAAAAGCACATCCTTTCAATAAAAAGTTCATTTTAAACACGATGTTGTGTGAAAAACCTAATTTGATCATGCCATCCGATCGGTATTGGAAATGGTTGTGTAGAGTGTGCGAGAGGGAGTTTCGTCAAAACGGTCGAAGCATCGAAATACCCACTGAATCAAGTAGGAACCCGCTCAAAGAGTTTAAAGACGTAGATGTGGGCCATAACCCGTGGCGATTCGTGGTATTCGTGTTATGGTTACGACATCAACCACTAGCTCATAAGTGGTTCACAGTTATCCATCGCAGTCATAGAGCCTTGGTCGATCGGTGCGTCGTCACCTTGACAAAACGCATCGCAACATCATGAAGAAGAAGAAAAATAACAACACGAAAAAGAAACTACTGTCCAGTTACCATGATCCTTCCCAGCCCGGTAGTTTGGGAGGAATTCAGAGATTCGCCAAGGCTAAAAAACTATCAGTCAAAAATGCTAGGGAGATCTTAGAACGCGACTTAGGTTACACCCTCCACAAACCTCGCAGACGCCATTTTCCTACTTTACCAGTGGTTGTGTATGGCATAGACGAACAATGGATTGGCGACCTGGCGGAAATTCAACCCTTGGCCAAATACAACAAAGGAAACCGATACTTACTCATGGTCATCGATGCGTTCTCAAAATATGCTTGGGTGCAACCTTTGAAAAACAAGACTGGTAAAACCGTGACAGAGGCTTTTTCCAAGATTCTAAAACTCGCCAAAGGTCGAAAACCATTGCGGTTTCAAACCGACGACGGAAAGGAGTTTTACAATAGAACGTTTGCTGCTTTAATGAAAGAGAAAAACATTCATCATTTTTCGACGAAGGGGGACACGAAAGCTAGTATCGTGGAACGTTTTATTCGCACGTTTAAAGAACGTATGTTTCGTTATTTCACGGTTGCCAACACGCTCTCGTATCTTCCTGTCCTTCAAAGTTTAGTGAAAGGTTACAATGTTTCGTATCACCGCAGCATTGGTATGGCTCCTCAGAACGTTAACGTGTCCAATGAAGAAAAGGTGTGGCACCGACTCTACGGTAAGCGATTGCGTAAACCCAGAAAACAGCGCGTTGAATTCAAAGTAAACGATCGCGTTAGATTGAACAAAAAGCATCGTCCTTTCAAGAAAGGTTATTTACCTGGTTGGACAGAAGAAGTGTTTGTGGTGCGAGAAGTGCGGAGTGGTCCCGTTCATACATTCAAGATTGAAGAATTGGACGGTACACCCATTGAGGGTACATTTTACAAGCAGGATTTGCAGCGCGTGACGGTATCTGACGATGACTTATTTCGGATCGAAAAGATTCTTAAACGCAAAGGCAATAAAGTATTAGTACAGTGGAAGGGCTACGGAGAGAAACATAACTCATGGATAGATAAGAGTGCATTGCAATCGAGATTTAATTAACAATTTCAGTCACGATGATATATATTGAAGTGCACAACCAGGTGTTGCACATTATCGAAACACAAACGCTGCCAAGTTGGACTTTGAGGAAGGCAACATAACATTTCAAGTATGAATGATGATTTTTATGTGACGCTTCCCAGTCAAAGCAACAAGGCCGAGTTTCCACAGAACAAGGCTAACTATTTCAAGATACGATTACCACAACCGTTACGATTGCACGGATCTGGATGGAAAGTGGGGTTGAGTAGCATTTCTATTCCCGATGCAAAAGTGGGCATTTATAATTTGCTAAAAGAAGAAGAATTTCTTTTTACGATGCAATGGATCATGCAAGTTCCCACACAACATGGTGGTATCAATCGTAGACAAGGAACTGCTATATGTACACGTGACGCTATCCAAGGACTTGACTCTATTGTCGATGGAGTCAGTTTCATGAAAGCGGTGATAAATTTTTTTGAACAGCGTCGCATCTTGAATAACAATGGACCAACGTTGGGTGGTCAATACGTTACACGTGACGGGAAACGTTTATATGTGAAGTTTCGATGGGAAGGACAAGATCTTATAATGGATAACACGGAAGTGTATACTGCTTTAGTGAAATCTCCCCTATTCTCCATTCATCAAACATTGGCCTTAAAGATGGGATGGCTGTGGAAGAGAAACGATGGAACAATCGTCTTGGGTCCCAATCTACGACAAGAGTTTATGAATGATCATATACCAGATTTAAAAAAGACAGTTCACGATCTCCAGGACATCAGTGGAAGTCCTGTGTTTTGGAAAGTGCAAAATGAGCATTTCACTATGAGCACGACATGTAACTGGCGGTTCCTCAACCTTAACAATGCGTTTCAGAACGTGGTGGGAGAACATTCGCGTAGCCTGTTTGTCTATTCTGACGTTGGAGGAACTAATGTCGTGGGTAATCAAGTGACGGATTTGTTGCGCGAGATCAATTTTCAACGCCAAGCAAAAGGTATAAACTACTTTGAACCGTTGCACATTCAATATATACCAGTGCGCAAAGAAGTTGTAGACATAATCGAAACACAAGTGGCCGAGACGAGCGGAGAACTCTCTAACTTTGGTGAGGGAAATACTATTCTTACCCTTCATTTCAAAAGAGAACTATGAAAGGTGGAACTCTTACAAGATTCCGTCCTGATCCTAGTACACAATCAGGCGAAGGATTGTTGGGAGATCTATTAAAAAGTACACTGCGAGGTGGTTTTGAAGGATTTAAAAGCGGACACGGTGTAGCTGACCGCATTCGAAAGACAAGCAGAGGATTGAAAAGTGGTTTGAAACGCGGTGTGAAACGAAAAGCGGAAGAGGCAGCTACAAGACTAGTCAAGAGAAAACTAAACGATATATTCGGAGAATGAAACGCATGAACCCCATTTACTCTCGATCGTCTCGGTTGGTAAAATCCAAGCAAGGATTTGCAAGGCAGCGCGGAGAAGGAAAATTGTTAACTTTATCGTCGCTTTTACCTGGCAAAAAACTACAAAAAGGAGGTTGGATAAGTTCTCACGTCAGTAAACCGCCAGGCTACGAATTGGTACGTTCTCTGCTAAAGAAAAAGAGAAAAAAACGGAGACGAAGACGCTAAAAAAAAAAAAAAATGGGAGAGAAAGAGAAGACAGCTCATCGTCGCTCCATGCCCTTGTTAAACCCCTTGTTGGACCTTTTCAAAGTACCCAAGACAGATGTGAGCATGAGCTCCTATCGAATGGTACCCGTGCAAACGTACACTACTGGTATCAATCCCGTAGAGTTTCAAATTGATCCGCAAGAAGACTACATCGACTTGAGCCGAAGCTACTTCACGATCGAACTGACCTTGAAGAAAAGCGACAATAGTAACTTGGTCCGGACAGACAAGCTGTGGCCGGTCAATAACTTGGCTCACTCTCTGTTCAAACAAATAAGTGTGAGACTCAATGGGTCGCTCATTAGTCCGCAGACGGATACATATCATTACAAAGCTTACCTGGAAACCCTGCTGAATTATAACAGGGATGATGGAAATTCCGTGTTACAACCTCAAGGATGGTTCAATCAGATTGATTTTCCAGAGGAATGGACAGGCAACAATACAAGGGTTGCAGTCGGTAGTGCAGAAGCACACGAAGATTACACTAATCTAACCGCCAATCACAAGGATGCTCTGACCGGTCTGAAAGAGGAACAAGCCAACTATATTGGAGGAAAAACTCACGTGTTGGTGTTCAAACCACACGTTGAAGTGTTCCATTTGAGCAAGTTGTTGGTTCCGCGAGTGCAGATCAACATTCAAATGTATTTAAATTCGCCAGACTTGTTTTTGGACGGAGTCGGTCTGGCAGGGCAATTGACCAGCGAAAATCTCAAACTGCGCATGTACCTGTGTCAAGTTCGTCTTAACGAAGCCATCTATAGAAAACTGACAGAAACCATTCAAGTGGATCGACACATAGCCTCTTACCCCACCGTGAGAAGTGAGATCAGAACATTCAACATGCAAGGAAACCAAGCCCGTTACGAATGTAACAATCTGTTTCAAGGCAGAATTCCCAACAGACTCATTGTCGGCATGGTGCTGTCGGAGGCCTTTAATGGTACAGTGCATCACGACCCCTTCTGCTTCCAGAAGTTTGGATTGACGAGCATACGGCAACTAGTCAAAGGAGAAGAATATCCCTACGAAACCTTGAAGCTGAATCAGAATAATGGAGATCGAGACCTAGCTGGGTACTTTCGATTCCTACAAGCAAGTGGCACTTTGTGTAAACTACAAGGGAACATGGTCAGGAAGGTAGATTGGGGGCATAATAAAAACTGCACGCTGTTTATGTTTGATAACGTTGCCAACGGATGTGTAGACAGTCAGAACCTCAACCCGAAGCAGTTGGGAGAAATACTAGTGGAGTTGACATTTGGTACCTCCCCTGGAAGGAATATTACCATCATACTGTACGGAGAGTTCGAGAATCTGTTAGAGATTGACAGCAATAAAGCCGTGTTATATGACATTTACCAGCGTTAAAACAGATGGAAAAAGTGACCTTGAATAACGTTCAGTTAGATTTCATAGCCCAGCACGATTCCGTGTTAAGCCCCTACTTTTACGGAACAGTCGCCTGTGATCGTTTACCAAAGAAGCCGGAGAAAATAAAGCCATGCGCTTATATTGTAAACACGGATCCGCACGACAAACCGGGCAAACATTGGCTGGGGATATGGACTAGTGGCGGTATTTGCGAAGTAATGGACAGCTACGCCTTGCCTTTGGACGTGTACCAAACAACCCAACCCTTGCAAGACTGGTTAAATACTAACTGGAAACATGTGATTTTTAACGAGCAAAGTCTTCAATCCTTATACAGTAAGAGTTGTGGCGATTACGCGTTGATGTATTTGAAGGACAGGGCAGCAGGACGCGGGCTGTACGATTTTTTGAAACGTTTTTCTCGACACGATTATGTATACAATGATCATAAGGTTGGACAAATGTTAAAGACACAAATTATTCACGATTTGTATTGGAAAAAAGTATGCAGTATGAACTATCACCAATGCAATTAGTTGTCACTTCTTGTTTGTTCAATAAAAATGTTAAAATGGCTTTAAAATGTGTGCGTATGATTTGCTCTAAAAAATGTTGCGTGGGATTGGGTCGAGGTTTCTCGCGTTTGCGAAAGCGATTAAAAGTTTTGATAATAATAATAATAATAATAATAATAATAATAATAATAATAATAATAATAATAATAGTGTTTAAAACATTAATACATTACATCAGTGTTTAAAACAGTTATACGATTACATATGACATCAGTAGGTGTGCGTCGTGTAAAACAAGGATTCATCTTTAAAATAACCGACCCTTGTAGTTTGTGATCATTCGAGCGATATGGAGCGAGGGGAAGCGTTTCGATTTCATACTCCGTCTAGTATTTTTCTTGTAGGCCCGTCTTCCTGTGGTAAATCCTATTTTACGCAAAACCTGCTACTAGAAAATCAAGAATTATTTGAATCAAAGCCTGAAACCTTTTATTATTGCTACGGAGCATGGCAGGACAGGTTTCAAGTCATGAAAGAAGCAGGAATAAAATTTCACGAAGGGATTCCAGAGGTGTCGAACCTGCAAAAGTGGTTCCCGAATGGAGGGGCTCTTGTTCTAGACGATTTGATGTCCGAAGGATCGTCGGACAAAACAGTGTTGGATTTGTTCACCAAACACTCTCATCATCAGAACATTACCGTTTTGTATCTTTCACAAGATATGTTTCCAAACGGAAAATATGCCAAGAGCATTTCGAGAAATGCTCATTACGTGATAGCCTTCAAGAATCCACGCGACCAACTAGGGATGAGAAATCTCTTACTTCAAGCCTTTCCGAGTCAATGGAAATCCCTATTAGAAGCCTATCGCAGAGTGACGGAACGCCCTTTCGGATACTTGGCCTTAGATCTCCACCCCGCCAGTAATGACGGTCGACGGATTTTAAGCCATCTCTTAAAAGGCGAAGGGTGGATACGTTATTATCATATGAAGCAATAATTTGAACGATAGCCATGCCTGTTGCAACGGTGTCCTTACTGAATAATTGCTGTTCTGAAATCTTAGCAAGAAACTTGAAACCCGAATTATTGCACAAGTTGGAAGGGCTGTTTGCCTTTTACCACCGTCAATGGTGGCTTTGTCGGGAAATGTTCTATCATTTCAAACGGCGTCACGGTTTCTTGAACGCCCTGGCCTTACTTATTGTGGCTGCAGGAATTATTGCCGGAGCTATTTTCGAGAACAGCATCGTTGTGGCTAGTTTGACGGCTGCAGGAACCTTGGTCAAAGGTTGGAATGATTTCAAGAAATTCTCGTTCAAAGTGGACATGTGTCGATTTGCATACGTTACCTACGAAAAGACTTTGACCGAATTGAGGTCCTACGTACGAGGTCTTCCGATGGATGAATTTGACGGATTCTTGATCAAGTTGCAAACACTCGATGACGTGATAGCCGACTTCACACCGCCAGTGTCTGATTACAGTGTACAAGAATACAATCGCAGATTTCGATATGTACACGCGAAGGACTTATCATTCACGGTTAATATAAACAACATTTCAACCGTTTGAGTCTTCATATCGAAACGATGGCGAAACCAAGAAGAAAGACTTCTAAGAGAAAAAAGAAACAGAGCGGTGGGAAAATGCCGTGGTTAGTGGATTTTAAAAAAGGTTTTCAAGTCACCAAAGACATGATACAGGCTGTTAAAAAACCGATCGACCGTAAAAATGCCCAGCGCCAAATGAACAGTTACAAAGAAAAATTTCAAGAGTACAAAAGAAAAGGAGGCAAGAAAACTTTTAAAAGGTGGGCAATTGACAATGGCATTTTCACGCGTGGCAATACATGCTGCATTCAGTAGCGACAAACGAGAGAAATTTCGAGCTTTACCCAAAGAAACCAGAGACTATAAAAGGACGAGATGACATGATCGCAGTTATAAATCATGAGGAGCGTACGGAGAAAAGTAAAAAAATCGAAACGGAAAAGGCGACGAAAGGTACACAATGGCGGGGCATTGTTTCGACGCAAACCTACTTTGACAGATAAAATTGCCGAGGGAGCGAGCATGTTTTTGGCAGGTCCATCTCCTAGTTTTGCTTCGTTAGGAGGTAAATTAATTGCCCAGGCCTTGAAAGGTATAAAGGACAATGTCAAATTCTATCGACGCAAGAGATGAAGCGCTTACGAAGGCAGCGTAACTTCTTGGAATCCGTTCTAAAGGAAGCCAACCGGAACAAGAGAGGTGAATTGTTATTTCATGCAAATGCTGACCAGATTAATGCCGTGAGCGAGCTTGTATTGAATTTGCTTAAGAACAAGATCCCACTACCTCCGTCAGCGATGGTGCGTTTAAAACGACATAAAAACGCCTTGCGTGAAATGGGTAAGCGCAGAAACTCGTTAAAGAAGAGACGCAAAGTTCTCCTATCTCAAAACGGTAGCGAGTTTTGGAAAGGCTTAGGACAGGTGTACCGGACATGTCTTTGCAAAAAGCGAGGATAGCGGAGAACTTGATGAGATTGCTACAAGAATCGAACGCCAGAGAAGAGAAGTTGAAAGAACGAGAAAAAGAATTGAAACAGCAAGTAGAACATTGGCACAAAGGCTACGACCGCATCAATCAGGAGTATTTGGCTTTAAAATACGACTCGATCTGCTACGATTGCATTCAGAGTAAGAGAGAGAGAGGGGAAGGAAAGACCCGGGAAATTTGTAGTCAGTGCAACGAGAAGTGTCAAACGAAATACGATTTGCAACGACGCGTAAAGAAGTTGGGCGAGGAAGTTCGTTACTGGCAAGAGTGTTACGAGACGTTACTCGAACATGACCGAAGAAGTACTGATGGTTCCTGTTAAAGATTTTCAAAATCTAGTGCAATATTACAAAGGCGAACTCACCGAAAACGCTTTACTGAATAAAGCGGCTCGTCTAGCTGCCGAAAGTCACGTTTTATTAAAAGACAAATCTCGGCCGGCCGGACTAGTCACTGCCCGCGTAAAACCATTGGTTCGTGAACAAACCAAGCTGACGAAAAGACTTCGACAATTTCCGATAAGTGGAATAGGAGCCAGCGAAAAACAAGAAATAGAGGAAGACGAGGGCGATTTAGTCACGGGACCCCTAGGCCAAATGTTAAAACAGCTTATAAAAGTCAGCACTGTCAAACGCTCTTCAAAACTGTCAGACGCAACGCCGGGTGGAAGTCGTCCCGTGAAAAAATCAAAAACAGAACCGTCCATTTCTGAAAGATTCAAAAGAATCCAAAAGAAACTACAGCCAGACCCGAGCAAAAAAACAAAGGCGAAGCGAAAAACGGAAGCCGAGCGACTGAAACCTCTGAGCGGTTGGGAAGATTGGGACAAAGGCAGAAAGTTGAGACGACAGTTGAGTTATGACGACGATGAAGAGGACTAGAAAGAGGAACAAAAGAAAGCAAAAGACAACACAGCGTGGTTGGGGTGTCGACATTCAAAAGTTTCTGAGCAAGTTTGGCGAATTACATTGGCCAGGATATGAATTTCTTGGTCCCGGTACGAAGTTAAAAATGCGATTGAAACGAGGTGATCGGGGTATAAATCGCCTTGACCGCATAGCGAAACAACATGATATCGACTATTCTCGCGCCAAGGATTTAGAGGGCAAATGGAAAGCCGACGAGAAAATGATCCGAGCTATTGATAAACTTCCCGGAAAACACACGATGACAGAAAAGATTGTCAAGAAAATCATACAGGCAAAAAAAAGACTTAAACTGTAAACTGCTGTTTATTTTTTGTATCTTGACATATTCAATTGATGAAAACTTGTATTTTTTTCTTTATCACAAACGTTTTATCAATAAAGAAAGTTAACAAAAGACAGTGATGGTTGTGGAGCATACTTCAGTCTAAAAAGAAATTATTGTCAGCCAGAAAAGATAAGTCCGCTTTCAGCTCGGCAATGTTTCGGTCCACTTCTTTCTCGCAGCTTGCCACCGGTTCATTCGTAGAAACAATTCCTTCGTCCGCGAGGGTAGAGAAATTATTGTCAGCCAGAAACGATAAGTCCGCTTTCAGTTCGGCAATGTTTCGGTCCACTTCTTTCTCGCAGCTTGTCACTGGTTGATTAGTAGATACATTGCCTTCGTCTGCGAGGTTTAAAGTTCCCTCCTCCGAGTAAAATGTTTGCTCCACGGACGGAAAAGTTTCACACGCAAGATCTAAAGCTTGTTGAACAAGGCTCGGTTTATCGAGGGTCTCCTGCTTTTTCCTGGCTCTATACTTCTGCATGTAAACTCTGTTTTCTTCGCGGTGCGACGCTCGGTATTTTCGCTGATATGTTTTAACTTTTTCCTTATTTGAGCGCTTCCAATTCTTTAAGTAGGAAGCATCATTTGCTTTACTCGTACGCTTCTGTTTATCCATTAAGACCGGCGTTAAACGAACTTAAAGAAGACCGCGAATGGAGAACGAGAGAACGCTTCACAGCTTTTTTTTGTGTTTAAAACCTCATTTCAATATGAAAAGTGTTTCTTCTTACAATACTTTCATTTGTAAGAGAGAATTTATCTTGGTCAATTTCAATAGTCTTTTACTTAAAGACGACCGCGAATGGAGAACGAGAGAACGCTTCACAGCTTTTTTTTTTTTTTGCATTTAAAACCTCATTTCAATATGAAGAGTGTTTCTTCTTACAATACTTTCATTTGTAAGAGAGAATTTATCTTGGTCAATTTCAATAGACTCTTTCAAACTCTTTCATTTTCAATAGTCTTTTAAAACTGAATGCCAATACAAATATTCCTCAAACAGAAAATTGTAGCGCTGATCTTACTAACTCCATTTTGAGTTTAAAATGGTGGTGCTTTTCCTGAAACTTGCATAATGATAACACAATTCTATTTCTAAAGAAAGATCGAGAAAATCACAGCTTAAATAAAACGTAAGACTTAAGTTTAAAGGACACTATCAGAGAACGATGTAACCCATTGATCATTGCCTTTCGAGAGATTTGGTGGGGAGATTAAATCTCCCCGAGAAAAAATTGAGCTCAGGTCCGTGGAACCCCAGGACAGCGGCGGCAGTTAGGGCAGCTCATGGCGACTTCGCGTTCTGCTTGCGCGATAAACCAGTGCACCAGGCAATACCTGTGCACTAGCCCTTCGCAGCAGGGCTGTCTTCTCGGTCCCACTTCCACCCACCGGTAGAGCGAGAGAGTATCTCTCGCTTCGTTCTCGATGAGAACGTGTGTAGACAAGCAAATCAAGCATCTTGCAGTTCTTGGAACAGCAGCCATGTTTCCAATAAAGTGAAAAGCTTTCCTAGATGTTCGGTATATATGAGCAATTTAGTATTCGCATGGGAAATGGGCAGCCCAGTCTTCATTAGTGTTGTATTCATCAAACGCATTCGAGGCTAAGGTAATAACATACACGTGTAACTACAAACAAAAAATATTTCTATTCATCTACAAAGTTTGCATCATAATTCATTTAGTGCAGCTTTGGACAAAGAGTACGCAAAGCTAAATTAATTAAGTTTTACTAATAATTTATTTCCTCTTACACGGTTTTACAAAGGGGCGGTTCTTTTTACCCAAAAGTATTCGATTTTGTCTTGCCCCTTGTTTATGCATCGCGCATCGCACTTTATTAACCCTGTTTTGTTTAACGCACGTGAAGCTGTTGTTTCAAAAGAGCAGTTCTTTTTACCGGGTTCAAAAAACTTGACTTTTACAACATCGCATTGGCTTTACGTTCACAAGACAAAACGCGACGCTAAAATAAATGTCTTACACTTCGTTTTACTAATAATTTCTTTCCTCTTACAAGGTTTTACAAAGGGGGGGTTCTTTTTACCCATTACAAAAAGTATTCGATTTTGTCTTGCCGCTTGTTTATGCATCGCACATCGCACTTTATTAACCCTGTTTTGTTTAACGCACGTGAAGCTGTTGTTTCAAAAGAGCAGTTCTTTTTGCTGTGGTTGAATATTCCCTCTTACAATGCCTCAATGGCTTTCTGTTCATAAATAGATCTCTTCCCAAAATAACTCCAACAAACTTTCAAATTCGAAAGAAAAGCGCCATTTCTCAACTGTTCAACGTAGCGATCGAAAAGAAACAAGCAAAACCATGGCAGAAATCGCCGAAAACAGATGTATAGTTTGTCTTTCGGAAGCTACTGAGACTTCGCCACTTCAGTGCTGCAATCAACTAATCGACAGAGACTGCTTCACTTCGTGGATCGGTACCTGCCGTCAGGAAAACAAACCATTAAAATGTCCGCACTGTAGGAGGAGATTAACGGAAACAGGCGAGGTCGCAACGGTCGAAGAAGCCGATGTTCAAGAAGATACCGACTTTGAAGGTGAGGATATATCTTTCCTTTTAAGCGAAGAAATAATTTTGGAAGACACTCCGCCGCCAAGTCCCCCGGGCGATTTGTCCCCCGATTTTCGTGCAAGACTAAGGGACATTTGGAGGGAACGCCCACTTTGGAGAGATGATAATGAGTTCATGGGCCAGATTCGAGACGCGCTAGATGGTTATTTAATGACAGTTTCCTTGGGGTCACATCCCTCCACTGTACTAGAAAACATGAACATTTACGTTTACCATTTCGATCGCTTCCAAGTATACGCCGGATGGGAACACTTCCAAACATAATTTTCACTTTCTTTTCCCATGAACAGTCCTAGAAAACCCTACCGTGTGGATTTTATGGAGACAACGACCGTTATGGCGGAGAGGGCAAACTTATTTCGGACAAATAATCGACGCGAGAACAAGATCTATAATGACTGTTATGTTGGGAGATTCAGATGAAATTGAAGCCAATGTAGGAAACTACATTGTTGAACACGATCCTGAACAGTTATTCAGTACTTACTATGATTATCGATTCGCATCGAGAAGCAACAATTACTAAGATTTGCATTTTAATTTGTTTACATTCCACAATATTCGCTTTTTAGCAGAACGATTCAGGACAATTTGGCACCATCGTCCGTTTTGGCGCCGAGGGAACGACGAGGAATATTACGGTGAAATCTTTAACGCAAGCAACGGTACACTCGTCATTGTTGAACTCGGCGAAACCGAAGATGAAATACGCCGAAACATGAGACAATTGGTAGAAACTTACGATCCTGAACAATTATATACCGAGGCCTCTGATTACGTTTTCTGGAATGTTGACAGAATTATATTTTTGTAGAGGGACGCTGGTCAGCAGGATTGTCAGCATACGTTCCCGCATTGTACATTTAGGAGTTTTTGACATTAAATTTTTATCAAACAAAACTGTTGTTGTGTGATTTTTGTGATCGCGTGACGCATTGCGTGACCATGGTTCCAGTTTACATGAAAGCGAGGTTTGCTCATTCAACGCAAAAGCGAGGCAGATTCGCTCATTAAATATACAACATGAAAACGAGCTAGATCCGCTCATTATGTATGCAACATGAAAGCGAGGTAAAGATGTCTAGAGGGTTCAGCGCAAAAGCGAGGCAGATTCGCTCATTATGTATGCAACATGAAAGCGAGGTAAAGATGTCTTGAGGGTTCAGCGCAAAAGCGAGGCAGATTCGCTCATTATGTATGCAACATGAAAGCGAGGTAAAGATGTCTAGAGGGGCTGATATGACTACTAGTGGCAAACTTAAAAGTTCAAAAATTGCTCAAACTTTGGCTGTCAGTAGTCCATAATGAGTTATTCATCACCATGCAATTCATTTAACAAATAACTTTTTCTTTCGGCAGGAAATGACAATCGTAAATTTCACGGCCAGACACAGGAAAATTCGACTTGAAAATTAGCGGTTTTTAAGCAAACCACTTGCCTTTACTATAAAACCTGAAGACATCCACTTTTTATCAGCTTATTCTACATCTTTTCCAGATTTTATTCCATAATTTCTATGAAGTTTAAATAAATTCATGTCACTAAGAGAGATCTGAAAGAAATCCCACTCTTTCTCTATGGAAATGACAAGGTAAATTTAAGAAATTATTTACCATACTACCTTTATTTCAAATAAACTAATATTTTGGAAATAACGTCAGGAAGGAATGGCCTTTCAATTGATGTCACTTTTTGTCTGGGGAAATTAAATCGTTCTCTCTGAGAAAGAGCTAAAAATCACGAAATCAAGCAAATAATAGATTGCGTGACAGACGTGACAAAGGTGGAAATTGCGATTTTCAAATATTTTGGCCTTATAAACTCCATAAAAATAAAAAGATCTTATTGCTACGTATGAATCTGCCATTCATTAACTTTTTTTGAAAAAAAAAAACAGCGTTTGATTTTTATTAAAGCTTCCCTCTGTTTTGCGTGCAAAGTGTACCCAGTTTATATCATTTCTTTCACTTGGATGTTGTGTTATGTGGATGCCTTTGTGAGCTAACAAGTAATTTATTAATGCTATCACTAATTTTAGAAAGTTGCTAATTCTAGTTGCTAGTTCTTAATATTATTTATTACTAAAACTGAACAACTTGTCATCGTTGTTATGGTTGCTAATTCTAAACAAGTTTCCATCCTGATTTTTGGATTTCCCCACGGCCTTGCCGCATATCCCACGCGCTGTGTAATGACTGCAATGAGGTTATTGTGTTCTTTTCAGAGTATAATGAAAACAGACTGCTCCTGTAATTGGTAAGATAATTGCGCAATTGGCAAAGGATATTTCGAATCACTGTTCCAGCGGGTCGTTTTCTCCTGAAATATTGAACCACAGAAAGTGAACTCAAGCTTATAATTAGCTGGCTAGACTGGGTACTTTCAGAACACGGACACTGAACACAATTTTATTCCTGAGTTAGATCCGGTAAGTTGTGTGTAAAGCAGGAGCCATAATGGGAGGAGACCGTAAGCGCGAGATCTGGCCTTGTCCCTATGATATGGGACAAAATTTCTATTTTTAGAACAAATCGTGTAATCCCGCGTGGCGCGCCCGCGTACTGCCGCGAGGATTTTCGCGAGGACGTCGCGCGGAGAAATGTAAACAAAATGGCGTCCAAAGTAACCTCTGCAAGTGATGTAAACACTGGCTCTCTTTAATCAGTTTCTATTCCTAATTTACGTCAAGGTCTCCTTGAGCACCTCTTTGAATGTAGCCATGAAAGTGAGGATGATTCAAGTGATTCGGATATCTGCAGTAGTATTTTTTTCGGACAAATCCAGTCGCGAGGACTCGTTAAACATGTCGTACAAGGAATCACAGAGTGGTCAAGACAATTTACGAAACGCTTCACAGCGCAGCGACATGGGCAACCAAAAAATACAGAATGACAGCAAAAAAAGCAGAAACCATATTTTTGCCGAAATACGATTGTATACGCCATTTCGACTTTTCCTTGATGCTTTGTTGTAAGTTACATGTGACTTTCATATCATATAAAATTGCATATATAGTGCATAATGAAAATATTTTCATTCAAGTCACTTATCCGACTAATGCTGCTCCAAAATATTTCTTTTAGTATCCTGTATTATAATTTGCAGTGCAGCTAAAACATTGTTGAAAAGTATGGAAAGATCGGAAACTTCCAGCAAAAGTTGTAAACAAATGAAACAGAAGAGGATTCATTTTTTCGAATTAAAAAAAAATCTACCGATTTTTTTTTCGTTTACTTTCAAGTATGAAAAAATACAGCATATGTGCAAACGGCTTTATCTAGTTTCGTGTGTCTAGTCTCGATGAAACCGATTCGACTTTGGCTCGCCAAGATAGCTACCTTTCGTCTTCAATTTTGGAGCGCTTTGAAAACGCTCTTGTTACAGTAAATTATTCACACTACCCGCATTCTCAAGATTATTTAGCACCTGGAAATAAACATGCCACGGTTAAAATTGCGGCTGAGCTTTGTATTCATGCATTTTATTTAGCAATGAATGTGGTATGTGGCGTGCCATGTTCAATTCCAGGTGCTAAATAACCTTGAGAATGCGGAGAGTTTGAATAATTTACTGTTACCCGAGGGTTTTCAAATGGAAGACGCGGAGTAGCTTAATCTTGGCAAGCAAAATTCGACGCATTTCATCGAGACTAGATTCACGAAAGTAGACAAAGCCGTTTGCATATATGCCGTATTTTCTCGTACTTACAAATATAAGAAAAAAAAATCCGTAGTTTTTTTTTTTAATTCGAATTTACGCACCGTAAACCTCTTCCTCCTAATTGTTTACAACTTTTATTTGCTGGGAGTTTCCGATCTTTCCATACTTTTCAGCAACGTTTTAGTTGGCATTAAGCTTTCAAATAATCTATGGGATCTTAGCATAGCTTGAACGTTGTTGTAGCTCCCAGTTATACACGAGCATAATATTTTGAAGCGAAAGCTCAACAGTCAACTGTGCAGCAATTTCTACTCAGCCGATTTCGTTGAAACTTGCTCACAAAAATTGGATAATTTGAACTTGTTGACTTTGATAATAAAAAATCTATTGTCGCGTTTAGAAAATATTCGCGTTTTTTTCATAAATATATTTTTTCAAAAGCGCTAATATCTCGTGATTGTTTGCCTTGTTTGCCCTTTACTTTAAAGCTTTATAAAATTTGAACATTTGCTATTTCGATTGCTAAAAATCAGAAAAATCGGGTGAGGTTTACATGCCCAAAGCTTGATTTAGAAAAGAGCACCTTCGTTCCCCAAAAATAGCGCGGGCCATCTTAACCTAAGTACGATCCAAATGTAAACGAGTCATCGTGAATTTTATCTTACTGAGAAAACTTCTCTAGATTAGTCTTGTGCTTAACTGACAAAAACTCCAGGAGATGAATTTAGCACGATACGGAAGCTGCACAGCCTAATGTATAATTTTATGGTTCACAGAACGACTGATTTATTTTTCGTTCTCAAGTTTTAACACAGAGTCTTTTGTGGCAGATTTACTCGCGACTCACATGATACACGCAACTCCGGCAACATCGACGCGAGAACCCACGCATCCGCGCGTGTCTGCCTGTTCTAAAAATATAAAAATTGTCTCGTATCATAGGGTGCGTGTATGTCGCGCTTACGGTCTCCTCCCATTATGGCTCCTGGTGTAAAGTAAAGAAAATTGTTATCTCAGAACACTGCCTGAAAAGGTTCGGTCTGTGGAATGATACAGCATAAAGTCCACTTGCAAAGAATTTTCACTGACGTTATTTGAATTTATTTTCAACAAAAATGACAGAATTACCTCAACCTTTTACCTGTATTGCACTCTTTTTCGCACCAAAGAAATAACAAAAGGCAAAGCGTGACTCGAATGTATCTCGGGTTAATTCCACTGATTTGGATATCGTAACCAATGCAACAAACTTACCGAACGACAAGTTTTGAAGAGTAACAAAGGTTACCCTAAAGCGAACCATTGACGTCCACTTCTAATGTGCAAAATTGTCATTTGTATTATTTTGCCCAATCGGTGAACAGTAACTTCAGAGTCACTTTCGTGTGTTCTTACACGGCAGTCTATTTCAATTTACATCAGAGAACCACAAAAAGTCGGGGAATCATTTCGGATGTCAGAAAGAAATATATTTCAAGGTCTACCCGGATATTGTCACTTGGACTGATCAGAGGAATCGAAAATAGTGGCTTGTTTACCTGTAAGCGACACATTGGCGGCCGTTCGGCACACTCGTCTTATCTCGTCTGGCACGTGCGGTAAAACAATGTACGCCGAGCGCGGACAAATTGCAGTCGGCCGAAAAATATTGAGATAAAGAAGTCAGAAAAATGTAAAATCAAACGTACAAGCCAGCACTAGTAAATTTCAGAAAATTCAGAATTTCAGACCTTGAAGCCTTCATCAATCACTCATTTAGTTTCTTTTTTATATTTTTTTATTTTTCGGACATTTCGGACAACTGGAATATTTCCGTGCTGCAAAGAAATACACAGTACCGGCCAGACGAGTATGCCGACTGCACAGGTGAACAAGACACAATTTATATTTACAATACATCTGATCCAAACAAAACTTACCGGTGGATGTTGATATATTTTTCTTTCTGACATCCGAAATGACTTCCGACATCTTTCGACTATCTTATGTTAATTAAAATAAAATATGGCCGATACAATAACCGCCTTGTAAGAACACATGAAAGTGACTCTGAAGTTACTATTCGCTGATTGGGCAAAATAATACAAAGGATTTTTTATGCTCAATAGGGGTTGACACATTACGCTCCTAAAATCGAGCATTATGCTTTTTGGCTTTGCCCTCAAAACCAGCTATTATGCTCCAAATTATGCTCGACTGTTGCTATTATGCTCGTAATTATGCCGTAAAATTTTTTCCAGACCCCCATGAAGCGCAAAAATAAAAACCTGGAAGGCCTTAGGAGTAAGACTAAAACTGCAAGGGACCGCGAACGATAATGCTGCAATTTTTGCTAAAAAGCAAAACCCACTTGAGGAATCACTGGGTACAAGCCTACAGTGCTCAATAGTAACGGAAACCACGTGAAACATTAAAATAGCTTGAAATTTTGTAGTTTTTCAAAAAAAGTTAATGAATGGCAGATTCATACGTAGCAATAAGATCTTTTTATTTTTATGGAGTTTATAAGGCCAAAATATTTGAAAATCGCAATTTCCACCTTTGTCACGTCTGTCACGCAATCTCTAATTTGCTCGATTTCGTGATTTTTAGCGCTTTCTCAGAGAGAACGATTTAATTTCCCCAGACAAAAAGTGACATCAATTGAAAGGCCATTCCTTCCTGACGTTATTTCCAAAATATTAGTTTATTTGAAATAAAGGTAGTATGGTAAATAATTTCTTAAATTTACCTTGTCATTTCCATAGAGAAAGAGTGGGATTTCTTTCAGATCTCTCTTAGTGTCATGAATTTATTTAAACTTCATAGAAATTATGGAATAAAATCTGGAAAGGATGTAGAATACGCTGACAACAAGTGGATGTCTTCAGATTTTATAGTAAAGGCAAGTGGTTTGCTTAAAAACTGCTAATTTTCAAGTTGAATTTTCCCGTGTCTGACCGTAAAATTTATGATCGTCATTTCCTGCTAAAAGAAAAAGTTATTTGTCAAGTGAATTGCATGGGGATGAATAACTCATTACGAACTACTGAGAGCCAGAGTTTGAGCAATTTTGAGTTTTCACACTTTTGCCGCTATTTTCCAATTTTGTTTGATTCTTGCAGACATTCACTCTTAAAAAAGCTAAAAGATCCTAATAGTCATCGAAAAGAAGTAAAAAGCTAAAAGATAAATTGAAATAAATAACTACAATGAAATTATCAATTTAAAAAAGCACGCTTAAAAAGAACTGTTTTCAGCTGTCTTTTAAAAATGTCTAGCGATTCTGCGTCCCTAACATGTTGTGGAAGACTGTTCCAAAGCAACGGCGCAGCAACAGAGAAAGCACGGCGGCCATAACTATTTAGTTTGAAACCAGGCACAGCGAGTAAATTTTTGTTTCCAGATCTTAGATAACGTCCCGGAATGTAGCTTTAAAATACATAGCTTGTACTTTAACTTGTGGGAGCTGCGGCGACCTAATGGCTCCGGTCCGGGTGCGTTGTGTTAGTGGACAAGACACTTTCATAGGCCGTGTTCACCCTTGGTGCCCGGGCACTGGTGCCTGAATACGATTCTTGCTGGGCACTAATGTGAACACACTTTTTTTCAAGTGCCCGTGCCAAAAATCGGGCACGGGCACCGTGCCCGAGTACAAGGTCTAGACCTTGTACTCGGGCACTAAACTGGGCACTGGGTCCTTGTGTACACACGTTTTTCGTTAGTTCCCGGGTACTTTACCCACAAACCACTGCTTTGATATCCCACAATTCCTTGCTCTGCTCAATTTCAAAAATGGCATCCGACGGAGCAAAATGGAGCAAGGACGAAGTAAATGCGCTTATAGATGCTTATAGCGATGCTAAAACGTCAGCAACGACAATGTCAACAAATAGGGAGCTTTATGCTTCAATTCAGCGCCTCCTTGAACAAAATAATGACGTCGAACGCGCTAATCGTCGCCTGTCGTCGTAGTCCATGTCATCACTTGCGTGTTTCATGTACAAACAAAGCATTAAAAAGGTAAAAAAGCCGTAAAAAGCAATGATCAAACAGGGATATCAAACACGAAATGCATGCATGTTGCGATCCCCGCAGTTTGAATACAGTGAGCACGTGCTCGGCTTATTGAATGTGAACATACGTGCATTTTGGGCACCAAGAGTCTGAACATAGCCGCATTTTGTGCCCATGCTCGGGCACCAGTGTTCGGGCACCAAGTGTGAACAAGGCCATAGTGTATCTCTCCACCCATGTGTACAAATGGGTACCGGCGAATTTACGGCTGGGGGTAAACCTGCGATGGACTAGCATATCAACCAGGGTTTCGTAGAAATACTTCATGCTACAAAAACCACTTATGTCCAGAAATGCAAGCAACAACGAAAATGACGAGTTTGGCGAAATTTCGCCAAAGTCGAAGATTTGAGCGAACGAGCTCGAGAGGAGGGTACCACGAAAGCGGCGAATTCGACTAAAATGACGAATTCGACAAAAATGACGAATTTGGCGAAATTTCACCAAATTCCAAGATTTGAGCGAACGAGCTCGAGGGGAGGGTACCACGAACTGAGCGGCGAATTCGACGAAAATGCTAAGACATCGTAACGCCGCCTGCAAAGTTAAACGCTTAAAAAAAATACCAAAAAACAACAATACAACCTTTGGAACGATATCCACGAGCACTGAAAAAAACGTTATAGTTCGTTGTTCTATTTTCTCGAGAAACCCGACCAATTTTGAAATACAAATCGTTTAGCTGCAGGGTGGAACGCGTTTGAAAAACAAACTGAGATGTTTTGCGTAGCTTATGACGCCGCACATGTGGACATGAAGAACTACTTGTGAAAAAAAGAAAGAAAGTTATCTTAGTTGTTATGCTAGGTATTTTGGTAATTGTTTGAACGCAGCGGCTTTTTTGCTGATTTAGTTTGATTTAGGTCACTGACAGGATGCTGGTCCATTGTAGGTAGCCACTGACCCACCCAGTCCACCTGTACCCGATTTATACTCTAGGGCTGACAGAGGCACTGTAAGAGTGAAGTGTTTTACATAAGGACACAGCAGCAACAACAACAACACTTGAGCTTTATTTGCATGACCATAAAACATTACAGTATTGCAAAAGCATACTTACTTATGGCCATAACCCTAGGTGGGTATATAGGGCCGGGAATTTTTTTTCCGGTTTCCGTAATCAATTACTTTTTACGGGATGGGGAGATTGGCCTCATCCCAACAACCTGGAGGGCCAGGGTTTTCTGTCAGGGTGTCCTTCCCTTAGCCACAATATCCCGTTATTTGAAAGGCGCCGGATACCCGCCTTTTGCCGTTGTCGCTCAGCTGCAGTACAACTGCATTACCAGGGTTATGACGAGGACATGCGACAGCCGACTTGGTGGCAGAGCCTATGACACGGTGGGCATTTCCCGGCATTTACAAAGTACACCTGGTTGTCCCAGTGCACTCCACCAGGGCACCTTACCACCCTTCAACCCCATTTGCTATATAATAGCAATAATTACAATAAAAAGTCATTAAAAAAACTAATCAAATAATCAGTGATCAAGAATTTGATAATAATTTGTCTCTCATTTCAATGCAGGACGATATAAACTACACTAATTGCATATTAATATAATAGTCAGTGGAGTTCATTAATTGCACAATCAAGGTTGAAATTGATAACTGCTTGAGATTCGAAATTATATGATCTATTTTACTGAAAAAGTTGTCTCTAATTGATGAATATCTTGGACAATGAAATAGAAAATGGGTTTCATCTTCAACATTATGCCCACAAACAGTGCAAAGTCTGTCACTTCTGGGGATAATGAGCATAATGACCCTGGCCGGTGGTCGAACCCGGCCTGTTCGAACCAAAGTATTTTAAGCTAACCATCAGGCCGATGCGTCTACTACAATGCACACTTTCGTAGTTACCTCAGACCCTGTGCGAAAACGCGTGAAAAATGACAGCACAATGACCATGGCCGAAAAGAGAACTTTTTCTTGCGGGACCGTCGCGGGAAATCTCGGGCGGGCAAGATAGGCCCATCTTGCACGTGAGAAGCACGCAGTGAACTGCGCGTAGTTCATAATGCTTATGCTCATTAAGTTATGCGAGGAGAATGTAAAAATGAGGGTGTTCGCTGCCCCATACTTGTGTTATGTTTATATGGAGCTGCTGTCTTCTTTTCTACGAGTTAATGTGTGGACAGCTGGTGTCTGCAAAAACTTCTGCAAAGGAATTCTAAACATCACGAGCAAATATCACAATTGACTGGTGGTCTCTTGTAAGAATTTACTTAAGCACTAAACAGCACTGTTTGCTTGCAGACCAGGAATGGCAGAAGAATTAGCGGTTTTGAAATGCTAGAACTTTCACGAAAATGTTTCTTTGCTCCATTCGAAAAAATCCGGTTCACGTTTTTTGGTAAAATACCAGTAAAGCTTTAATTTGGCAAAAGGCGGGAGCCTTGTTTGTTATTTGGCGTAATATCACAGTTGACTGAACATGTCTTTGGGTGGTCGCTAGTCAAGAACGGAAAGAAAGCAGCATTTGTTCGCTTGCATACTCCGGAAAATGGTAGAAGAAATAGCGGTTCTGAAATGTTGGAACGTTTACTTTACATGTGTTTACGAAATGTTTTGTTGCTTCATTCGAAAAAACTGGTTCACTTACTTTTGGTAAAATATCAGTAAAGCTTTAACTTGGCTATTGACAGTTTTGAAGCCGGAAGTAAATTAAACGGAACAGGATTTGCGTTGCGACGATGGAAGAGAACTCAAGACTAAACCTCGACTTTCTATTTAATTAACATTGAGAATCATAGCGAAAGACGTCAATCTACAACGAATCGCGTGCTTTTTAGCCGTCAAACCACTTGCTGGGGCGGATCCAGGGGTGGTTCGGTCGAACCCCCTAAACTAAAAGAAAAACATTCTAACACGTGCTGTTTCTGAAAAAAAAAAATAAACAAAACAAAATGCCAGTCTAACATTCGTTTTATGTAAGCGCTTCCTTTTTTATTTGTCTACCTGGTAAAATAACAGGTTCGTTATTCACTCTCCTTGCGCCCAAAGTGGTCGTTTTCGGAAATTACTAAATTAGGGTCTCGCTCTTCGTTTGTCTGTCAGCTTATCAACGTATAATAATCTGTGATTAGTTAAAAGTTATATTTCTATAATTAGCGTTGAAATAGACAAGCCCTATATTGTGAAAAGTACTGTACAACACCACTTGTACGAGTTATTTATATACAGAACAGCACTTTATTTGTACGAGTAATTCTACTTAGATAATGTTGCGTAAGAAAGATGTACTGTATAAGTGAGAGAATTTTTGCAATAAATCTTTCATTCTTTTTGTGATCCCGACATCTTTCCGAACATCCACCTGCGAATTAAATGTACAATTTCAGTAACATCAGCTGATAACGAGTGCTCAACAACTAGTCACGAACTGCCTGCAGAGCACAATGACAACCGAAAGACTCTCTGGCCTGGATTTAATGAGTATTCATTATGAAAAGCATGTCGATTACGATGCTATACTTTTCAGAAATTTGCCGAACAACAACCTCGTAGAATGTTACTCGTTGATCCCATTTTTGAAGCCCTGATTTTTTTTTTTTCAGGTTTCTTCATTCCAGTTGCTTAAATTAGAAATTCACTGCGACGATCACTTATCACCTTCACATTAAACAGCTAAGACAAATTAAATATATTACAGTTATCTTAGTTTCATTTTCTAGGAGTCAGTTGATCTTGATTATTGTAACGAGTTAAACATAGTCCTTGTTTAATAAAATAGCTTTTAAAAGAGATGGTTTTTTTAGGTATTAAACCGTCCATAATCATCCCTCAAAGCGCTGGAAATCACATTTCAGTGGACTTAAATTTGAAAATTTCCCGAAGGAGCATGCCCCGGACCCCCCTCCAAGCCTGCGAATACGGCTGCCTTTCATCGCTTTCGGCCAAATATTGAACCACCGGAACTTAAACATTTCAAATCCCGCTTTCAGCTAAAATTAACTAATGTTAAAATATTATTTTTGATAGCAGTGACTGAATCATACAATTAAGTAATTCGAGTTGAAGAGAAAAATAACATCGATTGGGATGTTAATTTGTTAATGAAACTAAATTTGTACATATCGGGAAATCACAACAAGTTTACTTGTTACTCGAAGTAAATGTTTTCAAAGTACGTTTTTCGACAATACATGTCGTAGTTGTCATAATTTTGCTTCGCTGTAATCCCATCTGATCAGGTAATGAAAGACATAGAGAGGGCGGAGGGAAACTTTTGTGATTTTTTCTCGACTGTGCTAAATATTTCAATACGGTACCATTCAGTTGTTTAATTTGGTTTCGCATTTTTCTGTTTAAGAAACTTATGAAGCTGATTTTTTATCTCTATAGCCGTTTTGGCCATTCCCTCGAAAATAACTACAATAAGGATGAAACAACTTATTTTACAAGAGTTCACAGAAAAAAAAATTTCTTTCATATTCAGCTATTCTGCTGCTGTTAACTTTCTGACAGGTGTTTCACGCAACCTGTCTCCATTCCTTACGTTCATTTACTCCTCCTCTCCATTCCTTGATGACACCACCACACTTCAGAGCACTTTTACAAGTGTCTTTATATCTTGGGTCGTCCAGTCTTACGGGTTCCATTGGCTAGATCACTATACAGGAGAGCTTTAGCAGATCTTACATTTTCCATTCTGGAAACGTGCCCTATCTTTGAAAGTACTTTTCATTACTGACGTAATGGTCTCACTTGATCCTCATTATATATATGGCTCTTAAATGCCGATTGTCTTTAATTGTACGGAGGTTTCTGACTTGCAATAGCCCTTTTTACAGTTCCCGGCGCCATATTGGATTAGTAACCGCGCAAACATGCGAACGAGGTCGAGGTTGACTCGTGTTGTGACTCCCAGAGAGATTCTAGTCAACGTGGCAAGGAAATAGCGATTTTCATCGAATTTTCAAGCAAATGGACGCCGATAAAAGCAGTCAGAATAGTTCTGCCACTTCTTCTAAAAGAAAAGGAAAGCAATGTGCCGCTTTTGGATGTTCTAATACGTTTTATGGTGCAGGCGGTCTACCTTCTCCTCTTCATTTCTTCCATTTCCCGAAGGACCCAAAGCAAAGAAGTCGATGGTGTAATTTGATCAAACGGCAGCACGGAAAAGATGGCTTTTCAGTTACCAATTCGACCGTGGTTTGTTCAGAACACTTTAAAAACGAAGACATACGGAAGACTTTGACCGGTCGCTGGGTCTTAGTGTCAGGTACTTGCCATCTACCATTTGTTTATTTTTGCATTACTGAATTAAACAGATATCAGTGTTGAATCCATGTAAATTCATGCATAGGTAAAGCATTTGTCATTATTATTGTTATATTTTTATTATCATCACAAACAAATTCAACTGGATGCAACAGTGATTTCAATATTCAGGGACCAGATAAAAAAAATTATTATTATAATGGCATTTGTCATATATCTAAGGAGTCTGTTATGTTATCTTCAGGTGCAGAACCATCCATATTTTCATGGACAGTGGACACCCCTAAAAGAAAGCCCCCAAGTAACAGACAGCCCACCCCAACATCATTGAAAAAAGTTAAAGCAGCTGAAACTGAGGAAGAGTTGTATATGGAAGCCAGTTCTGTTTGTGATGGGCAAGCTCCACTGGAATCTGTTGCAAGTGAAAGCACGTCACCAGTAACAACACCAGTTGATCCTGAAATTGACACAGTGCAATCACTGCTGGAAAGGATTGAACTGTTAGAAAGGCAAAACTCGTGTTACGAAGAAAAAATTGCGCAGCTGGAAAAAGAAAAGAGAGTTTTGTTGGACCGTCAGTTTTCTTTGGACAAAATAAAAGATGATGATGCAGCCATTTTATTTTACACTGGCTTTCCAAATTACAATGCTTTGATGAGCTTTTATGATTATCTCAAGCCAAAACTTGACAAAATTCAGTACTGGAAAGGAGAGAAACGGTTAAAGGAAAGTCAACCTTACCAAGTTGATGACAAAAACAAACCTGGGCCTTCAAGGAAACTGACCTACCTCGACGAAATGCTTCTTGTTTTAATGAGACTCAAGGCTGGTTTATTCGTACAAGATTTAGCCGATAGATTTGGCATCAGCACCAGCCTTGTGTCACGCATTTGTATTACATGGATTAATCTGCTCTATTTGGAACTAAATGACATATTTCCTTTTCCATCCCAAGAACTTGTCCGCAAGAACATGCCCCAGGAGTTTGCTGAATACCCAACGACAAGGATAATTTTGGATTGCAGCGAAATTTTCATCCAGCGACCTTCAGCGATGCTCGCTCAATCTGAAACATGGTCCGACTACAAACACCACAACACCTGGAAGGTTTTAGTCGGTGTTACTCCAAATGGTCAGGTGTCTTACCTGTCAGACCTGTGGGGAGGGAGGGTATCTGATAAACAGATAACACGTGAGAGTGGTGTACTTGACTTGCTGGAGGCAGGAGATAATGTAATGGTTGACAGGGGTTTTGACATTTCAAACATTGTGCCAAATGGTGTAAGTGTCAATATACCACCTTTCTTGGCTGGAAGGGATCAGCTGACTGCAGCGGAGACCGAGGAAACAATGAGTATTGCGTCTGTCCGAATACATGTGGAACGTGCCATTGGGAGAATGAAAACCTATCACATATTAGATGGTACACTTCCAAACACTTTAAGTCCATACGCCACTCAGATTGTTACAGTGTGTGGTTTATTGACAAACTTCCTTCCTCCTTTACTAAAACCAGCCATCAGGGAAGGTAACCCTTAAAATGATGAAAAAATTATTTGGTTCCCATCAATTGACTGGAATATTTAGTATTAGTATATACCACACAAGTGATTTGTGCTTTGTTGTTGATCCATGCATTTCATTTCACTGAATCCAAACATTTTTTTGTGAACATTTGAAACAAAATTTTCTTTCCCAAAATACATTGACTCAACAGTGCAAATGTTTCTGTATAATATGTAAATGTTTTGTATATTTTTATATGCGTTAATGTAAATATCATGCATGCTTTCATTAATATAAAAACTGTGACTCTTACTTTTTTTTTCTCTGAAGTAAAAAGGATTTTAATTACTAGCAGCCATTGAATGTAGTTGTGGGAGCAGTTCCTCTTAGCTCATGTTTCAACAGTTCACTTGAAGCATTCACACATGTTAGATAAAAAGTATTGAATATTTCCTATTCCATAATAACAAAATAATGTTAGGAGAAAGTAAGTGAAGGTGTTGGTCATTCTTGGGGTTAGAAGTGCTGCCTTGAGTGTAGCAACACAAGTGCATGCCCTCTACATGTATGTTGTCATATCAAAATATTATTTTGCTGTTTCTATCCTACCCCCAAGAGGTATCAGCACCTAAATTCTCCTTAAATGATGTTACTGGTAATATGAAATCTGCAAGGCCTAGTGGCAAGTTACTGTGTTAAATGAACATTACATTTTATGATTTGAATTTACAACAAACTGTCTAGTGTGTCATTGGGCTCTACTTAATCTTAATTTAAGTCCATTTGCTGAACAGGAGTAATGCCCAAATGGAATCCATCCACCATGGAGATACAAGAGCTTTCCTCTCTCCACCCTCTTTGTCAACTGAACATTTCAGGGAAAAAAGCCCTTTTGAAAAAATACTCCAGTCTGGGGAGAAGTTCATCGTTCCACCGACTGCAATCAAAGTGGATGTTTTCTATGAACAGGGGCATTTCTTCGCCAAAATAAACAACAAAAATAATACCTTTCAAGGCCAAGTTCGAAGCTGCGTAGAGTTGGCCTTGCACTTGAATATAATAATCATGATTTCTTTTCAGTCTGATCATTCCATCACTCAGTTTTTCCAAGAAAAAGTTTTTGTTTTTGCAGGCATCTTCTACTCGCATTCCTGCTTTGCTTAGTGGTGATTTAATCTCCATCCCCCACTTTTCCTTTGTAACTAGGTTTGTTACTACCCTATCCAAGCTTGCTGCAAGGAACGGCTTTTCCTTGGACTGTAAAAGTCCCACCTCCTCCACCTTTACAGTGATTCCCTTCTTCGCCATCTCTCTGATATATAGGGCTGCAGCTTTCTCCTCGCTCTCAATGCCATATTGCACAGCCTCCGTAGTGAAATTAGCATAAAGCATAGCTTTGATTTTTTTTGATGGCTCAACTTTGGTTTTGGCAGCTTTGCCAAAATTGGAAGCTGTCAGCAGTTGCTTTCTTTTATCAAACCAATGTTGATTTTTGTTTTGGCCTCTGGTAAGTCTCTCAGTTTCAAGAATCTCGTCTTCAGTTATTGTCATGTTTGAAACATGTTCGTCCACGATACTTTTAAATCGTTCAGTGGCGATGTCATAATTGTCCGTGAAAGGTGTGGGGTCTTGACCCCCCTCACCTTCATCTAAGGTTGAACTCGATTGTACACTTGCGCATTTTGATTTCAGGTCGTGAAATAAAAAAAAAGAACTGGAGTGCAGACAGTTCTGAAGGTTTTCACATAGCGCTTTAAAACCTTCCTCATCACGAGTGCGATGCTGTGGAGCCCTTGGATCAAACTTGATAATTTTTGGTTGAGTTCTAATGTTCTTTTTGCCGAATCTTATTTTGCGGATCAACACTTTGTCGAGCGGCTTTGCTGCCACACTTTGATTTCTAGGTACAACCCAGACTGAGAGCCGCGACGTACAGGTAAGAGGCTCTGGATTATTCTGCAAACCACGTCTAATAAAATCTTCTATCGCGAAGAGTACTCCTCCAACGTGGTTGCATTTTCCTTTTCCATTCAATCCGAGACCAGCGGGACACGTGCAGGCTGCGCGTAAAACATCGCAAGTAGGTGAGAACTCGACAACAACCCTGTATGACGTCCTCTTCATGGAAGGAAGAACATTCGCTCTTACATAAGTTTTGTTCTCAAAAAGTTTAACTTCCAGCTTTTTGACATTTCCTTCGAAAAAAAACTGATAGGACTTCAGTTTTTTGTAATGTGTCCCCTTCAGAACGATGTGGCGATATTTCCGAGTGGAAACAACGAGGTAGTCGTAGAGTTGAATGAAGTTCATCTCTGGTAAATGTCGGAGATCACTTGACCATCCAAGGGCTGAAATTGTTCGCATGATCGCATCATATTTGAACTCTTCTCCGACTTGACCTTGATCCTGATCTTGTACTGAAGGAACTTCTTGATTATCTTCGCTGTTTGCGTTCGCTGGTAGGACTTGTCGCATAAGTAATGCATAGACTTTAAGCACTAAATCGGCTTTCGCTCCGCCCGTCGTTTCTGAGTGAGATCGCAAAATATCTCGTAGATCTTTCGCCGTGAGCTTTTGAATGTCATCTAGAGACGATATTTCCTTATCCTTATATTTTAAAACCATTATGGAGGGAAAAAATTACAGGAGAATGTCGATCGCACTCGAAATGTCACTAGATCAGCTGTTTGAATCTGGCGCTGGGTCAACCTCGGCCTCGCTCTCATGTTTGCGCGGTTATCAATCCAATATGGCGCCGGGAACTGTAAAAAGGGCTATTGATGTTGATAAAGAGTCCATGTTTCACGTCAGTACATTAGCAGCGGCCTGAGTCACACATTGCAGCCTTTGTGGCATGTTTGGGTTAAGTAGTAGGTGGAGCCCTCAAAATGGCCAATCTTGCAAATTTTTGCAATTTCTCTCCCATGACCGAAATGTACCCTTCCCTAATGCAATTAACATCACGATATTTAGAATTTAAGGAAACTAATTTTAATAGTTAACTTAAAAGGTTACAGCTTATAAGTATAATGAAATTGTTAATAAACGAAATGGTAGATTTTTTACAGTTACAGCTTCAATATAAGTTCGATGAAAAAAAAAGTTCAATGAAGCTGAAACTTTGGCTATTTACATGTCTACATAAGGACTTTCTGTATTCATTTTTAGCCTGCTTCGGACTCTCAGGCAGAAGCTCTTAGCTGCCCTGGGAACATGACTTCTTTTTCTCCAATTTGGCCTGTGTAATCGTCCCATGTTTCATCATATCACTTGTATTATTACAGACCAGATTGGAACATACAGTACTCAGTCCTAATAACGAAGGCTGAAGTAAGCAAGGATAACTGTAACGAACAGCACAATGCCGCAGAGAAAAGAAACTACATTCAGCCACTTGGCGATTTTTGAGTTCCTCAAGGCACCAGTGTAATCTCCTGCGGCATATGAGCTGTCCACCTGCAATGACAGAAAAAACATTGTCTTGTTATAACTCATCCATGTGCAAATTTGTTTTTAGAAAAAAATAAGGAATACAAAGGTCTTCAACGACGGATATTTTAAAGACGTTCCACCGCAAACATTAGCAAGTGCACGTATCCGAAATTGTACAAAAAGAGCATGCACCAAAAGCACACACACAAACACAAACAAATATGGCACAAAAACCACCAAATGTACTGATTTCATTGGTAAGATGGTTTCCTCATCCTTAGCCTTTATTAAATTTTACAACAGAAATAGAAATAAAATAGTGTCTCTTGAATCCGGTCTGTGATGAACTTTACAATCTGACAAAACAATGGGATTGTTTCAATTATTTTCATATCGTAATATTAGTATCCTTCGGAAGTGTTGATTTCAGTCATGTTCGAGGTCTAAAGGTGTCCTTACCATAGTAGAGTACAAAATTGCGGGTATTCCAACAGGAAAAAAGCAGCACAAGCAGGTGAATATTGATACGGGAAGCCAATTATAAGGAAGAGGATTCTCCGACAAGATGATGGCGGTTTGGGGGGCCTAGGACAAAATAGCAAAGAACACGTCAACTACTATTTTATGAGCGTCTGACTGTATTTTTTGAGAATCCCGAGACAGGACCGAAAATTCGAATTTTATTTTATTTCGTCCAAATGACCCTTTTGGTGAACTATTTTCAAAAATATTGTTTAAAAGTTCCAGCGAGTTTAATTTTTTGCGACATCTGCGAAAGTTGGAAATACCGCCTGATCCTGCCCGAACACCAAATAATGGCGGATGGAATTTCTGCAAAATAGAGCAGTTTCAACACGCTAGTACAGAAAGCTGAAAATTTCCCTTGATCTCATTTTTACACAACTTCTTATCTATCCTTTGGTCATTATTTCTAGCTATATTCCATCTTGAAGCAAATAAGTTTTGTCCAATTTTTAACCGTTTGAAAAATACAACTATCGCGATTCAATTGCAATTTACATGCCAAATTTTAACTGATTTCAGTGGGTCATAAATCGCAGGGTATGCCACTAGCTTGGGAAATAAGGAGTTTACAAGAGAGAGGTATGCTATGTGTTTGTCATATGTAAATATCTAGTTTGGCCCGTGTAAATTAAGCGCGCTAGACGAAAAACTATGGAGGGCATTTTGACAAATCGCGCCATTTTTGGGCGGATGAGCAAAACCTTGATTTTGTGATTACGTATTAAAACATAATTCAACCTGTGTCTTGACACAAATATTCTTAGACATCGTTTATCGCATATACAAGTAATATATTTAAATAATACCTCATAAGTGGCCTTGCTAACGGATGGTCAGTCCTCTAGAAATCGGCGAACACAACAAGTTGAAAATACCGCCTGATCGTGCGCGAACACCAAATAATGGCGGATGGAATTTCTACAAAGTAGAGCAGTTTCAACACACTAGTACAGAAAGCTGAAAACTTCCCTTGATCTCATTTTTACACAACTTCTTATCTATCCTTTGGTCATTATTTCTAGCTATATGTCATCTTGAAGCAAATAGCTTTTGTCCAATTTTCAACCGTTTGAAAAATACAACTATCGCGATTCAATTTACATGCCAAATTTTAACTGATTTCAGAGGGTCATAATTTGCAGAGTATACCACTAGCTCGGGAAATAAGGAGTTCACTATAGAGAGGTATGCTATGTGTTTGTCATATGTAAATATCTAGTTTAGCCCGTGGAAATTAAGCGCGCTAGACGAAAAACTATGGAGGGCATTTTGACAAATCGCGCCATTTTTGGGCGGATGAGCAAAACCTTGATGTGATCACGTACTAAAACATAATTCAACCTGTGTCTTGACAAAAAATATTCTTAGACATCGTTTATCGCACATACAAGTAATAAATTTAAATCATACCTCATAAGTGGCCTTGCTTACGGATGGTCAGTCCTCTAGAAATCGGCGAACACAACAGGTTTTGATCAATGTCGACCCTCAAGCCACGTACGGCAGTTCTAGAGACGAAAATTGTCCTAAATTCAGTAGATATATGCCAGAAAAGCTCTCACTACTGCTTTGTTGGCCATGTCCTTTACTACCAATTTTTTCTGCTGAAAATACGGGGAGTAAATAGTCCAAATAAAGCGCTTAAAGAGTGCAAACTTGGATATATGCAAATTTATACTATGTTGAGAAAAGCATGGCGTGACACCGTGACTGAACTACCTAATTTGCATATCCGATGTCCCGTCAACAAACGTCTTATTTGCATATTGCTTCGGGCTCACAATTTAGCGTTCCGGCCTGGAATTTTTCTTCCTTTTTAAAAGAAAATGGGACACATTGCAGGAGATAAACAAGAAAGACGTTAGAGTGGATTTTCTCGATTTACCCATCAACGTTGATCGGATTTTGAAAGCAACGTTTCTCTTCATCTGCTACTAGTATTGGCTGACTTTCATCGAAACCTGCTGTGTTCGCCGATTTCTTGAGGACTGACCATCCGTTGGCAAGGCCACTTATGAGGTATTATTTAAATATATTACTTGTATATGCGATAAACGATGTCTAAGAATATTTTTTGTCAAGACACAGGTTGAATTATGTTTTAATACGTGATCACAAAATCAAGGTTTTGCTCATCCGTCCAAAAATGGCGCGATTTGTCAAAATGCCCTCCATAGTTTTTCGTCTAGCGCGCTTAATTTCCACGGGCTAAACTAGATATTTACATATGACAAACACATAGCATACCTCTCTCTTGTGAACTCCTTATTTCCCGAGCTAGTGGTATACTCTGCAAATTATGACCCTCTGAAATCAGTTAAAATTTGGCATGTAAATTGAATCGCGATAGTTGTATTTTTCAAACGGTCGAAAATTGGACAAAAGTTATTTGCTTCTAGATGACATATAGCAAGAAATAATGACCAAAGGATAGATAAGAAGTTGTGTAAAAATGAGATCAAGGGAAGTTTTCAGCTTTCTGTATTAGTGTGTTGAAACTGCTCTATTTTGTAGAAATTCCATCCGCCATTATTTGGTGTTCGCGCACGATCAGGCGGTATTTGCAACTTGTTGTGTTCGCCGATTTCTAGAGGACTGACCATCCGTTAGCAAGGCCACTTATGAGGTATTATTTAAATATATTACTTGTATATGCGATAAACGATGTCTAAGAATATTTTTTGTCAAGACACAGGTTGAATTATGTTTTAATACGTGATCACAAAATCAAGGTTTTGCTCATCCGTCCAAAAATGGCGCGATTTGTCAAAATGCCCTCCATAGTTTTTCGTCTAGCGCGCTTAATTTCCACGGGCCAGACTAGATATTTACATATGACAAACACATAGCATACCTCTCTATAGTGAACTCCTTATTTCCCGAGCTAGTGGTATACCCTGCGATTTATAACCCTCTGAAATCAGTTAAAATTTGGCATGTAAATTGAATCGCGATAGTTGTATTTTTCAAACGGTTAAAAATTGGACAAAACTTATTTGCTTCAAGATGGAATATAGCTAGAAATAATGACCAAAGGATAGATAAGAAGTTGTGTAAAAATGAGATCAAGGGAAATTTTCAGCTTTCTGTACTAGCGTGTTGAAACTGCTCTATTTTGCAGAAATTCCATCCGCCATTATTTGGTGTTCGGGCAGGATCAGGCGGTATTTCCAACTTTCGCAGATTTCGCAAAAAATTAAACTCGCTGGAACTTTTAAACAATATTTTTGAAAATAGTTCACCAAAAGGGTCTTTTGGACGAAATAAAAGAAAATCCGAATTTTCGGTCCTGTCTCGGGATTCTCAAAAAATACAGTCAGACGCTCTTATAAATGAAATAAACGGCTGCCTTGATTAAAAGAGTTCTTATCTATGCATCTTATTATCTTTCTAGTTCCATGAAATCTTTTGTTGAATTTCCATGCAGTCCTTATATTATCACTACGTATGGGTGATCAAATGGTGACGAGTAAAAATAGGAAATAATTTCACGCGCGTTTTGTCAAAATTCTAAAACGCGCGCAATTCAAAAACGCAAGTGAAAATATTTCCTAATGTCACGAGAATGAGAATGAGAATCGACGAGAAACGTTACCATGGCAATTTTGTTATTTCACATGTGAAATTATAAATCAACGCTAAAATTTCGCGCCAAAATTAAGGAGTAAATATTATTCACAATAATTCAATGATGCGTGCAGAACGAGCTAAAGAACGTGGCCTGATTTACCTGCATGAAACCTTTGTTGTTAAGACATAAAAGTAAACTCTCAGTAAACATTTGAAATGATAGTTTTTGAACAGGGTTAACATGTCGTATTTGCAGTTCGCTAAATGTTTTGTGAAAAAAACATTTACTGAATAATAGTCAAAAATGGCCAAAGTTTACCCAAAGCCTTTCGAGGGTGTCCGAAGATAACCAAAAGACTACTATAATATATTTCCGAAGATTGTCTAACATTATTGGAAGCTTTACGAATACTTGCAGAAATTTTCCGAAGATATTTTCGGAAGACTAAGAACACTGCTCATTGACTAAGTAATAGCCCAAGGTAGTATATAGTCTATTATTTTTCAAGTGCATTATTAGCAAGTGATTACAAGATTTCTCTCGTGCACTTTGAAATAAATTTTTCAGACTGTAAAGTGCAGTCACCCTAAGGGCCAGAGCATTTGTAAAATTTGTTCGAGCTTACTTATTTCAAATTGCACTTTGGAATCATTGGATTACTTGTGCATATTGAAAAGCATCAACAGAACGCTTACCATTCTTTTTACTAGTGAAAAAATAAAAATCACATCAGACTTGTGATTGGTCGTACGATATTTATCACCAGTGAGAAAAATGGTATGACCAATAAGATAGCTCAAGTTCCCATCACAGAGACACGATTTTTAATCCAGGCGTTTGTAGTGAATAAACCTCAGTACTTATATGATAAGGGTAGTTACGATGTGTGAATAAAAAAAGACCGAATAAAGTTAAGTATCATAAATGGAATGGCGGCTTGGGTAATGTGAAATAAATGAAAAAGCGGTCTCAAGTCAAATCCCTCAGAAAAAGAATTTTCCGTGCCCCAACAGGAGTGGAACTCATGGTGTTCCACATATCGGTTGGACGCTCTAACCACTGAGCTATGGGAGACTCGTAACAAGCGAGGTCAAACCAGTTTATGACCTCTTTTAGCACGAGTCTTCCATAGCTCAGTGGTTAGAGTGTCCAACCGGTATCTGGAAGGTCATAGGTTCGACTTCCGTTGGGGGCTCGGAAAATTCCTCTTCCGAGAAATTTGTCTTAAGGCCTCTTTTTCACTTATTTCAAAGTTAAGTATTTATAGTTGTAAAGGAACTTACAGGCATACTTACATTGACCACGATGGTGCTTTGCTGGACTTGCTGGACGGGTGGTGGTGAATAACCTGGCTGTTGAGGTGGCGGGGGACCGTATTGAGGTAGGTAACCAGGCTGAGGTTGGTAAACTGGTTGCTCTGTGTACGGAGGAGGTTCCACTGCAAAAACAAATTATTGAATGGTAAAAGAAATCTGTTAAAAAAATCTGTTTAAAAAATCCGTTTGAGGCTGCTGACCAGGATGAGCTGGGTAACCAGACTGATGCACTTGGTAACCAGGCTGAGCTGTGCAGCCAGGCTGCGGTTGGTAATCTGGTTCCTCTGTGCACGGTGGAGCTGAAGGTTCCACTGCAAGCATAAATTATTGAATGAAAAAAAATCTGTTAACATGAAGTGACAGTAATTTTAACCATTTGGTCTTTTATTTATTAAATCTAACAACATAAAATAGTGTTCGACAATGGTCAATAATAAGGGATATTCGAGAACCATTTCTTTTTGCCAGGATGGCGAAGTAACTTTATTAAACTAACAAATGAATTAATGTTTAATCTACAAAGACAGAGTACTTCCGTTTGTTTATCGCTAAACATTATCAACATATATGGGCCATTTTGATGATGCTTTTTTTGTTCTGCAGGTCACTGGCCTAACACCGTAGCTAAATGCGGCTTGAATTATTTTCTGTCGAGGAATTTATCAAGCTTTGTACGTGTTTTTCGTCCACCGAATGTTAATTTACATCTCATCACCTCACCACCTCCACGCAGTTTTTTTTTTTTGCAACTGAATTTAAACAAATGCATAATCTGCAAAGTATGTCGACAAAGTATTGTTTAGCTCAAAACAGCAAGGGACCGCCAACGATAATGCTGCTATCGTAGGATACATAGGCTTTAGGATCTACAACAGGTCTAATCAGCCGAACAAAATGAAATCACACGACTAAAAACATTACAGCAAGGCAGATATTACGTGAAAAAGTATACTTTGTAAGACACCGTCACGACCAGGGGTTTCTCAACAGCCCCGGAAACTTTAAGCCCGCAAAGCCATTTGTATGAAGGGAATCTCTATTCATATTAATCATGGAGCGCAGAATCATGGAATTAAACAGCTGTGTAATCATAAGGTTTGAGATTTTTCTATGGCTTTCCGGGTGCGAAAACTTTTCGGGACGTTCGAGAAACGGGCCCCTGGACCGATAAAGCAGGGTTCCAACCGTGGACAGCTGTTTCGTTCTTTTTGGGACTCATCAGCATGGTGTAGCAAATCTAAATAACGCCAGCGTGAGTGCCAGCGTAAATGTAGAGTATGTATTGCGTGATGCATTTGCGTATCGCGAAGACTACCGGGAAGGCGATTTTGAGAGAACCGTGTGCTCCAATATGGCGAGTTGAACATTACGTCTTTGCTTTCCATTGTACTCCCGACGTGTGTTACATAAGCAAAAGGCACAATGACCCGTACACTACGGGGGACAAGTGAGTTCAAAGTACGAAACTTGATGTATCTATCACGAAACCTAAAATTGTCTCTTCCATTGGCAAAGAAATAATACGAGTCAAGAGAACTCGACAGCAAAATCCGACCGACTTTGAGCAGTCAGAGTTAGAAAATTTGACTGTATGCTGTTCGAATCTCACCTTTATCCTTTTTACCCTTATATTACTTCTTTTATACTTGGGAATCTAAAAAGATGAAGGGTCGTAGCTAATTTGGAAAGAAAATGATAATTTTTCCGACTGGAAATCCCCCTCACGCGGATATATACTTGTGACTTGGAGCCGGCGTTAGCGCTGAGGCCTCGCTTTCATGCAACTTCCGTTAGAGCCTGTATCAGCGTAAGGGTTCAGTCATACCTAATGGAATTTTGTCGCCGCTTTCCATCTCTTGTATTCACTCGGTTATATATTTCAGATGATCTAAACTACGTTTAGCCTACGGATGAAAAAAGACAAATATTAATGCCCAACCAGAGCTCCCTATTCTAGATAGGTGAAGCACTTTAAGGTGGTACCCTGGAGTTTGACAGGTCCGTTTTGGATGGAAATTTCTCAAAATTAAGAGAAGTGGTTGAAGTAAAAACATATTGATGTTTGAGGTGACAATTTTCACACCTCAGGTGACACACCCCATTTGAATTGCGGGCTCAAAATTTAGAAATTTTCGTTTTACGGCTTTATTTTCAAAAGCTGGTCAAAATGAAATGTAGGAGTCTATTCCTATACAGAAAAGGAAAAATCCTGCGGGAGCCCGGAGCGGAATACCGCTTCTTTCCTCAGATATCGAGTTTTAAAGTAAAAAACACGTGCTGATAATTTGCGCGGCGCTTACATCGCGAAGAAAACTCCTTTTGCTCCGGGCTCCCGTGAAAAATTTTTAAAACGTAAATTTCTAAAACGTAGCGGAATCCGCTATTCTTTAAGGGATTCCGAAAACAAACTGGTTGTATCGAATCCACGAACTAACTATATGAAAAATAGCTTTAGTTACAGTGGTGCAACTCTCTGGAACAGCCTACCCTGCAATCTCAGGATGATAAAATCCTATAATCAATTTAAAAGCAAAGTCAGACACGGCATTCATGGAAAACAGGATTAGTTTAATATTTAAATTAGTTTTTACTACATGTACTTCAATTTTTATTAATTAGTATTTAGCATGGATTGTTTATTAGTAGTTTATTAGTATTAATTTTTATTATAACTTTAAATAATAGTACATTACCTGATGATTTTTAACCGTGTATAAAGAAATGTTAAATAAATAAATAAATAAATAAATAAATAAATAAAAGTTTCTCTTACCTCATAACAACAAACCACGCAAATTTCATTCAGATACGATAAATCTACAACTTTATTCTTAAAATACCTTCCAGTGCGGTCTGTGTAGGTCCTAAAATTGTGGTAGTTTCTCGCCGATATCGCATCATAAGATCGTGTTCTATCGGGCGCCATTTTGAAATCTTTTTATAAAACCGCTGTTCGAAGTGTTTGTGGCAACACTTGACCGATTACAGCGCGAAGAATGCCGAAAATCTACGATCTTGTCCGTCCTTTGACGAAGTTCAACATGGCGGTGTAAACAACTACGTAATGCATAGCAACGGTGTTAACTTGAGACCTCGGCTAATGGGCACAGCGGATAATAGGCGTACTGAGTTACTGCGCACGTATCCCGTGAAAAATCTCATGCTGGGCGGCACATTCTTGCGGTGTTGTGTAAATATAATGTCACGAGTCCAAAAAACGAAATAAACCACGATATAGCCATTAAATGGAGCCAAAATACCAAGGAACTATACAAAGGACATGAGTTAAGTTTATTTCTGCCATCAACTTTGAATTCAAGACGCGTAAATTGCTCTGAAGGACTGATTTTGGCTTATAGTCGATATTTCACAATGATCGATAGTGTAACACAATGCCGCTTCCTAAATCATGTTCGTCCAGTATAATGATCGTCATTTAGCTTCTTTTGTAGACTATTTTGCAGACACTTTCACAGGAAAGCTACAGCGGACCTGAACTTGTGTCTTCCAAGATGTAGCAAAGCTTTTCATCGGCAAAAGCAGCCTCAAATCAAGCATTGGTGCGTGTCACACAATAAATTCAATATGGCGGCGCAAAGCGCCAGCTTAGCAACCAACTTTAGGCTTTAATTATTCCGCACATAGCCAGAATGGAGCGCTTATCTCTTGGTATTGTGAATAAATCTATGTTATCTTTGAAATCCTTAAATGTTTTGATATGTTTCATTTTTTAGCCAAACTCCAGGGTACCACCTTAACTGAATCTGAGTTCTTAATCCAACAAAAACAGACATAATAGCTTTTTCAAAACAAAACTTTTACTTCGAGGACATTTTACTCAAGATGTGTTATGTCTTTTGGCCACTGAATTAATTACTAGCTGGAAATAAATAGATTGACTCGACTAAGAGAAATGGGGAAGGTGAAGTTTGCGTGTGAGCCTAGTGGCCCATAGGGCCGGATATTATCCTGGTTGTATTAGTAGGAAGCACTAGGAGTATTTCTACTCCCCCTGGATGGGATGTTGGTCCATTGTAGGGTTACCCCCCAGACGCGGTTAAGCGTCCTGTCCATGAACACAACGCAATAACCCGAACCCGAAACGTTCGATCCGGAGTCATTAAGCCGCTGCTCTCCCAACCCAAGGGGGAGGGGGGAGGGGTTTCCGTATGAAAGAGCATAGCGTCTGAAATAATGATTCGTCATTTAACCGTCATTTAACAAACTATGAAATGTCAACATATATTGCATTAAATTTCTATGTTACACAGATGTAAAATGTTCAGCGTACAGAATTTGAAATTTCTTGCAGTATAAATACATAAAAGCGATGGGTATTCCTTTGGAAAACACATAGAAACTTGAACAATAGAGTTGTTATTGTACATATACACGGTAATTCAAAGAACTCGGCTGGTGCGAATGTACGAACGATCGAAGTTAACATGAAACATCTCTGCTACTAGGCTTACCAATTCGATGAGTCGGTTATCTCTTGACGTATATAAATCGCTATTACATGTAAAACATATCATGTGCGTTCAATTAACAACACGAAATAACCTTGTGCTTGAGATATACAGTGGTGTGACACGAGAATTGATCCTGCGTTTGTATATCCGATCTGTGCACCCTAAGGTTCGTTTATTAACCGCGCGGCCATGGGCCGAACGCGGTTCTTGCTCTGCACGGGATTTATTTTTTTTTCGTCGTTTTTAACCGCGCGGCCATGGGCCGAGCGCGGTTCTAGTTTTACACGGGATTTATTAACCGCGCGGCCATGGGCCGAGCGCGGTTCTTGCTTTACACGGGATTTATTATTAACCGCGCGGCCATGGGCCGAGCGCGGTTCTAGTTTTACACGGGATTTATTAACCGCGCGGCCATGGGCCGAGCGCGGTTCTTGCTTTACACGGGATTTATTATTAACCGCGCGGCCATGGGCCGAGCGCGGTTCTTGTTTTACACGGGATTTATTATTATTATTTTTTTTTGTCGGTGACTAGACGCAAACCTCCACTCGGCCAAATCGTGATCGGGACTGAATCACGCAACCTGTGATGTTTATTCGCCAAAAGCTGTTGAAACATGAATGTACGGAAAATGTTGCTGATATTGTTTTCTTTATTGTGTATAAAGTATATTTTCTTTTGGTTTTATCGAAGCGTTCGATTCAAAGCGAATGTTGAATACACTGAAAAAGGTATTACGTCAGCCATGGAATGCGCTGATGTTGCAGGTTTCACTTTCGTTACGTGACAAATAACATTGTGTTTCATTTGCATGTTTATGTCGGCAGAAGCGACGGTCATTAATTTAATTTGTTTCCTCTTCTGCGAGTATTTCTTGTGGGTTTAGGCAATCGAAGTGAATTCTTTGGCTATTTCCTTGAAGTGAGTTCAAATATTTGAAAGGAAATGAAATATTTGCTTAAGTAAACAATTGAGCGTGCCCGAACGTGCAGGGGTTACGTCATTAGAAGGGAAAAATTCCCAAGCTAAAGATAGCCGGGGAAAACGTAGACCTCGGATTGTGTGACTAACGTGACTACTTTGCTAATCCTTTACTCATAAGGCAAACATATTAAATTTAACCGTGACTTTTGAGAAAGAAAGCTGTTAATTAGCCAAAAATATAAGCGCGGTTTTAAGTTGCTATAGCAACTTCTTGTTTTTTTTCGTTTTTTTGTCGGTGACCAGACCCAAACCTCCCCTCGGCCAAATCACGATCGGGACTGAATCACGCAACCTGGGATGCTTATTCGCCAAAAGCTGTTGAAACAATGATGTACGGGAAATGTTACGGATAATGTTTTCTTTGTTGTGAATAATATATATTTTTCTTGGGGTTTTTTCGAAGCGTTGGATTCAAAAGGAATATTGAATTCACTAAAAACAAGGTATGACATCAGCCATGGAATGCGCTGACGTTGCAGCTTTCACTTTCGCTACGTGACAAATAAGATTGTGTTTACTTGGCATGTTTATTTCGCCAGAAGCGACGGTCGTTGCAGTCAAAACAGCTCAAGCGTTTCTATCGAGGGTGAATAATGAATTTTTTATGGAAATTTGATTTTATTCTTCGCTTCAATATTCCATTCATGAAGAAAATATTTCAATGTTCAAAAGGCGGCTCAATTCAAATCACGAATGTTAAATAGTTTGTTATCTTGCTTCACGCGACGGGCACGTGGGAATTTGGCCAAAATTTGCATAATTTCGACTGCAACAAGTCAACCGTCAATTGTCACGCACACTGTTTCTTCATCATTTAGTTCGCATTGTGTGTTTTTTTGCAAGTTTATATCGGCAGAAGCGACGGTCATTAATTTATTTGCACTTCTGCGAGTATTTCTTGAAAGTTTAGGCAATTGAAAAGAAATTCTTTAGCTGTTTCATTGAAGCAAGTTCAAAGATTTAAAGGGAAATAAAATATTTGCTTAAGTAAACAATTGAGCGTGCCCAAACGTGCAGGGGTTACGTCATTAGAAGGGAAAAAACCCCAAGCTAAAGATAGCCGGGGATAACGTAAACCTCGGATTGTGTGACTAACGTGACTACTTTGCTTGTCCTTTACTCATAATGCAAACAGATTTAATTTAACCGTGACTTTTGAGAAAGAAAGCTGTTAATTAGCCAAAAATATAAGCGCGGTTTTAAGTTGCTATAGCAACTTCTTGTTATTTTTTTTTTTGTCGGTGACCAGACGCAAACCTCCACTCGGCCAAATCGTGTTTGGGGCTTTGAAATCACGCAACCTATGATGTTTATTCGCCAAAAGCTGTTGAAACATGAATGTACCGAAAATGTTGCGGATATTGTTTTCTTTATTGTGTATAAAGTATATTTTCTTTTGGTTTTATCGAAGCGTTGGATTCAAAGCGAATGTTGAATACACTGAAAAAAGGTATTACGTCAGCCATGGAATGTGCTGATGTTGCAGGTTTCACTTTCGTTACGTGACAAATAACATTGTGTTTTATTTGCATGTTTATGTCGGCAGAAGCGACGGCCATTAATTTAATTTGTTTCCTCTTCTGCGAGTATTTCTTGTGGGTTTAGGCAATCGAAGTGAATTCTTTGGCTATTTCACCGCAGTGAGTTCAAAGATTTGAAAGGAAATGAAATATTTGCTTAAGTTAACAATTGAGCGTGTCCGAACGTGCAGGGGTTACGTCATTAGAAGGGAAAACCCCCAAGGTAAGCACTTGCAAGGATTACATCATTGGTAGGGAAATTACCGCCGTACACCGCCCTTCTAAATATAGCCGCGAACATTGTAATGCTTGAAATGTTAGAATCGTGTGATTACCCTCCTGCGGGCTCTCACTCACGGCACAAACCAATTACATTTAATCGTGACTTTTACCTAAAGAAAATAACAGTTATTACTAGCATTCAAGTAGTGGAATGCTAGTTTTCTTTTTGTTTAATTCATGCCCATTCATGTCTTCAGCGAAGTTCCAGATTAAGACCATTACGTCATCATAAATTTCACAACGGCTATGGACGATGGTGCAACATTGGATTGTGTGACTCGCGTGACTACTTTGGTATTCCTTTACTCATAGTGCAAACAGATTAAATTTCGCCCTGACTTTTGAGGAAGAAAGCTGTGCATTAGCAAAAAAATATAAGCGCGGTTTTAAGTTACTATAGCAACTTCTTGTTTTTTTTTTGTCGGTAACCAGACCCAAACTTCCACTCGACCAAATCGCGTTCGGGACTTTGGATCACGCAACCTGGGATGTTTATTCACCAAAAGCTGTCGAAACATCAATGTACAGAAAATGTTACGGATATTGTTTTCTTTATTGTGTATAAAATATTTTTTCTTTTGGTCTCATCGAAGCGTTGGGCTCAAAGGGAATTTGAAGACACTAAAAAAGGTATTACGTCAGCCATGGAATGCGCTGATGTTGCAGCTTTCACTTTCGGTACGTGACAAATAAGATTGTGTTTACTTTCCAAGTTAATTTCGCCAGAAGCGATGGTCATTGATTTATTTGTAATTTTGCGAGAATTTCTTGGGGGTTTAGGCAATTGAAGTGAATTCTTTGGCTGTTTTAATCGAAGCGAGTTCAAAGATTTAAAGGAAAATTAAATATTTGCTGAGGTAAACAATTGAGCGTGCCCGTACTTGCAGGGGTTACGTCATTAGTAGGGAAAAAACCGTATAGCTAAAGATTGGACTGTGTGACACGCGTGACTACTTTACTGGTCCTTCACTCATAGCACAAAAAATTAAACTTAACTGTGACTCGGCCAAATCGTGACTGGGGCTTTGAAATCACGCAACCTGTGATGTTTATTCTCCAAAAGCTGTTGAAACATTAATGTACGGAAAATGTTACGGATATTGTTTTCTTTATTGTGTATTAAGTATTTTTTTTCGTTTTATCGAAGCGTTGGATTCGAGGAGAATATTGAATACACTAAGAAAAGGCTGACTTTGCAGCTTTCAATTTCACTATATGACAAAAAAGATTATTTTTTCTTTGCAAGTTTATTTCGCCAGAAGCGACGGTCATTAATTTAATTGTAATTTTGCAAGTATTTCTTGTGGGTTTAGGCAATTGAAGTGGATCCTTTGGCTGTTTCATAGAAGGGATTTGAAGAAGATTTGAAGCAGAATTTAATATTTGCTTAGGTAAACAATTGAGCGTGCCTGAACGTGCAGGGGTTACGTCATTAGTAGGGAAAAAACCTCCCAGCTAAAGATAGCATTGGATAACGTAAACCTCGGATTGTGTGACTCGCGTGACTACTTTGCTAGTCCTTTACTCAAAGTGCAATCAGATTGAATTTAACCGTGACTTTTGAGTAAGAAAGCTCTTAATGAGAAAAAAATATATAAGCGCGGTTTTAAGTTGCTATAGCAACTTCTTGTTCCAATTTTAAGTCAGTAGACAAATGTCCGTGTTACACAAAAGTCGACGTATTCCACAACGTACTTAGACTGGTACAACTTGATTGATACAGTACAAATAGACTGGTTAGAGGAAATGCAAAGAGAGATCATGCTAAATATCAGTCGGTTGTTGTGTACCTCGAGGTGAACCGTACCAGCACAAATACTAACTATCAGGAAACCCCAACAAGCATTTTAAAGGCTGTCCTTAGGGATTTTAACCTTTTTAACCGCGCGGCCATGGGCCGAGCGCGGTTCTTGCTCTACACGGGATTTATTAACCGCGCGGCCATGGGCCGAGCGCGGTTCTTGCTCTACACGGGATTTATTAACCGCGCGGCCATGGGCCGAGCGCGGTTCTTGGTTTGAACGGGATTTATTATTTTTATTATTATTTTTTTAACCGCGCGGCCATGGGCCGAGCGCGGTTCTTGCTTTACACGGGATTTATTATTAACCGCGCGGCCATGGGCCGAGCGCGGTTCTTGTTTTACACGGGATTTATTATTTTTTTTTTGTCGGTGACCAGACCCGAACCTCCACTCGGCCAAATCGTGTTTGGGGCTTTGAAATCACGCAACCTATGATGTTTATTCGCCAAAAGCTGTTGAAACATTAATGTACCGAAAATGTTGCGGATATTGTTTTCTTTATTGTGTATAAAGTATATTTTCTTTTGGTTTTATCGAAGCGTTGGATTCAAAGCGAATGTTGAATACACTGAAAAAAGGTATTACGTCAGCCATGGAATGTGCTGATGTTGCAGGTTTCACTTTCGTTACGTGACAAATAACATTGTGTTTTATTTGCATGTTTATGTCGGCAGAAGCGACGGCCATTAATTTAATTTGTTTCCTCTTCTGCGAGTATTTCTTGTGGGTTTAGGCAATCGAAGTGAATTCTTTGGCTATTTCACCGCAGTGAGTTCAAAGATTTGAAAGGAAATGAAATATTTGCTTAAGTAAACAATTGAGCGTGTCCGAACGTGCAGGGGTTACGTCATTAGAAGGGAAAACCCCCAAGGTAAGCACTTTCGAGGATTACATCATTGGTAGGGAAATTACCGCCGTACACTGCCCTTCTAAATATAGCCGTGAACATTGTAATGCTTGAAATGTTAGAATCGTGTGATTACCTTCCTGCGGGCTCTCACTCACGGCACAAACCAATTACATTTAATCGTGACTTTTACCTAAAGAAAATAACAGTTATTACTAGCATCCAAGTAGTGGAATGCTAGTTTTCTTTTTGTTTAATTCATGCCCATTCATGTCTTCAGCGAAGTTCCAGATTAAGACCATTACGTCATCATAAATTTCACAACGGCTATGGACGATGGTGCAACAATGGATTGTGTGACTCGCGTGACTACTTTGGTATTCCTTTACTCATAGTGCAAACAGATTAAATTTCGCCCTGACTTTTGAGGAAGAAAGCTGTGCATTAGCAAAAAATATAAGCGCGGTTTTAAGTTGCTATAGCAACTTCTTGTTTTTTTTCGTTTTTTTGTCGGTGACCAGACCCAAACCTCCACTCGGCCAAATCGTGATTGGGGCTTTGAAATCACGCAACCTATGATGTTTATTCGCCAAAAGCTGTTGAAACATTAATGTACCGAAAATGTTGCGGATATTGTTTTCTTTATTGTGTATAAAGTATATTTTCTTTTGGTTTTATCGAAGCGTTGGATTCAAAGCGAATGTTGAATACGCTGAAAAAAGGTATTACATCAGCCATGGAATGCGCTGATGTTGCAGGTTTCACTTTCATTACGTGACAAATAACATTGTGTTTTATTTGCATGTTTATGTTGGCAGAAGCGACGGTCATTAATTTAATTTGTTTCCTCTTCTGCGAGTATTTCTTGTGGGTTTAGGCAATCGAAGTGAATTCTTTGGCTGTTTCATCGAAGTGAGTTCAAAGATTTGAAAGGAAATGAAATATTTGCTAAAGTAAACAATTGAGCGTGCCCGAACGTGCAGGGGTTACGTCATTAGAAGGGAAAAACCCCTAAGCTAAAGATAGCCGGGGACAACTTAAACCTCGGATTGTGTGACTAACGTGACTACTTTGCTAGTCCTTTACTCATAATGCAAACAGATTAAATTTAACCGTGACTTTTGAGAAAGAAAGCTGTTAATGAGCCAAAAATATAAGCGCGGTTTTAAGTTGCTATAGCAACTTCTTGTTTTATGTCGGTGACCAGACGCAAACCTCCACTCGGCCAAATCGTGATCGGGACTGAATCACGCAACCTGTGATGTTTATTCGCCAAAAGCTGTTGAAACATTAATGTACGGAAAATGTTGCGGATATTGTTTTCTTTATTGTGTATAAAGTATCTTTTTTTTTGGTTTTATTGAAGCGTTCGATTCAAAGCGAATGTTGAATACACTGAAAAAGGTATTACGTCAGCCATGGAATTCGCTGATGTTGCAGGTTTCACTTTCGTTACGTGACAAATAACATTGTGTTACATTTGCATGTTTATGTCGGCAGAAGCGACGGTCATTAATTTAATTTGTTTCCTCTTCTGCGAGTATTTCTTGTCGGTTTAGGCAATCGAAGTGAATTCTTGGGCTATTTCCTTGAAGTGAGTTCAAATATTTGAAAGGAAATAAAATATTTGCTTAAGTAAACAATTGAGCATGCCCGAACGTGCAGGGGTTACGTCATTAGAAGGGAAAAACCCCCAAGCTAACTGAAGCTATCCGGGGACAACGTAACCCTCAGATTGTGTGACTAACGTGACTACTTTGGTAGTCCTTTACAAAAACAACAAACAACACAAAACAAACAACAACAACAAACAACAAAACTTTATTTACTTAATAATATTATTTACAATATTTTCACCTCCCGCAATTAGCCAAGCTATTCGAGGCGGGAGGTGAAGAAGAAAATGAAGAAGAAAAATAAGTAAATAAATAAATAAATAAATAAATAAATAAATAAATAAATAAATAGATAGATAGATAGATAGATAGATAAATAAATAAATTTACAAAAAGTTAAAACCTAATCTACATTAAAGGAAGGAATAGTAATAAGAAAGATAATAAGGAATAACATAGCAATAAATAACAATAACAATGAGTTAAATTAAGCTAAAGATTTTATAAAGTCAACGATTTTATTGATTTCAACATAGTCATCCTCAGCTGAAAGCAAATTGAACATTAAGTCACGAATTGTTTTTCGGTAAACTGACTTAGGTTTGTCTCGTAATGCCGGTGCAATATTATTCCAGACTAAAGTTCCGAAACGAGAAAAGGAACGCTTTTGAATTTCCAGCTTAGCATCTTTTTGAAAGAAGTTACCTTTAGCTGCAGATCTTGTATTGTATCGGTGGACTTCGTTTGATTTTAAGAAAAGTGCTCGAAGAGGTGATGGTGCAGACCCATGAGAGATGTCGTGCATAAGGTTAGCAATGGTTTCAAAATAAATCATAGTTACAGGTAGAATAGTTGATTTGATAAAAAGTGGAATGGCATGCTCATTTTTAGGGGTAAAATATATGAGACGAAGAACTCGTTTTTGGAGGATTAGAAGCTTGTTCAGAAGAAATTTGGAAGCGTGACCCCATACACATATCCCATAGGTTAGGTAAGGTAAGATCAAGGAACGATAGATCATCAGTAGTGTCTGTGTAGGGACGAAGTGTCTCAGTCTTGCTATAATCCCAACAATTCTACTTATCTTAAGGGCAACATAATTAATGTGATGACTCCATTTTAAGTTGCTATCAATGAGAACACCAAGGAATTTGACATAATTTTTACGATCCAAAGAAAGATATTGCCCAGTGTTGTTGTCATAAACATTGATAGCAATTTCGCGGTCAATCTTCTTTTGGGGAGGATAATAATTTGATTTTCGAATATTTAGGCTCAGTCGGTTGACAGTCAGCCATTCACAAACCTGACAGTCGGTTGACAGTCAGCCATTCGCCAAAAGCTGTTGAAACATGAATGTACGGAAAAAGTTGCGGATATTAATTTACTCATAATGCAAACAGATTAAATTTAACCGTGACTTTTGAGAAAGAAAGTTGTTAATTAGCCAAAAATATAAGCGCGGTTTTAAGTTGCTATAGCAACTTCTTGTTTTTCGTCGTTTTTTTTTTGTCGGTGACTAGACCCAAACTTCCACTCGAACAAATGGCGATCGGGACTTCGGATCCCGCAACCTGGGATGTTTATTCGCCAAAACCTGTTGAAACATGAATGTACGGGAAAGGTTACGGATATTGTTTTCTTTATTGTGTATAAAGTATATTTTCTTTTGGTTTTATCGAAGCGTTCGATTCAAAGCGAATGTTGAATACACTGAAAAAGGTATTACGTCAACCATGGAATGCGCTGATGTTGCAGGTTTCACTTTCGTTAGGTGACAAATAACATTGTGTTACATTTGCATGTTTATGTCGGCAGAAGCGACGGTCATTAATTTAATTTGTTTCCTCTTCTGCGAGTATTTCTTGTGAGTTTAGGCAATCGAAGTGAATTCTTTGGCTATTTCCTTGAAGTGAGTTCAAATATTTGAAAGGAAATGAAATATTTGCTTAAGTAAACAATTGAGCGTGCCCGAACGTGTAGGGGTTACGTAATTAGAAGGGAAAAACCCCCAAGCTAACTGAAGCTATCCGGGGACAACGTAACCCTCGGATTGTGTGACTACTTTGCTAGTCCTTTACTCATAATGCAAACAGATTAAATTTAACCGTGACTTTTGAGAAAGAAAGCTGTTAATTAGCCAAAAATATAAGCGCGGTTTTAAGTTGCTATAGCAACTTCTTGTTAGTCGTCGTAGTCGTCGTAGTAGTAGTATTTTTTAACCGCGCGGCCATGGGCCGAGCGCGGTTCTTGCTCTGCACGGGATTTATTTTTTTTATTTTTTTTATTTTTTGTCGGTGACCAGACCCAAACCTTCACTCGGCCAAATCGTGATGGACACTTCGAATCGCGCAATCTGTGATGTTTACTCGCTAAAAGCTGTTAAAACATCAATGTACGAAAAATGTTACGGATATTGTGCTCTTAATTGTGTATAAAATATTTTTTCTTTTCGTCACATCAAATCGTTAGATTGAAAGGGAATATTAAATTTCCTAAAAAAAAGTATTACGTCAGCCATGGAATGCGCTGATGTTGCAGGTTTCACTTTCGTTACGTGACAAATAACATTGTGTTTCATTTGCATGTTTATGTCGGCAGAAGCGACGGTCATTAATTTAATTTGTTTCCTCTTCTGCGAGTATTTGTTGTGGGTTTAGGCAATCGAAGTGAATTCTTTGGCTATTTCCTTGAAGTGAGTTCAAATATTTGAAAGGAAATGAAATATTTGCTTAAGTAAACAATCGAGCGTGCCCGAACGTGCAGGGGCTACGTCATTAGAAGGGAAAAATCGCCAAGCTAAAGATAGCCGGGCACAACGTAAACCTCGGATTGTGTGACTAACGTGACTACTTTGCTAGTCCTTTACTCATAATACAAACGGATTAAATTTAACCGTGACTTTTGAGAAAGAAAGCTGTTAATTAGCCAAAAATATAAGCGCGGTTTTAATTTGCTATAGCAACTTGTGGTTAGCCAAAAATTTAAGCGCGGTTTTAAGTTGCTATAGCAACTTCTTGTTTTGTCGGTGACCAGACCCAAACCTCCCCTCGGCCAAATCACGATCAGGACTGAATCACGCAACCTGGGATGCTTATTCGCCAAAAGCTGTTGGAACAATGATGTACGGGAAATGTTACAGATAATGTTTTCTTTGTTGTGAATAATATATATTTTTCTTTGGGTTTTTTCGAAGCGTTGGATTCAAAGGGAATATTGAGTTCACTAAAAAAAGGTATGACATCAGCCATGGAATGCGCTTACGTTGCAGCTTTCACTTTCGCAACGTGACAAGTAAGATTGTGCTTTTGCAAGTTTATTTCGCCAGAAGCGATGGTCATTAATTTATTTGCAACTTTGCAAGTGTTTCTTGTGGGTTTTGGCAATTGAAGTGGATTTTTTGGCCGCTTCATCGAAGCGAGATCAGAGATTTGAAGGAAAAATAAATATTTGCAAAGGTAAACAATTGAGCTTGCCTGAACGTGCAGGGGTTACGTCATTTTTGGGGAAAAAACCACCAAGCTAAAGATAGCCTTAAATAACGTAACCTCTGGTTGTGTGACTCGCGTGACTTCTTTGCTAGTCCTCCACTCATAGCACAAACACATTGAAACATGAATGTACGGAAAATTTTGCGGATACATTTTTTTTATTGTGTGTATAATATATATCTTCTTTTGGTTTTATCGAAGCGTTGGATTCGAAGCGAATATTGAATACACTAAAAAATGGTATTAACTCAGCCACGGAATGTGCTGACGTTGTAGCTTTCACTTTCGTTACGTGCCAAATAATATCCTGCTTACTTTACAAGCTTATTTCGCCAGAAGCGATGGTCGTTAATAAGTTGGAAATTTTGCGAGTATTTCTCGTGGGTTTAGGCATTTGAAGTGAATCGACTGTTTCATCGAAGCGAGTTCAGAGATCTGAAGGAAACAAATTGTGCCTAGGTAAGCGCTTGCAAGGATTGCGTCATTGGTAGGGAAATTACCGCTGCACACCGCCGTACTTGATTATCGTGAACAATGCCAAGTCTGAAATGTGAGACTCGCGTGACTACCTTCTTACGGCCTAACTCACGGTATAAACCAATTACATTTAATCGTGACTTTTAGGTAAAGAAAATTGCTCTTTTTAATAGTGTTCAAATAGTGGAATATTTAATTCATGCCCATACATGTCCCAAGCGAAGTTCCAGATTAAGACCATTACGTCATCATAAATTTCACAACGGCAAAGGGTGATGGTGCAATAATGGATTGCGTGACTCGTGTGACTACTTTGCTAGTCCTTTACTCTGAGTACAAAACAAATTTAATTTAACCGTGACTTTTCTGAGTAAGAAACCTGTTAATTAGCAAAAATGGAGTTAATTTAAAAAAGCGCGGTTTTAAGATGCTTGCATCTTCTTGTTGCTATTGATGAAATGGACATAATCCTCACCTGGGTAGCTGGGTAGCACATTTATTGCAACGATTTTCAATAAAAGGTTCTATCTATTAATCTGGCAAAGCCCAGCAGTCATACCTACTTGTGTGTAGATGGGACACGCAAAATATAAATCTATACAACTACAATTGACTCAAACAGGCACTGGCCTTTGATTATGATATCTTATAATAGCTTAAAATTACGACACTTAAGGTTAGTTTTACCGTTCTGCGACGAAACGAGAAGTCCAAAGTAACGCGAAACTGGATTTGAAAAGGGTAAGCGAAACCGATACCAGAGCAAATAATGTTATGTCTGGGCAAGTATGTGTGACGCATCTGCTGAGTGTCATGCAGTCATTGTTTACTTCGTAAGGCTAAAATCCAAGGCGAGTTTGACGCATTTATCAACATTGCTCCATTTGGTCGCAGCACATTTTAATTTTAGTTTCGCAAATTAAAGACATTTCCACGTTATAATTGGTATTAGTATATACCACACAAGTGAATAGTGCTTTCCGCGCACGCTGATTGGTTAACTCGGAGGTGATTAACAAAGTACTATTCACCTCCGAGCAGCCTAAGAGAAATAAAATGGCTTCGCGCGTCTCTTTGGGTACCGAAAGTTATTCAACTTGTGTGGTATATACTAAAACAATTATTCACCTCAGTGTCGGTGAAAGTGGTGGATATTTACCTTGCCGCTTTGCGGCTCGGTAAATATCCACCACTATTCATCTCCACTTTGGTGAATAATTGTTAAATATAACCTTTAAATGTTGCATAGGTTTAAGCACTTTCCTAAAATTACGTGCCCGTGGGGATGGTTAAATTTGCCTACCGCTTTACTTAACTTGCTTTTTCTTGTTTTCTTGCTTTTGCATAACCCACGAACCTTAGTAGCCTAAATGTAAACTGAAAGAGGGGTGTGTGCCGCGAGCTATGAGCCCGTAATCCCCAGTTAACAACCAAAAACAAACATTCTTCTTAGAGCGGGATTTTTTTGACTTCCCAAGTCGTGATTTGCCATAATATTAATTTTTAGGTGTGAAGCGTGAAATGCCCTGAAAGATAATTAACCGGAAAAAATAAACAGCCGGTGTTTTGCACCCTTTGTGATTTAGCAGTACGTATCAGGACAGGAAATAGTCCCAAGACAATACCATTTGATTTAAATAAGCGGCAGAAGAACGAAGCTAAGTAGCATGTGAAACAGAGGGAGAAGAGCGACCAGCATTTTCTACTTCTATACAGGCAATGCAACGACAATTTGGTTGCCAAATTTTTTAGTTTACACGGAGATAAAGGTTCCCATTCCTATCTGCCATTTTTGCCACGTTTGCTCAAACTACCCCCAACCAAGGCGATATTACCCTACCTTTTAACAAACCAATGAATTGTTTACAAAAAATGTACCTAAGCGGCAATTAAGTGGAAACAGGCAATATCGAAGGCAAATGCAGTAAAAGACGAAAACTCGTTGTTATCTGAGCATTGGAACATTAGAACTTTGAAGTGCTCGAAGAAGAAAGGTTGGACAAAATTTTTTTCGATTTACATAAACTGACGATCAGAAAGATGTGTGGCAATAAAAAATTAGGCGATGTTGGTGTAGTTTTGTTTCAGTTGTGTTTCAACTAATTTCATACAACGCTAACACAGTAACAACATATCATCAATTTCTTTCCACTTGGTTTCTTTTATTTGTTTGTATGAGTTTAAATAAAGAAAGTGACGTGCTCGCTCATAGGTGACTGAGCACCATCAGTATTCATTCACCGGTACATTAATTGCCCGTTCATCTGCAACACATATTGCATTGGTTCTCTACGTTACACAGATGCAGGAATTGGTACAGGAATTAGAATTTCTCACAAGGTAAAAATGTTAGAAGTGAGGGGTACAACACAGAGACTTGAAAAACACATAGAAACTTGAACAATAAAGCATTGTTATTGTACGCGGAAATTCCACGAGCTCGGTTGATGGGTCTGTGAATGAAGTTAACATGAACGATCTCTGCGGCTAGGCTAGGCATACTAATTCGATGAGCCAGTTACCCCTAGATTTGTACTTTGATATAAATCGCTCTAGCGGTATATAAACATAGTATATTTCAATTAACAACACGAAATAACCTTGTGCTTAAAATATTCCTCGGTCAAGAAAATTCCTTTTGATCTTTTGATTGTTTGAACATCTCAACTGTACATCCCTAAAGTTCTTTTATCCCATTTAACACCGCTCGATACTAGGTTTCGATAACAAATGTCTGCATTAAACAAGCGTTGAAGGTTTCTGCCACTTAATTAGGGCTGGTTAGAGGAATGTAAATTGAAATCACGCACAATCAATAGCAGTAAATACACCAAATATCAGTAAATACACCAAAGCAAACTATCAGAAACCCGAGCAATTATTGAGCTATTAATGATATGAATATAATCTTTAACTGGGCAGTAGATTTATTGTAGTGATTTACCGATTGATGGTTTTATTTATAAATTAGGCAAAGCCCAGCAGTTGTGTCCACTCTTGCGTGGATGAAGAACGCGAAAATAGCAGGCTTTTTCTAAATCTAAACAGTTGAATTTGACCCATCTATGCAGTTACAAAAGGAACCTTTTAGTATCTTATCATAGCTGAAAATTACGAGGCTGAACTTACCGTTCTGCCACGAGGCGAGATGAGAAGTCCAAAGACGGAAATGGATTCGCAAAGCGCTAGCGAACCTGATACCAGAATAAATTACTTGTGCAAAGAAATTCTGTAGCACAAGGCGACGCGACGCCCTGAATTGCATAATTCATTAACAACCTCCACCGGAACCGGACCCCATAGTGTATATGAACAACCTTGGTCAATAAAGGATTTATTTAATATATGGCCAAAAAGAGATATTTTTCATGCGGGGCCGTCGCGGGAAATCTCGAGGGGGGTAAGATAGGCCCATCTTGCTCGCATGTGTAGTGAACCAGAATCCAGGATTCGCTTCATCGTGCCCGCTCGCGGATTCAGCCATATAATAAACTTCCACATTGTCACATACACCTTCCTAACAGATGTTTATAGTATCGTTTACTTGATAATTTTGACATTGTCATTTAATCATACAAAGGACAATTGACTGATTCAATTGAAAAAAGTCTCAGTAATGTTACGGAGGAATGTTCAACTGGGTGGACAGAGTCATGCATACATAAAGGAGGTGGAGGGGGGGGGGGGGGGGTGGGGGTATCCCGGTTTCCGTAGTATAGCATGAAGCGATTAGGAGTATTACTACTCCCCCTGGATGGGATACTAGTCAATTTCAGGGTTACTCCCAGCAGTCAATTCGCCGGTACCCATTTATACACCTGGGTGGAGAGAGGCACTATGAGAGATAAGTGTCTTGCCCAAGAACAAAACGTTGTGACCAGGCCAGGGCTCGAGCCCGGACCGTCCGATACGGAGTCCAGCGCACTCAGGCCATTGCACCTCCCATCATGCACACATACTCGGCTGGCAATTAAAATTTAAGCGTCCTTTCTTCAATTGAACGTAGCGGTAGCAAGCCTATAATGTAAAAATAAAGATGATAACATCAAGGATAGCAGCAACATAATTTTTAACGCAAGCTAAAGCTAGCATAAGAAGAACAATGTATTTTTCTTTCCTCGAGGAATCACCTTGACATGATCATAAGCATGAGCACAGTACAAGAAGTACAGTGGAACCCCGTTAATACGGCCACCAACGGGCCACGGAAAATTGGCCGTATTAACGGGGTGGCCGTATTAACGGGGTATGGTTAAATTTCATGACTGGTCTACCTAGGGTACTAGGAAGCCGCAACTTTCGTATTCATTTGCTTTTCACACACACACTGAGTTAATCGCTTTGTAAGTTAGTCAAGGGAATGTTACTGTCTGTCAAGTTTATTCTTTTTCTTTTAAACTGTTGTTTGATTAGTTGCAATTGGTGATTAGTTAACCACAAAACCACAGAGATCAATGGCACGACAAGTTACAGGGGTTTTGAATAAAAAAGTATCATTCAATAGTGTTTCTCAAGTACTGTATTTGTTTTGTTTGATCAATTATTAATTGTATTTGGTTCGAGTGGCCGTATTAACGGGGTAAAATTGTAAAGGATTATACAGGTTGGGATTTCAGAATGTGGCCGTTGGTCGTATTAACGGGGTGGCCGCATAAACGGGGTTTTATTATAAGAAAATGTATGGGCGTTTCGCCGGGACAAAAAAAAGTCGCCGTAATAACGAGGTGGCCGTATTAACGAGGTGGCCGTAAGGCGGGGTTCCACTGTACGAAGTAAACTGCGCGTAATGTTTATTATGCTCATGTTTATGTGAGGAGAATATAAAAATGAGCAAGGTTGTTCGCTGCCCTTAGTTGTGTTTGGGTTTTTGCTTATATATGGTGCTACTGTCTTCTTTTCTACACGCCAGCTGGATAGCTGGCGTCTGCAAAAAAATCTGTAAAGGAATTTTAAATATCACGAGCAAATGTCACAGTTGACTGGTGGTTGATTGTAAGTACAGCACTTAATAGCACTGGTTCCTCATGGACCAGAAATGGCAGAAGAATTAGCGGTTTTGAAATGTTGGAACTTTTACACGTTTTTACTAAACTTTTCTGTGCTCCAAATAACAACGGCGGAAGCCTTTGATGTTTGGCGTAATATCACAGTTGACTGGGCATGTCTTTGGGTGGTCGCTATAGTCAAGAACGGAAAGAAAGCAGCATTTGTTCGCTTGTATACCCGGAAATGGCAGAAGAAATAGCGGTTTAGAAATGCTTGAACGTTTACATGTGTTTACGAAATGTTTCATCCTTCATTCGAAAAAACTGGTTCACTTATACTTTTGGTGAAATATCAGTAAAGCATTTACTTGGCTATTGACAGTTGCGACGATGGAACAGAACTCAAGATTTAAACTTAACTTTTTGTTTAAACATTGACAATCGGAGCGAAAGACGTCGAACTCGGTAATACAACAACAAACCGCGTGCTTTTCAGCCGTCAAACCACTTGACACATGTCACTAATTTTTGTTTAGAAAAGACCACAGCGTTAACTCACGAAAGCTTCACGATTCCTGAACAAGTTGAAAAACTTGAACCACCGGAACTTAAACAGCTAAAATCAACTAATTGTAATATATTATTTTTTTAATTCGAGTTGATCATGAAGAGAAAAACAAAATTGATTGGGATTGTTAATGAAACTAAATTTGTACATATTGGGAGATCACGGCAAGTATACTTGTTACTCTAAAGAAATGTTTTCTAAGTACGTTTTTCCACAATACATGTACGTAGTTGCCATAATTTTACTTCGCGGTAATCCCATCTCTTCAGGTAATAAAAGACATAGAGGGACCGGGGGTAAGCTTTTGTGAATCTTTCTCAACGGTGCTAAATATTTCATTACTATTCCATCGTTTAATTTGTTTTTGCACTTTTCTGTTTAAGAAACGTTTGAAGCTGACATTCTATCTCTATAGCGGTTTTGGCCGTTCCCTCGATGCGAGTATTATACATGTGAAAATAACTACAATCAAGATGAAACAACTTTTTTTACAAGTGTTCACAGAAAAAAATTAGATTTGGCACAAATTCTATTGCAATTTGATCCCTTCTTCTTTTTTCCTTTCTTCTTTCATATTCAGCTATTCTGCTGCTGTTAACTTTCTGACAGGTGTTACGCACAAGCTGTCTCCATTCCGTACGTTCATTTATTCTTCCGCTCCATTCCTTGATGACACCACCACACTACACAGCACTTTTACAATATCTTAATTTGGGTCGTCCTGTCTTACGGGTTCTATTGGCAAGCTCACTTTACAGGAGAGCTTTAGCAGGTCTTTCATTTTCCATTCTGGGAACGTGCCCCATCTTTGAAAGTACTTTTCATTACTGACGTAATGGTCTCACTTGATCCTTATTATGGCTCTTAAATGCCGTTGTTTTTTTTTAGTTGTACGGAGTTTTCTGACTTGATGTTGATAACGAGTCCATGTTTCACGCCCGTACATTAGCAGCGGCCTGAGTCTGCCTTTTAGGAGTATTTGGGTGAAATAGTAAGCGGAGCCCTAAAAATGGCCAATCTTGCAAATTTTTGCAATTTCCCACCCATGACCTAAATATACCATTCCCTAATTCAATTATTAACGTTAAAGGTTACAGCTTATAAAGAAAATAAAATTGTTAAACGTAATGGTAGATTCTTTATAGTTAGGCCCGGTTCAAACGTCGGGCTATCGTCGTGTCGAACTCAATTAAATGAATTAAGTTCGACACTTAGCGCGAGTGTAGCTCGACGTTTGAATCAACGTCGCGCCAGAGTCGGGTAGCTCGACAAACTTAGTCGCGCTACCCGACTCTGGCGCGACGTTGATTCAAACGTCGAGCTACAGTCGCGCTTAAGTCGAACTTATAGTATATTAGGTTCGACGTTGGCACGACGGTTGATTCATACGTCGTGCAAAATTGATGTGAAACCTAATGCATACATTATGATAATGTAGTCCCGAGCACTTTCACAGCGGGATTACGTGAGACGCATGCGTAAATATGTTTCAGATTTTGAAATATGGCGGCTCGGAGAAGTACCTTTGCTCATAGCGATGTGAATGACAATGAAAGCTTCGACTCAGAGTACGAAGATGAAGGCTGGTCACCTGAGCAACGCGAAAACAGCAGTGACACGACTGAGTCGAATTTAGCAGAACTTTCAAGGGTAGCGACCGCAAAATCAAAGTCGAGCACTTCGCGAAAGCCGGGAAGGAAGGCCGTATGGCGGGAAACGGTAATAGCAGATATGGTTGACACAATTTGTTCGAGTGAACATCTCAGAAAAGAACTTATATTCAGAAACACCTCATGTTCGCGAAACACGGCATTCTATGCGGATGTCGTGAAACAACTAATTAAGGAACGACTCGCTAGCCGTGGCGAAAATTTTCGACTGGGGGCGAGTCAACAGCTATTTGGTGCGACGTTTGAATCAACTGTCGCGCTGCAGTCGTGCTAAAGTCAAACTTAATACAATTGAGTTCGACACGACGATAGCGCGACGTTTGAACCGGGCCTTACAGCTTCTTGACACTTTGATCGGAAGTGGTCTAGTTTGCACGAATCTTCAGTTTTTTAGGAAACATCATAATGCCTCAACCTTTTTTTTCTTGATATAAGATCTAACATTTGCAAGACTGGTAAAAGTTCATGATATAAAAGATAAGCACTGAATATAGTCTGAAAACAGGCCATTTCTGGTTTCTCCTCATATGCTTTAGTTGAGACCAATTTCAACAAAAACCACAGACAAACTAGCCTGCGCCGCAGAAAGACAAACGAAATATTCTTGTATGAACCAATTTTTTTACCCAAAGAAGCTTAATAAATTACTTTGATTTGTTTGAAATTAACTGTCTGTCGCTGACATAGATATAAACTGAAGTGGCCAAAACTGTGTTGACAATTGTGTTGACAATCAACATCTTAAATTTGGTCTGTGATGAACTTCACAATCTGACAAAACAATGGGGTTGTTTCAATTTCATATCGTTACTAGTATCCTTCGGAAGTGTTATTTCAGTCATGTTCGAGGTCTAAACGTCTCCTTACCATAGTAGAGTACAAAATTGCGGGTATTCCAACAGGAAAAAAGGAGCACAAGCAGGTGAATATTGATAAGGGAAGCCAATTATCAGGACGACGATTCTCCGACAAGATGATGGCGGTTTGGGGGGCCTAAGACAAAATAACAAAGAACACGTCAACTACTATTTAATAAATAAAATAAACGGCTGCCTTGAGTAAAAGAGTTCTTATCTATGCATCTTATTTTCTTTCTAGTTCCAAGAAATCTTTTGTTGAATTTCCATGTAATCCTTATATTATCACTACTGCAAAGTGACATCATTCGGTTGTTGTGTACCTCGAGGTGAACCGTACCAGCACAAATACTAACTATCAGGAAACCCCAACAAGCATTTCAAAGGCTGTCCTTAGCAATTTTAACCTTTTAGCTATCGATGATATGGACATTATCTTCATCTGGGTAGCTGGGTAGCACATTTATTGTAACGATTTTCAATAAAAGCTTCTATCTATTACATGTAATCTGGCAAAGCCCAGCAGTCGATCATACCCACTTGTGTGTAGATGGGACACGTAAAATATAAATCTATACAGTTACAATTGGCTCAAACAGGCACTGGCCTTTAAGTATGATATCTTATTATAGTTGAAAATTGGTTAAGGTTAGTCTTACCGTTTTGCGACGAAACGAAAAGTCCAAAGTAACGCGAAACTGGATTTGAAAAGGGTAAGCAAAACCGATACGAGAGCAAATAATGTTGTGTCAATCATCTGCCGAGTGTCATGCAATCATTGTTTACTTCGTAAGGCTAAAAATCCAAAACATTTCTCCATTTGGTCGCAGCACATTTTAATTTTAGTTTCGCAAGTTAAAGACATTTCCAGGTTATTATTGGTAATAAGAGCTTTAAAATGTTGTATAGGTTTAGGCACTTTCCTAAATTTACGCGCCCGTGGGGATGGTTAAATTTGCCTATATCGCTTTACTTAACTTGCTTTTTTGCTTCTTCTTGTTTTCTTGCTTTTGCATAACCCACGAACCTTAGTAGCCTAAATGTAAACTGAAAGAGGGGTGTGTGCCGCGAGCTATGAGCCCGTAATCCCTAGTTAACGACCAAAAACAAACATTCTTCTTAGAGCGGGATTTTTTTGACTTCCCTAGTCGTGATTTGCCATAATATTAATTTTTAGGTATGAAACGTGAAATGCCCTGAAAGATAATTAACCGGAAAAATAAACAGCCGGTGTTTTGCACCCTTTGTGATTTAGCAGTACGTATTAGGACAGGAAATAGTCCCAAGACAATACCATTTGATTTAAATAAGCGGCAGAAGAACGACGCTAAGTAGCATGTGAAACAGAGGGAGAAGAGCGACCAGCATTTTCTACTTCTACACACAATGCACGTCACGTACAGCGTCTTATCTCTCACCCTCGGACTCCCTGCGTACGGTGTCTTTTTGGCTGAAATAAATATCAAAAGTTGGGACGCATTGTAAGAGTCCGGCTCTATGAGTTGTTAAAGACCGCCTATATACTGAAACTCTCTTCGCCCTGTTTACACACACTCGTACCCAATGTCCTTCATCATACGCCCTCTTGAGAGAAATTTCGGCAAAGAAGTATTGCCTAAAATGTGCTGAGGGTTAACGCTGTAAAAATCTTCTACAACAACAAAAAGAAAGTCGCCTAGGAGCTGAACACACCAGCTCTTTCTTTAGTTTCTTGGTATACTGAACGATTATGAAACAATTATTGGATAAAGTTTTTCTGATATCCGGAATAATCAAGGTCGAGGTAAATGCTATCAGCCGAAGCCAAAGGCTGAGGCTGACAACCCTTACCGAGAACTTGATTATTCCGGATATCACAAAAAAAACCCGAATCTAACTGAATTGTTGAAGAACTTAATCGACGAGACATGTTTTCATTTCGTGTGCAAGATGCCACATACCACCTGTGAACTTGACATTGCTTATGGAAACCATGCATTGCGCGCGAAACCAAAAGGTTACTCACTAATCTGCTAGCAGATTAGTGGTACTCACTAATCTGCTAGCAGATTATTGAATAATCTGTAGGTTGCGCTGATTCTCAGAATTAACTGTAAGCTTATAGCCAGTGAGAAGACAGATAGTGACTACAGTGTATAATAATTTAGGTTATTGTCCATTGTAAATTACCACCCAGTACTGGGCTGACAGGGGTACTATGAGAATAAAGTGTTTTTCTACGAACAGAACAAAATACCCCTGGCTAGTGGTCGAAACCGGCCTGTTCGACTACGAAGGTCCTGGGTGGAAACTGGGAAAATACATTTACTGCATGACACTATGAAAACCTGCCATTACTCCACTAGTGACAAAAAATTCTATTCTGGAAGAGGAAATAACACGAGAGTCGCGCGATGACGTGCGTGAACTGTCATTAAAATGATATCATTCCAGCTCTCTTTATTTTGTCATAGAACAAATATTTAAACAACGACAATTTGGTTGCCAAATTTTTTAGTTTACACGGAGATTAAGGTGCCCATTCCTATCTGCCATTTTTGCCACGTTTACCCAAATTACCACCTTAACCAGCCCCACCCCCAACCAAGGCGATATTACCCTACCTTTTAACTAACCAATGAATTGTTTACAAAAATAGACCTAAGCGGCAAAGTGGAAACAGGCAATATCGAAGGCAAATGCAGTAAAAGACGAAAACTCGTAGTTATCTGAGCATTAGAACATTAGAACTGTGAAGTGCTCGAAAAAGAAAGGTTGGACAAAATATTTTTAGATTTACATAAACTAACGATCAGAAAGATGTGTGGCATAGGCGATGTTGGCGTAGTTTTGTTTCAGTTGTGTTTCAACTAATTTCATACAACGCTAACACAGTAACAATATATCATCAATTTCTTTCCACTTGGTTTCTTTTATTTGTTTGTATGAATTTAAATAAAGAAAGCGACGTGCTCGGTCATATGTGACTGAGCACCATCAGTATTCAGTCACCGGTACATTAATTGCCTGTTCATTTGAGTTCCTGCATGTTCAACCAGTAAAAAAATTGTTGAAGTCCTACACCTTGCTAACAGGTATTTATTTTTATTTAAATCGATAATTTCGACATTGCCATTTACATCATAGGGAGGAAAATGAAGTGATTTTAGTTGAAAATCTCTGTAATATTACGAGAGAATGTGCAAGTGCTTTAGTTAAGTTGACGTAGTCATGCATTCATCCTTCGAATGGAAATAAACGTCCTTCCAGTACACTTGAAAGCAGCTGTATGCAGAAAGCCTTTAAAGCTTGCTTTCATAAGCATCATAAATATTGTGTACACAGTGAGAGCACCAAGTTACATAACCATAAACGCAAGCTGAAGCTAGCATAATAATTCCTCTAGGAATCAACTCGACATGAGCAAGAAAAGTAAATTGTTGGTAACGCTATGTTCATGTCTATGTGAAGAGAATATAAAAATAATGGGCGAGTTCGTTGTCCTTATACTTGTGTTTGAGGTTTTGCTAATATATGGTGCCACTGCATGTCTTCTTTTCAAGAGAAAATGTGTGGATAGTTAGTGTCTGCCAAAAATCCTGCAAAGGAATTTCAAACATCACGAGCAACATTTTATATTACACAAGTTCTGTCACAGTTGGCTGGTGGTTGCTTGTAAGGACAGCACTTTGTTCGCTTATAGAACAAAAACGGTACGTTTACGAAATGTTTCTTTCCATTCGAAAACAACTGGTTTACCTGTTTACTTATTTTGGTGAAATATCTGTTAACCTATAACTTGGCAAAGACGGAAGTGAATAGTTCACAACAGGAGTTGAAAAATATTGAACAGCTGGAACTTAAATTAAACAATTTAAATACCGCAGTCAACGTGAATCAGCTATTGTTAGGATATTACATTTGAGAGCAAAAAGTGAATCATGCCGTTAAGTAATTCGAGTTAAAGAGAAAAAATAATATTAGTAGGGATTATTAAATACTTTCCGAGAAATGGAAGTAAAATTTCTATATATTTGAAAATCACACCCAATTCAATTTGTTACTTGTTGAAAATGTTTGTTGCAAGGTCTTTATTCAGTAAAAATATCTCTCCAAAACAGATTCCACTTGATATCATTCGGTTCATCGAACGTATTTTACGTTTCACTTGAGCTGCTTCTAATATGCTGGTATCTGTTACTGTTAAGTTGATGAGGCGCTACTGCGTATTACCAGCGTCAACTTTGTATTAAATAAAATGATACACATTCTCATTTTTGTTAATTAGGCATAATTTAAACGTTTAAGTGCACCCACCCCTTCCCCCAAACCCCTAGCTCACTGTAAGTGTTTTTCACGCATACTACTATGTGTACGTTGCTTGTTGTCTTTTTGTTGAATGTAAGGCGTATGATTCACTAATTTTAGGAAAAGAGACACTCTGAGAGTGGCTGATGGAGAATATAGAAGTGGATTTTTCAGGTAAATAACTTGAAATGCAGTTCACTAGTATCAGCATTCTAGAGTTTTTATGCAAATGACAACCCCCTCGTGGAGGTGAAGGGCGGGTGTACTCACGTATATTAGTGCCAGGGAGGTGCGAATGAGGACAAATTGTTAGAACCCCAGCTATTCAATTGAGCTAAAACAGACCAAAACCATACAGTGGTCTCACAGACCCGAGTGAGGGTCATGCATCCATCACAAACGTTTGGCAGACTGCAGTCATTTCTTGATGTCTCGTTGTCATTTCCCTATAGTTAAGGTGGCTGAACACAGTTTCCCAATTTTTTGGAGTACCCATTCTTTATTTTGCTTTCATGTCCAAACCGCTGCAGCTGACGAGCTCGAAATTGGCGGGTTACAAAATGAGCTACTGTATATGTTATTTTTGCGGGTCGCTTAAGACCATATCGCGTTACCATGGCAACCCAGCTAAATAGAAATCAACCAAAACATTGAATCCGCTCGATTTTAGATAATTTTAAGCCAAGAAAATTTAGTCATAAGATTTTTTCAGTGTTTTTGAAAACAAACTCAAACTCAGCATTTGTTCTGTTTACATAGATAGGCATATCAGAGTTGACCTCTCTGATGATGAACAATGTTCGAAATATGCCGTGTTACGTACAATGTGTATGGTCTATACATCTGGTCCGATGAGCATGTGTCTCGACGATCAACAGAAGTAATTCCCAGTCCGAGAGACCTGGGAGCAAATGTCTGGTAATCGATGTTCCTTTGTAGCTAATATCCGACTCGGTACGCTGTGGTTGCCTCGGTAGCTCAGTGGTTAGAGCAACTTCCATGAGATCGGGTGTCGTGGGTTCGAATCCGCTCGGGGCATTTGATTTTTTCCAGCATTTGTTCTGTTTACATAGATAGGCATATCAGAGTTGACCTCTCTGATGATGAACAAACTCAAAATAATTCTGACATTTAAATTAAAAGAGGCAATATTAATTTTTCGTTGCTTTTTTTTCCCCGTAATCTCCATGATTTTTGAAAAATTCCTTTGTTAAACTTCAAATTTGTTATAATTAGCAGTTTTATGTTCTGAAAGTACAACTCTGTAAAATTTCGTAAAATAAATATGCTAATGACTGGTTCGTTTGAAATCGTGCCTTAATTTCTAGCATTGAATCCAACGATCGCGAGGAAACTGTGTTCAGCCACCTTAATTAGGACTGTGAATGAAACAGATACAATTTTTGAGATGAAAACGAGAACCCAGGATTGTTGCGCTTTTTGTTAACCTCAGAAAAGTCTTTACCAACAGTGTTTACCCAGCGAAGTCACTACAAAACTTTCAAGCCACAAAACGTTCTTAGATCACACAAGGCAATTATATGGCAAGCCGTTACTGCCAAAAGCCTTTCGAGTTTTAAATCTTTGTCAAGCAGGCTGTTAGCATTGGCGAGTTGCAAAATATACATGCTGAGCTTCGGAGATGTATTGGTATTCAATAAAGCAATGGTTGAGTTTTTTTTCGAAGCTTCAGTTCTCGCTAGCAAGATTTCATTTTCTCGCTAGCGAGCTTAGTCAGTTTACAATTTCTCGCTAGCGAGATTTTATTCTCTGGGGTCTTCTCTCGATAACGAGTTTACAATTTCTCGCCAGCGTGATTTAATTCTCTCGCAGCGAGTTTACAATTTCTCGCTCAGCGAGATTTTATTCTCTCGCTAGCAAGCTTACAATTCTCGCTAGCGAGTTTACAATTTCTCGCTAGCGAGTTTATTATTTCTCGCTAGCGAGTTTTTATTTTGTCTGGTAGCTTGGCAGTCAATTTTGGATTTTGTTGATCAATAAAACTTTTCTATTCAGTTGCTGTTAAAATAATGGAGGCTGCAGTTGTGATCAAACGGCGGGATGAAGTTGTTTTTCACAAAATGAAGTTGCGTGTACACGGTAGCTGGAGTGTTTGTAGTCACCGATCCCTTTTTATCACACAAATTTAATAAATAGCAAGGTGTACGTACCTGAGTGTGTTCAAGGCCAGACTCAGTGTTTTTTAGTTCTTCAGGAATTGTTGTTACCGGTAAAATTATACCGACCGGAAAACTCACATTAAAACAACAAAATCTTCTCTTGCTGTTCAAATTCGATCCAGTTCAAAAATGAAGCTTGGTACATTTCCTAGCCGTTCTCTGCAAAACAATAACGTGAAATGACCTAATTGACTGCGTATTCTGGACAACATGAGCCACGACGGCTAATTTTTGATTTTTCTATTTCATGGAGTTGAATGCTCTCTTTACATATTCAGCTTGAGCCAGTTTTTAAACCGATAGACACACTGAATACATCTGGATAATCGTGAGATTCTCGAGTAAAATATAACTTCATTTTTCACCAGGCGTTGTCCTTGGCGTCGCCGTCGTCATTGCTTAAGGTGACTCGATCGAAATAAATGACGGCTGTATGCCTGTCTAAAAACTCTAATAACTTCACCATTTCTGACTCGATTTCCCTGAAACTTTCGCATTTTATACGACATTTATCATGGAATAATATGTATGTCAATATGATGATCTAATATTCGTTAGTTTTGCGCGATGTTACATTTATTGAACACTACTTTTTGGATAAAATTGCTATTTACAGATAACTGAGCGCTAAGATTTCGTTTAAACTTCTGCAGTTAGCTCGTAATACCATCTTGCCATGACTGTTCAAGTTTCCGCAAAATCGTCGGAACAGAAACCCCGGCACAATTTGGACATCAAAATATTAACTCCGGGCGAACTTCGAAGTTTGGAACACTCCAGCGCTTCCAAATTTCACCTAAAAGCACAACAACCGCCTTGTTGTTGTTTGAATTCTACTGCTGACGCTATGTAAATTTTTTGGATTTGATGAGAATGTGAGGAATTTTGCACATGGACTAGGGGGGTGCATTGACAGTGTTTAGTCGCTATATGCTCTGATTTCTGAGATCATGCAAGGGTAATCAGCGACGTCAGCATCGTTAATAGCATAGCTATTTTGTCAAAATATGCATTGATTTATTGATTTTTCCCATTTCTTGTTTTAAAGTCTGTGTAAGGGTTGTTTTCCTTGACTTGGTTTGGATGAAAAATCAAAGCATGTAGCGACGGAACACTGTCAATGCATCCCCCTAGTCCATATGCAAAATTCCTCACATTCTCATCAAATCCAAAAAATTTACATAGCGTCAGCAGTAGAATTCAAACAACAACAAGGCCGTGTTCACAACAGAGTTGAAGCAGTGCTTCCCTTTAAACATATATTTCATCCACATCAAGGCAGCTCCAGGAACGTAAAATTGCGCAAAGTGTGTGTAAGATATTCATTTTTATGTTCCAGTAGTTTTATTCGATTCGTCCGGTTAGTTTTCATATAATTCAGAAAAACGTAAATTTGGTGACTTCACTACATTTTGACGCAAAAGGTGAGTTTATAACATTAGCTCAAACTTTGTCATCGTTGCAAATAGCCGAATGTGATTTGGAGCTAATAAAACTGATACGTTGAACCTTCTTTTTCTTCGGTTGTTGTGCTTTTAGGTGAAATTTGGAAGCCCTGGAGTGTTCCAAACTTCGAAGTTCGCCCGGAGTTAATATTTTGATGTCCAAATTGTGCCGGGGTTTCTGTTCCGACGATTTTGCGGAAACTTGAACAGTCATGGCAAGATGGTATTACGAGCTAACTGCAGAAGTTTAAACGAAATCTTTAAGCGCTCAGTTATCTGTAAATAGCAACTTTATCCAAAAAGTAGTGTTCAATAAATGTAACATCGCGCAAAACTAACGAATATTAGGTCAACATATTGACATACATATTATTCCACGATAAATGTCGTATAAAATGCGAAAGTTTCAGGGAAATCGAGTCAGAAATGGTGAAGTTATTAGAGTTTTTAGCCAGGCATACAGCGCGTCATTTATTTCGATCGAGTCACCTTAAGCTCCCTATTGTTTGTGTGAGACGGCAGGGGATTCTCCTTTAAAGTCAATGATAGGTTGTTCAGTGCCATCTTATGACTGGCAATGGAGAGGAATGATTTTTTTTTTTTGTATAAAAGTATAGACGCTCATCCTGTGATGAAATCGATTGACAATAATTATTATTTGTTTTAATTTATTCATTAGGCTGCGATGGAGGATTAAGTTTTGGAGCAGATCTGAGTTTTCAAAATGACATCGGAATTTCTTGTGAAACAGCTTTTCAAGGTGGAAACGAATTTGATTTGGGTCAACCTCAGTTTCCAAATCATCTAGCCAGACGGTTAGTTCAGTCACGTGCTCCTCGGACAAATCAGCTTGGTGGTGTCGTACTGCAGGCGCCTGGGGCACCTGGCTTGCCACTTCAGACTGTAAACACAGCTCAGCAACTGCTGCATTCTCCTTTGACGACAATCAACAATGTAAGAACATTCAATACGTTTACTCACAATTTAAAATATGTGTAAATATTCTATTATTAGCCAATTTTTTATAATTTGTCTTACTGCACAGGTAGTTAGCAAGTATGATAAAGACCCACACCTTCTTTGACCACGATCAAAAATGTAAGGGCGCTCGATACGTTTATTCGCAATTAGCGTCGCAAGAACTTCGTGACAGGAAACCAATACTAATGCTAAGTAGCAGAGGCCAGTCAGAACAGAATGCAATATCGAATTCGAACCGATGGGTTTTGCGACAGCGGTGTAGATGCTCTACCACCTAAGCTCGCATATAGCCATTATGTGATAAAGAGGCTTCATTCGTCACAAGAATTTTATTATTCAAACTTGACATTGAAATTTCTGTCGGTCTACATAATCATGATAGCTAAGATCCAAAGGTTGAAGTATTGTTTATGTTGAGATTTTCTTATTTATCTTGCTACGTGTATAGCCTGGTTATCAAGTTCAGACTGGCTACCAAGTCCAGCCTGGTTACCATGCTCAGCCAGTCAACATTCAGCAGTCACTTAACAGTGGTGGAGCTGTCATTTTTGCCAATCAAGGATTACCTGTGCAGTCGTTTCAGCCAATGAATCACGTGCAGCAGACCACCACAGTTGTAAATGCGGGCATTCCTATTCAAGTGAGATAACACATACTGTTATAGTTTATGCTCTTACTTGCTGGTTATTAAAACTATAATCTCAATCACAATAGTACAGGGAACAACTTATATCTGAAACGGAGGGAAAAACACATTGGGCGTGAGTTCAGTAGGGTTTCTAGCTCTTCCCTAATTATTGTCCCTAAACGACCCATGGGTTCCTCCAAAACGCGATAATAGTCTTAAACGAAAAAACATTACCAGCACTTCTCGGGAGGTTTGTTTTCTCTGTGTGTCTGTATCCGAAACAACGACGACAAAACGAACGCAGTGGGGTTAAGTGGCCCCCTCTACGTTTGCTTATTCGTCCAGTAATGAGCTATATGGGAAATGCGGTGGCATCACAGTTAGCGCATTGGTAGCGGATCAAGTTATCCTAGCTTTAGCAGTGACCGGGATCTATCTGTGATCTATTTGCCTAATTCTATTGTTAGCCGATTTGTTTTACTGCATTAGGTAGTTAGCATGTACGGTGAGGATCCACATACATGTTCTGTGAAAACACTGCTAATAAAACTTTATAGTTATTGTTGATTATTGTGATACGTTTTGGGGGTAAGGCACTTTACTCTCACATTGCCTTATTCTCTATTCACAAGTATCATTGGAACCTATGTAGCAACCTATTGGAGAACACTGACAAAATATGAAAAGGGTGGGTGGGTGTGTGTGCCTCCTGCTACGGAAACCATGCAGAGTGGGCCACTTTCACCGGCGCAGATTGTGGCTTTACGTCACCTTAATCACCTCTGGAGGTGACAAAACTGAATTTTACCGAGTATTTAAAGATGATTTCCAGTATGTACTTCGCAATCTCCGCCTGCAATTTTCATGTAAATTCCCCACAAGGAATATTTACTGGCCAACATAAAAACTCCGGGAAAGTTTCCTTCGTTTAGATTTTCTACTAACTGTGTATGTTTGTGTAATTTTAGAGGCCAGGGCCTGTTGTTGTGCCTCCGATTCCTCCCCCAAACTGGATGGGATTGTCTATCTTCTCTGTAATTTTTTGCACGCTACCCTTTGGAATAATAGCTCTATTGTTTTCCTTTATGGTAAGTATATTTTTGTTTTTCTTGAATGTTTGTTTACTTTCGGTAGTTTTTATTTGGTTTAAGACCATTGATTCACCTACCAAAGTGATTCTTATTATTCAAAGTGATTATTACCCATACTCTAACATAAGAAAACCTTGAAAATACGTGGAGAAGTGGTCTCAAGTCAAATACTCGGAAAAAAAATTTTCCGAGTTCCCCCAACGGGAGTCGAACCCATGACCTTCCAGAATGCCGGTTGGAACGCTCTAACCACTGAGCTATAGGGGATTCTGGAAGGTCATGGGTTCGACTCCCGTTGGGGGAACTCGGAAAATCTTTTTTCCGAGTATTTGACTTGAGACCACTTCTCCACGTATTTTCACTTTATCCAAGTCACAATTTCACTTATCAATAAGAAAACCTTCACCCTGGTAAAATTTGCCGCTTAAAACGTATTAAAACACTGAACTTACAATTATGATCATAACAACTACTTAATGTTTTTCACATTCCCTTTCCTCTACTCAATAATTGTTACCAGCAAAGCGCACTCATGTGCCAATTATGAATAAGGGGAGAGGAGAGGAGGGGGGATTAAACGAAGTTTTTCAATAATTATGACCAGATTATAGAGAGATTAAACTATATACACACCTTACGGTGAATGAAAGTGGATTTCAGTTGTGGCCTGCAGGCTAATCTTTGTAAAGGAATCAAAATATTTCCTTAGACTTTGTTTTAAAAATTACCTTTCAGGTCAACGACTCTTTCAGGAGAGGAGAATACCAAAGAGCGCAGAGGAACGCAAACATCGCCAAGTGGTTGAACGTGCTTGCAATTATTAGCGGACTGCCTTTGTGTGGTTTTATTGTATATGTGATCATAAAACCTTGAAATATCCACGGAACCAAGATAGATCGTCACCACCTTTGTTTGCTTTTATTACTGCTACACCTCTATACTTTTATCCCCGTAATTTTAAATGAAGTTTTCACAGTACTCCCCTATTCTGCCAGTCTGATTCTCATATGGTCTGAAGCCGTCCGCGATCGGACTGGAGTTGAAAGCGAGCGTCTCTGGACCGTCTGAGAATCCGGGTCGCCGACCTCCTCCGGGAACGAGTTCCTTCATTGGTTCTAAAAACAATACGTAACAGGTCATAAGAATGCCCCTAGCCCTGAAGAACAATAGAGGTAGTATTTACAGCGGGGGAATGAAAATAGAGGTTTCAGAGAGGTAGTGCCTTACGTACTGAAGAACCCGGCAGGCTATCGATTCGGAGGAGACATCTGCTGCCTTTCAGCTTCTAGTGTGGACGACCGATATACTGAGCATGTTACAAACATGAGCATCCACTCCATTTCCTCCATTGTCCCAGCAATTTGGCCAAAATAAGTATCTTGTAGAAATAGCATCACTCAGAAAATAAAGAATAAACAAAACAGCACGAAACGTTTTACTGCGTCAATTTTATTGCAACGAACTCTTACTGCTCTAAAGTTACTATACAAAAGTTTACTGAAGCTGGGAGTTTACATGGCCGACATACGCAAGAGTTACCTGCTAAACGAAAATTGACTACTGCGAAATTCCGATAATAAGCCCTGGGCTTATACGGCTTTTTGGTGGCTCGTTTGCGCGAGGACTTAATTTCGGAGGAATAATATCGCACTAAATGTAAAAATATATCGACGTATCGATACTAAACAAAAAGCAGTTTCTACAGTTTTTAACCCTTTAAGCCCAAATGCCCACATACAAATTTATCCTGACTGATATCCATGCATTTTTCACATATATGCAGTATTAGTCGGGAGAATTTGTCAAAAGATCAAAGCAATTTCCCTTTGGTGATGATTTTACTAATTCTCAATATTGTGAGGAGAAATTTGATGTTGGTCAATCTTGGAACTTAAAGGGTTAAGACCGATGTACAGATAAATCACTGAACTTGCTGTAATAATATAAAATGCAAGGCAAGGTCTACAGCATGGGGCTAATAAAGTGAACTGGATGAATTGTTTTTAATAAGAGCCAAATGTAACAAGCATTTTTTAATGGGTGGGAGGGAGCGGGGACTTCACAGTAGTTAGTCGTATTCATATGTAAGCCCTCGCTTCAACTGGGGGATGCAGATGAGTATGGTCAGCACAGCACACAATCCGAAAGAGATGGACGTCATTGCCATGGTCTCAGCCTCGTGATAATTCTCTGCTTCCCGCCTCTTACTTCCCTGGCTTCCGGCTTTTCGCGCCTGAAAATATAAATAAGTTTGAAAGACGTCAGCGACCTTAATTAAGTCAACAAGAATTTTATTCAACTTGATTTAACGGGATTTAGCGTATTCAATGATGAATGTAAACTGATATAAGCTGATTAAATTAATGAGAGTAAATTGTAATTTACTGGTTTTACAGTTTCAAATTTGGGAATAACTTAACAGAAATCACAAATTGTGAGTTTTCCACAAACTGTGTAGGTATACCAGACGAATTTCAATAGCAACAGAACGAAAATAAACGGCACGCGATGCATGCAGAAGCGATGACGTTTCACAAGGGGTCTTTGATAATTTTCAGGACATTTGTCAAAAAATTAGGGTACATAAAAGTAACTGACAACTTCTGTGCTGAATGATTGTTCAACAAAAATTGCGTTATCTTGGCGTTACATACGATATACGATATACGATGCAAGGTCAAACGCTGTCTAAAATTGTTTACACCTTTTGTTTTAAAGAATGGAGAGATTTCTGTTTACTAAATCTTATAGAACGCATCAAATATAATTTGTTTCTTTCGTTTATGCTTTAAATTAGTCCTTTCTAACGGCCCAGGAGTATTTTGCTTTGAGTTCTATGCGACGATTTCTTGTTGAGTTGACTTGATTTCTTTTCCCAGTATTCGGTTCGTTCTACAGATCGGTTGATCACAACAGGCAACAGACAACAGACAACAACAGATCCTGTCCACTCGCACGGCGAGATTAATCGATCACGTCATCGTCATCGCTTAAAAAAAGGTTTAAGATGGCTCACCTTTTCAACAGATGTTTCAAAACTGCTAATAATCGGTTGCTTCGTCTGCAGTCACGACAGACATCACTTCTTAACTTTATGCCAAATTTATTCGATAACTGATAAAGTGCAACACTCACTGCAGACTCGAAATCTCAATTTAACAGCTACAAATGAAATAAGGTTTGCCGATCGGTGATGATACAAGCTGCAAAAAAATATCTTCCTTTGCCAAAAAACAAGATGGCGGATCTCAAAAAGAACACAAACAATGCACCTGGTTCCCATTGCTCTTCGGTTCAATTCAGGGAGTAATCGTAACACCGTAACACCAAAAATTCCATAAATTCCATCGCTTTTCCGCTCTACAGCATTAACCGATGACGTCATAAAATGACGTCATCGCTTAAAAATTAAACGAAGGAATTTGAATGATTGAATAGATGCCAGAAAGGCTGAACGACTAACTGTTGACTGACTGTCTGACTGTCTGCATGCCGATCAGACTGACTGACAGACATGAAACACAATAATATGTACTACTGAAGGACTGAATGAATAAGCAAACGAAGGAACGAGTAAGTGAGTGAGTACAGTATATAGTATATAGTATATAGTATAAAGTAGACTATATCTTTATTGCGCCGTACTCTCCAAAAGGAGGTATTGTTCCATTTACAGTATGTTGTTATTGTTATTGATTGTTATTATTATTGCAATAAAGAATCTAACAGCAACTAGACTCAAAATACAGTGAAACACCAATAAGCTAAGAGTAAGCTATACGAATTTCTAGTAAATAATGTTCCTATCGCCTCTCTTCCTCTTTTTGAAAATTAAATGAATATATTTACCTATAATTTTACATGTTTTGTTGTTATCTGCTGTTAACAAGTATTTTTCATCAAGATTCGCAAAACAAACATCGTTATTTGAAATATGTCTTGAACAAAGAGTTCTTCTCTAAGCTAAGATTATCGTAACCCCTTTCAGTACATCAAGAAATGTTGGCCATTAAAATATGCAAGCACGCTTATGAGTGGGCTCTATTTAATTGGTAATGAATTGGTGTCCTATACGCACCTAATGGATTTGGTGTATATAGGACACGGACCAAAATTCGCAAACACATCGTAAAGCACCAAGACACCAGTCACAAACTAAGTCATATTCTAAAGTGTCTCGTTCTTAAAGATGCGTTTTCGAATTTTGATTCGTGTCCTATATACACCAAATCCATTTGGTGCGTATTTATTACAATTAATTAGATAAAAATACACAGATGTCTTTATAACAAAACAAATCACAAACTTAAAAAATAATATAGGTACTTACCAATATCCAAAAAACAATAGATACGACTCCAACGGGGAAGAGAGTAAGAAGAGATAGCATAACAAGAGCGGTTCTTGTACCATCACTGAACAAGAGCTTCCTACAAGCCTCCTGGAAATTTATGAAAAGTACATCGAATTAATTTTCTATCATAACATAGATTTTGTTGAATCAATGCATCTGATTAAACCATTGAATTCTACCTTTTTCTCGTATTCTCATGCACCTGATCAAAATTCGAGTTCCCAGTCCGATCAAGTCTAATTTGAACATCCAACTCGTCATTTCAAGAGTGGCGGAAGATTCAATGCCATATTTATAAGTCGCATTAATAAACAATCACTTTATCACTGAGATATTGAGAGGAACACTGTAAATGAACCTTATTGTGAGATATGAAACAAGCTTTACTTGTTCTAGGTACTTATTACGATATCTAGCACGATAAAACCACTATCAAAATAAAAAAAAATATCATGTATATGCTGACTAGTTACCCATGTGCGGATTATAGAAGACACAACTCTTATTTAGGTCCCCGCTTTCTCTTTTCACTGTTGCATGCAGGCGGTGGTCCACTTCACTACCCCTTCACACCACTAGAACCACCATCACTGCCAATATCAGGAACAACAACTAGAAGAGTAGCCACAACAACACAGGGTGATAAATTAGGTTTTATTACTCGCTGATGGAGTTGGAAGAGACACTGGCACTGCAGACTGAGGCAAAGAGTCAAACAACATGAAGAAGAAGACCCGAAGCCAGGGAGACAGACCAGTGACAGACTACATCTGTTCCTTGTGTGGAAAATACTGCCACTTCCAAAGCAGCTTTTCCAGCCACACAAGACACTGTTCTAGAGCCACCATTCAGAGCGCGACACCATAGTTTTTCGAGAGACTGATTGGTGCCAATCAAATCAACCATTCCTTGCTGGCTTAGAACACCACTGTTGAGTGTTGTTTATTGCCTTAGTTTTAAAGTCTATGGTTCACTTCAACAGTGACAGGAAATTGGTAAAAAATGGTGTGTGGTACCTTCGCAAAGAAGAGCACTACTAGATACTTAAAATTTAGGTTAGAGTATACAATGGCATCTATACCCTGTACGCTGCGTCTTCTTCGATCCTGCTTTGCTCCATTTCCTTTTTAAGACTGAAATAAAAATAAAAAAATGAAAAGCCATTGCATTTTAAAATGTCCAGTAACTAGGGCCTAGGAGACTCTTGGAACCATTAGGTATGTTCAAATTTGATTGCAGTTGATTCCTTGTTCACGTGCATGGACAACTTCTATTACTCGTAACTAACTCCCTTTATAATTTACTTTCAGAGTGCTATTTCCAATTCGCTGCAGGCTTTGTGGACATATACCTTTCGCTGGGTAAGTTTATCGGTTTCATTAGCTGATATTTTGTATTTTGCAGTGCAGATAGATTGAGCGGAATTTTTTTTTCCATTGGGCAGATGTCAAGGTTTTCGTCTTATATTCGTTTGGTTGATCAGCTTACAAGGCACCTTCTATCTCAACACAGCTCATTTTTTCTCCTTTTAGATCGAGAATATTATTTGGACATGAAATGCAAGTAAAACCATTACAATATTCAACTGGGCAATTGTTCAATATTATGATATATCAGGCATAATATACAGAATATCATATATTTAAGTGGAAAAATATCAAATGGTTTCCAAGTTTGACTACCTAACAGGAAATAAAACATTCATGCACAACGACTGATCTAGGTAAAAGAATAACAGAATAGTAGAGCTTATTGCATAAGAAAGTATTGATTGCCCCAAAGCTAAAGAAATAAAAACAATGTAAAACTTAACAATCTCACTTTGAATGTTGAATTGTTGAAAGCATCTTCTAAAACAATTAACTTGGGTTACACATGAGTGCCTTTCTAAGCTTCATTGCGAAATTCGTGAATTATGCACCATTAAGAAAAAACATCCAGTAAAACATTACCACAGGAACATCAAACCACCAACGTTTAAATATTTGGAAAATATCAAGTTGTTTAAATTGTACGTGACCATTTTATCAAGAAAGAGCTTGAAGATATATAGAATAATTAATATCATGGTGAAAACAAAATTAACACGTTAATTCATTTACATGAATAATGTTATACACATAAGAAGTTTTAGGTTAATTGGCAATGTGCTCTGGTTCAGGTAAGCAAAAGGAATGACAGCTCTTCGTCCCTAGAAACATGCCGCAGAATTTGTTGAAAATACAAACTACTGGACTGATCTGACTGTGAAAACTAAGTAATAATTTATAAAGCCATGCTTCAGTAATAAATGTCATGTTTGAATATGCACACAACTGAATTTACAGACCTAAATCCAAGAATAATTAAAACGCGCGCAATTCTCGGAAGGAAAAAAAAGTTGTCTGCGTCGAGCCAAAGTCAATAAACAAATGAATTTTTCTGCCCGCTGCTAGTAAGGTCATCCATCGATATATTTTGTACGAACTTAGAACGCGGCAATACAACACGTATTCGACGAGTAGTTCTGATTAGTTACTAATTTCTGAACACTTCAAGGAAGATGCAAATGCACGGCTATATCCGTGATGGGAATTTATAACAACGAAACCCAAAACTCGCAATCTCAAGGATGATGCAACGTATTTCGTTGTGGTAAATAATTTCGACAGAGTTTTGACATTGTGCCCACTGCTCATTTACATTAGCAATGGAACTGAACGAAGTTAGAACTCTTTTTCAGCTCTCAAAGGAACTTTATAACGTCTCTGTTGTATTTCGTGATATTACTGGAGCCAAACTAAAGAAAAACGAGGGATTATGCTCAAGATTCACGCTACTTATAATGAGATTGTCATGGAACGGTGTGAACAATTAGCCTCTGTCTCGAAGTCGCTCACTGAGCAACATATTTTAACTTACTTGTTATGAAGATCCTCGCTACTTTTGGGAAGGCAGTGACTTCAGTTTATTACGGGCTCCGTCTAAGGACAGGATAATTGTCGTTGTGTTGACGTTGAAATTGTTGCAGAAAGCTTTAGATCTTCCGCCAAACAGCTCCAGCGAACACACAGAAGTAAAGCGTGACCTCGCCGTCTCTTGGTTGGTCGTTTGCATTAGCATGAGTGGAATGTGCTTTGGGGTTTGGTGTCAAAACATTCAATAGCAGATTTGCATGATAAATACGGAAATGATTGTATGAAAAGGACGAATGTTGAATATTATATCAGTGCTGATGGCTGTGAAAGGCGTCATCAATCAATTTGAGGGCTGCCGTGAAGACTGTTGAGTGGATGGGGCATTTTGACACAGTTTTTTTAAACAACATCAGGAAAAAGGAATAGAAGAGCAGCAAAAATATAAATCAATGGGCTTCCTGCTGTTACAATGATCAACATCTAAATTTTCTTTGAAATGTTAGAATAAAAGGCAGATCTGCAGGCCAGGAGAATAAGAGAGCTGATCAGTTGGGGTAAATACATAAAAATCAATTAATCCCATCTCGTAACGTGAGGTTTAAGATTTGCTGAGTAAGGAGGAATTGCATTTTGATCATCACGAATCTCCTGTACGCCACATGCATTTCAACATGGCTGCTGATTGTATTTCCTCCGACAGCAATATCGTTTTCTAAAATAGTAGTAAAATAAACACAAAACGCTGAGACCATTAAGTAAATATTCTAATAAAATGCTAAAATTGATAAAAATGCTAAGATAGTTACAACATAACTATACATATGTAGAAAAATTGGAGAATCTGGCCGTTGGTTGCACCGACAGGCAGACTAGTTATGCTTTGTTGTGCCATAATAGCAGTATAGCCATAACGTACCCGGCCATTTACTGTAAACTAAACTGAAATATCAAGAAATAAATGGCTACATTTACATAAAAAAAGAAAAAGCAAGTGACACACTCGAGCACCAACCCAACGTTCTGGCCAGTACCTAACGCATGCGCACAGCCATATCACCCGGGCAGTGGCAACCATGGACGGCTGTTTCGTCCATGGCTGCCACTGCCCGGGTGATATGGCTGACCATGCGTTAGGTACTGGCCAGATCGTTGGGTTGGTGTTCGAGTGTGTCACTTGCATTCTCTGTTTTTTTCTACATTTACCGATATCAAGATCAACTGCTAAATCAATTTATTATCCATCGTTGTCAGTCCGTCCAGAGAAAATCAGACATTGAAAAGTGTTTGCGACCAGTCAATCAATTAATCAATCAATCTTTAATTCCGCTTTCACCTTATATTGCTCAACGTACTTAAAACATAACAAATACGTACAACGTTTTAAAGTTTGCTTAACAAGATAAAATTTTAAACAACACGTGGAAGTTATTTACAATCATCAAAGATTACATTCTAAATAATTGGAACAATGGAGTAATAAAGTAAAAAAGTTCAATCAATGCATGCATGCTATTTTTAAAAGACTGGACACTTGGTTTACTTTTCATTTCAGAGCTCAGGCTGTTCCAAAGTTTATTTCCCTTATAGGATATTGCGTTTTATCCCGATATCGAATTTCTGAAAGGAACATGAAGATGATCAGACTGACGTGCTCGTATTGTGGGAGTGAATTTGAGTGTTGGTAATCAAAAGGTAGTGAAATACACCTGGAAGTAGTTTTTTTGCTAATTTGTACATGAACAAAGCAGTTTCTAAAATGTTAATTTGATGAAATTGTAAGGTGCGCAGAGGTTCAATTGCAAACAGAGGTTTAGTGTGTGCTTACCAGTCTGACAAAGATGTTAAACGAATCACCTTTTTTAGGAAGAAGCACAAGTCTGTTTAATTTAGTTGGAATGTTATGTTCAGGTTTAAGGGCAACAGTTTGCCCATTCTATATTTCCACAGAAAAAATAAGGATATACTAATGAATAGTGTAGAGTTAAAAGAAATGACGAGAAATGACTGACATACCTTATGATCCCTATGTTTTGGATATTTTTTGACAGATGTAGTCGATGTGCTTATTCCAGTTAAGGTTAGAGTCAATAGCCACCTTAAGCATGCCGTAAAACGGAAAAAAGGCAAACGCGAGCTTGCCTTTCATTTTGTCACCTTTTTATCGAATTCTAAAATAAATCCGTCAGAAAAATAATGAAAAAAATCAGGCATTCACGACAAACACTGACCTGTTCATTTCCGCGTACAATCGTCAAACGGCAGACGACAGAAGTGGAATTTTTGCCGTTCGCGCGAAAAACAAACGTCATGCTTAACCTCTCTAAAATATTAATCCCTAAAAATTCAATTGATTCAACTCTATCGATGTTTATGTTGTCTATTTTGACTTGAATTCCTTCTGACCAGAGAGCTAAGAACTAAAACTATCCTGTTGAATAGGTTTGCTAAAGGCTCGTGACATTTGAACTCAATGTCTGGCGCGTTATTTTATCTGTTGAGTAGAGTTGGAAGATAAACTGATAATTTACAATGTCTAATTACATATATCCTATATCGAATCAGATCGGAAATTACACTTTATTTTGTCCGAATACATGCAAAATTAAACAAGTGAGAATTTCATCAATTTCATTACTCAGAGACTTAAATAAATTCCTGTTTTAATGTTTAAATTTTTCTTACGGGTCTGATCATTTTTCCTAATTCCTCTTACCTGTATACTAGATAGGGATATTACAAAGTAAAATTGCACGGCTTTGATTATTAGGGTGTTGGCCTCGATCCCTCGTTTTGTTTCATTTCCGGAAATTGAAAGAAAAGAACTAAGATTGTCAAAATGATGGCTTCTTGTCACTCACGCGACATTTTCCGTGTTAAAGAATGACAAGCAGCTTACGCTATAAGCTTTCGTGACCTCGCATGCAAAAGAACAATGCATAAAATGAGAGCTATGTTGTGTAGTCACTGAATGACGAGTGAACGTGTAACTTTACGCGCGTTGTCTGCGAAAGGGTAAAAGGTGTTTCAACGATACTTCAGCATACCTCACGAAAACAGTATTTTGAAAGCCAACCCCATAAAGAAAAGCACTTCTGTAACAACGCGGGAACCTTTTTGCTTCGCTGCCTCTGAGGTAAGCTCATATCAAAGATCACGTAAGCTAAGCTAAATTGAAAATTTACATATGGTAGGAAATGTTGTTTCTTTCAATTAGAATTGGACACGACAATTTAGCTAGATTGCCGCCTTTACATAACAGTTTAAAGTGGCAAATAGGAACGTGGAATCAAGCTGGCGTTGACAAAAACTGACATCGATAGCCAACAGAAGCGAAACGGCAAATTGATATGGCGACGGGCCAGAAATACATGCATATTGAATATTCCGCACGGTTTTTCCGTCGCTGAATTAATTGACCATGAAACAAAAAGTGCATGTTGCGGACAACATACGTGATTCAAACTCTAGCTCTTAAAGTTTCTGATGTATTAATATGTATCTGTTTGCAACAGGAAAGATCATCCACTTGTATAATACTGTCTACACTATTTTCATGTAGTCAGGTATCTCGCTGTGTGTTTATACTATGCGGGCGTTGAACTTCGTGTGTGTTTATATGTTATTTGTTAAGTTTACATAGGAACTTCACAGGTTTGTTGCCGTTGCTGGATCTTCCTGGTGTCCCTCCACTAGCCCCACGCAGTCGTTTTTAGGCTGCGTGGGAGGGTATCCCTCCACAAGACAGTAGTCGTATGTCAAAAATATGTTGTTATTCTTTCCCAATTAATATAAATCTCATATCAGTAATACCAGACATATTTATTATTTGGCTCGCTGTTGGTGGTTTTGACCATTCGAAACTTCAAATAACACCCCCTTTGAAATTTGCAAATGTTTTAGTTTATGTTACATACGCGACTCACGTAACAATTAAAATGCAGCAATTAACATGATTGTAACATGGGAAGCTCGTTCAGTCTGCATTATGGATGTGTTGAGTTTAGTGTGCTGTCTTAAAACTGTCAGTAAGAATTCCCTGTGTACAAAGTCGCAAAATTCTTTTCAGTCTTATAAGAAAGTAATGCAGGGTAAGAAAACAAAAAGGAAAGGTGCTAGTATTTTGATTTTGCAGAATGCATAATAGGAGTGCTGTTGACGAGCGAATTCACTCACTCGGTCGGTCAACCCTTCCTTAAAGGGGCACTGTCACGGGCATTTTTTGGCTTTTTTAGTAAAATAGCACCAAAATTACGACTAAGTACTTTCAGCCATGTAGGAAATGCTCCTAGAACTGAAAGGGAAGGATATCTAGCAAATTGTTTAAAGAAGAGGGTGACCGTGAATAGTTTTCATCAATTTTTCCAAACCACTAGGACAGAACTTGAAAAAGTCAGGCTGACTTTTTCAAGTTGAGATCAAAAGCTCCCGATGGTATCACAGTGATATCACTCTATATTTAGGTTCAGTACACTGATAAAGCAATTTTAAGAATACTTGACCACTGTCAATAGGTTTCCAACGGTGCCAACATGTTTTGGGGCTGTTGCATTTTTGAAGTTATGCTCGTGACAGTGCCCCTTTAAATCGTAGACGTCTGTTTGTAATTTCGCTGACCATAACTTAAATGTATACGAATGTGAAACTCAGTAAAACAGTGATCAGGTATGTCTAGAACATGGGATCCGAGCATTTTCTTAATTGAGTTGTTTCAAAAACATAACCTAGAAAGCATTTGGTGTAGCGGTGCAGGCTCCAGGCAAGCGCGGGTTTTAATTTCATAATGCTGCAATGCATGTATTGTGCAAAATATATAATAAATGGGAAGCACTAATTAGCTTCTTAGGGGGGAAGAAAGAAAAAGCACGTCTTCAGGGAAAAAGGAAATAAAAAACGATCGCATGCGTGCCCGCTCGTGTGTTGAACTCTCGCCCTCCCTGCTTTCTATTACACTATACCAACGCATTGAGCTACCTCATAGGTCCGCAAGGCGTACATGTGTCTAGAGCGTTATGCATTATTGTATTGCGGAGTCAGGGCAGTGATTTAAGTGTCATTTTAAGAGGATTAAAGAACGGACAGAATAAAGAAAATTATATTTAGAATAAAACCAAAATATTTTCATCTCAACCTCGTTCCCAGGGCTTTTCTTTTCCACCCACGAGAAGGGAAAAGCCCTGGGAACGAGGTTGTTTTCATCTTTTCTGCTTATACCGATGCATGTACTTCATCATGCAAAATAGTTGTAGTCTCAAATAGACTTTTGATCATTCTCGTCCCCATAGCCCTTTTCGCTTCTCTTAGCCGGCGGGGCCTTGACACGAGAAGCGAAGGGCTCTGGAGACAAAGGATTTCCAGTCCTAGATTCTAGGACTTCCAGTCAATCGTGATGTTACTTTACGCATTATTGCATTGCGGAGTCAGGGCAGTGGTTCATGGCGTCTTTTACTTCCGCTTAACGTTTCAAACGGCTAACCAAAAAAAGTCGAATTAATTAAAAAAATCCTAAGTCCCCAGAGCCCTTCGTTTCTCGTGCCAAGGCTATGGAGGCGAGAATGACTTTTGATTTATTCCTCAAGCCCGTTAAACAACATTCAAATCAAAGAAACAATTTTCAACATATCCTGTTCAAGGCGTTCGGTTAGTTGGGGGGCAGAGCGAAAAACGACGTTCAAAGTCCCGTTTTTCGCGCTGCTCACAACTAACCGAACGCTTGAAACAGAGGGGCCCGAGAAAGGTCGAGGAATCTAATTTTGCGCAGTGGTGAGGGCCTGCTTTCCAACCTCGTTCCAGGGCTCTATCGTTTGCCTGGTGAAAGTGCCCTGGGAACTACATCGAAAAATGAAATAAAGTATAATTGTTCTGGATATAACGAGAAAATATATGGAATTCTTCGTAAATGCTCATGCAATAAAAACAACATTCACATAACACTTGGACGAGCTTGAAGGTCTTCGAAAAATCTATGAAAAAATCCAGTGGTCAAATGAGGAAGATAGCCAAACATTTTCAGCTGAATTTCGTCAGTTTTTAAAGTGGTATCGGGCGTGAATGTCAAACACGTTATGTAATTTTCTTTTTATAAAAGATAACTCAAAGAAGAGTCGTAGGTAAACTTGAAAATAAAGTTATTCAAAGTATTTTATGGACTAAAAAACATCACTAAATAATATACATAAAGTAAGAACATCAGCTAATATCTTCGGCTTGCGATCGGCGACCTGTCATACTTTAATGCTTAACCGCGACATGAAGATAGCAGTTCGAGTACGAGATTAAGCATGCACACGAACACCATTTACGGGAGTAAGGTTATCGCGGTCTTGGGAGGAAGAGATCTCCTGCGAGAACAATAATATTATGCGCAAACTTTTAACGAACAGTATCTGTAGTGTTTGGCACATCATCTGAGAACAAGTTGGAATTAAAGTTCTTCTGACTTTCTCGGGTCTGGGTTCTGGCAGACCTAACACTACTGAACATCAATGAAATAGAAAAATATTATACTCTTGCTATTTTCATGCTGCAGATGATTTTGGTTGTTTAACATTAGTCAGTGAGAGCGTATATTTATCTCACCCCTATTGAAAATTGCAATATTTGTTTGCTGTCAGGAATTGATTTTCCAACAAAAATGCAGGACGGTGAAAAAGGTCATAACCAGGAGCAGGAAGGCTACCAGGTACTTTTTAACTTATTCATCTATCGGTTAGTTGGTGAAATAACAACTGTTTTTTGGTGGATGATAGGTAAATTTTGTAGAGGCGTACTTTATAACATCGCGTGCTGTAATTTAGTTTAGGGGTGGGGTCAACAGTCAAAGGCTTGTCCCTTCTTAAATCTCATTTCCCAGAGCCTAGTCTGATGAAACACTTTGCTTCGACGAAGGACTAACGCTCGAAACGTCAGCTTTTCAAATTAGCTTTATCGACATCCAGTCGATAATCAACCAACTTGTCTGATGAAATCCCTAGTCTAAATCAATTCTCTGAAAGGGTGCTCTTCCCTCAACTGCCCTTACTCAATATGGAGACATGGTGCCCTTCGCTTATGGTTATCTCGTGTGTTGGGTTCTGGATCAAGCGGCCCGGGTTATAGGATTGGCCAAGGCCAAGGGCAAGAGACTCCTCCACCCAAATTCTTGATACTTCCGAAATGAACTCCTCGATCGCACTTTGCAAACAGCTATTTGTTTCCTTAAGTTGGTTGTTTGTTCATTTACAGTGTCCCTAGTTAGCACAGCCAGCGATCTTATTTACTTAGTTATTTGTTTTAATACTGACGATGTCTCTCTCTGCCCAGAGTTATAAAATACCGGCAATGTAAATAAATTGCAATATTTTGAAAAGAACTAGGCCACGTTCCACTTAGCTGGTTTTCATGCGGGTCGTCTATCCAGGCCGAATTGGAATTTAAAAATGATGGTTTTCAGGAGGGAGGAAACTGAGTTGCCGGAGAAAAACCTTCGCAGGAAGACGAAAATCAACAACAAACTCAATCCACATATAGCTACATATTGCACCCGGCCGGAATCAAACCCGATCCACAGTGGGGAGGGGGTGGCCAGCGATTGGCTATATAGCATCCCATTCAGAGATAGTAGCAATACTCTTAGTAGCTTAATGCTATGGAAACTAGCTTGCGCTCCAGTGGGCTACCAGCTGTCATTGTAATGCGAGCAATTTCATTTTCAATTTCCAGTTGACGATTTTATTTCTTTTTCCATATATCATCCTGCTCCTGAAGCCATCAGACTGCGTGACGAGCCAAAAGAATAGGCCATTGTGTTTTCGCAGAAACTCATAAAGAGTTGAAACGTGTAAAGCGCGTTCACAGCGTTCGAATATTCAGTTTTGCCAAGTACCATATTTGGAGCACAAAGAGTTTGTACGCGAATGATTTACACACTTAACGACACACGCAATAAAATTTTTAGTTTTGCGGTAAGTCACTTGAATTTCGATCTAAACGCAGTAAATTACTCACAGAAACTAAAGAAAATTTATTCATTAAGAGTATCCAGGTGAAGTTCTCCAGACTACTAAATGACGATGAAACAGAAGAATTTAACCAACTTTAACTTTATTCGACCAAAGTTGTTCAAAAACAAGATTACGCCATTTAGCGCGAGCTTGCGCGCGCTGTGAATTTCATCCAAATATTACAATTTTGATTGGTTGATTTGTTTCTCGTGATTTTCCAAATATGGTACTTAATGAAAACAAAACAAATGTGCAGACGCTTTGTACAATACGAATCATAGGGACGTTTCAACCCTTATGGGTTTCTGGTTTTCGTGGGAAATTATTCTTATGGAAATGACATGAAATGAATTTTAACGGCACCTTAAGAAAAGGCGAATCGAAAATGGCGTGTTGCATCTAAGGCGGGGCTACACATGAAATTGAAAGAAAGAAAATTTGTAAACGCTACTGTAAGGAAACAAGTGAAAATAGTAAAATAATTACTGTAAGAATAACGTGTAATAACCTGTAGTTCAAAGAATACCCGATTAACTCTTTCATTTCCAATGTTGCTCGACAACCCATTCCTCCACGAATCTATGTTTTGGCGTGTTTGTAAATTTTTGGATGTTTTCGGGGTATGTCTGGGAGGAGATAGTTTTCTCAAAGGATTAGTAAAACTTAGACAAATAAGAAATATTGAATATTTAACGTAGTTTTAAAATTAGAATTTGAAGTTAATTAGATGGACACCAAAACAGTCCCCTACCAACCTGGGGTGCTCTTGCATGGAGGTGAACTGTCTGTTGGACTTCCAAAGAAAAGTTATGCTTCTTTTACCTGTTGCTGACGATCTTTAATTAACCACATTTTTTCAGGTACCCGTTGGTTTTCAAATGGAGCGCGTAAGTGTTAATAGCTTTTCTTCTTCCTTGCAATGTAATTTAAAAATATCACATATCACGTAGTTCAGTCAGCATTAATAATTTACTGATGTGCCGTTCAAATAACATTATTCAATCTGTGATGTATATAAAAACATCAACCTCCATTTGGCGGGAAAGTATGCAGATAGAGGAGGGTATTGTGCTTGTTATTTTTCACATATTTTCCCAGAAGGGCTCAGGGTTCTGGAGATGCTGGCAAAGCGATCAGATGTCAAAATAATTCGTTTCGTATTCAAAACTCTCTGCACTAGTTATCCCTAGTAACACAGCCTTTGTTGTACATTTTCCAGCAAGCACCACTTCGAGAGGCTCCTCCAAACGACTACCGAGTACTGGCCATTGTGTCCATATTCTTTTGTCCATTGGTTGGCCTTCTGGCCCTTGTCATGTCATTTGTGGTATGTACAGTATCTGCTCGTGGGGGGCGCGGTGGCCTAATGGTTAGTGCGCTGGACTCCTGATCGAAAGGTCCGGGTTCGAGCCCTGGCCGGGGTCATTGTGTTGTGTTCTTAAGCAACACACTTTACTCTCATAGTGCTTCTCTCCACCCAGGTGTATAAATGGGTACCAGTGAAATAATGCTGGGGGGTAACCCTGCGATGGACTAGCATCCCATCCAGGGTGGAGAATACCCCTATTCGCTTAATGCTACCGAAACCGGGATAAGCTCCAGCGGTATCGGCCACTTGGCTCAATGCAGACTTTACCTTTTAGAGTATCTACTCGTAGCCATAATGCAATAATCCTCTCCATAGCAACACAGAAGTTAAAATGGGCTGCCTGTAAGGTTTTCAGGCGGTAATGTACCGATATCCATCTTTAGCGAATAGCAAATATACCAAAAGTATATATGAGCTACTGGGCTGGAGACAAATGTTGTTATCCTTCTGACCTGCGTGATTCCGTCTCCTGCAACGACACGTGAGAATGCAACTGGAAGTGTTTGCGAGTACGTAGGATGGAATCAATTGTTAGACTAAGAACTGCACTTCTCAAACTCATTTATAATTCAACTAGTTAAAACAAAAGAAATCAGAACCGTGACGATGGTTTGGAAATCTGATCTTAATTAGTGTGGATTTTTACGATTTATTTCTCCGTAGTTTTAGTTTCGATTGAGAAGATACTTCAAACACTCGAGAGAGTGTTTCATCACATTTCCAAACGCCTCGAAATTCGTCAAAAATACTCCGCTGTGCGTCGTGTTTTCAACTCTCTTCTCAGTCGGTGTTTGGAAATGAGATGAAAGAGCCATGAAACACTGTCTCGTGTTTGATATATTACAATTCATCTTACCCTATTTTAAAAATGAAAAACTAAAGACATCGCATTGCTTGATAACGAAATGATATTATTAAACTAGCTAAACCGCAAAATGGGACAGCCTTAGGTGTGGTTACTGCGTAAGACTTTGGGGTTCCCAGTAGAAGCCTGATGTAACAGAGTAAAACTGGGAACTGGCACATTGCTGGGGCAAATTGACATGAAACGCTGGAGTCTTCCTCCGATGGAATAGATTAGCAATACTGCCAATTGCCTTTAGATGATGGTTATACATGAAGCCTCCTCCAAATTCTCTTTTTACTGTATGTCCCAGACCGATTACTGAAGGTGTTTTTCTAGGTTCTTATAACTTATCAAAAAATCAATTTATTTCAGACTACTCAGCGCTATGAAGAAGATGACATTAAAAGAGCGGAAGACGCATCCAGGGATGCAAAGTTTTCGGCACTTCTTGCCATTGGCTTTGGAATTGCCATCGCTTTATTCTTCATTTTCATTTTGGCAATCGTGCCAACATTTGGTTAATTACTGACTACTGTACATTTTCTTTTTTACAACATACCAAGCTGAAATTAGCAATTAAGCCAGGAGAAGATAATAGTAAAAAGACTTTAAAGGCTTTAATATTCGCTGTTCTTCAATGCAACGGTGTGATCTAAAAGCATATTTGTAAAATGTAGCAGTATTTACTTTAGTAATGTAAGCCATTTGACCTATATCATTGCAAGCACAAAAATATACAATGAGGGTCGTACAGGGGTATTCTCGTGACGCGTGATTAGCTGATTTTATTTTCCGTGAAACGTGAATTTAATAAATTTATTCTTCGTGACCCGTGACCAGAAGGTTTTGCGTGACACGTGAAGAGCTTGAATTAAATGACAATTATTCGCCGAAGGCGAAGTGAATCTCGGCGAATATTTGCCGAGATTCACTGAACCTGAGGAGAATAATTGTTTTAGTCTAATTTTCAGAGGTGAATATCAAGAACTACAAAATAAAGAACTAAAACACGGAAACAACAAACACAAATCTCGCTTGCATACGTGTAAACAAGTTTAATTCATCGTAAATCAGAATTTACACTTTAGTTTAAGCAATAAAACGGAAAAAAACAAACACTAAGAAAAAGACAGATATCTAGTACCTTTGGTTAGTCGTTGGCGACTTCTGAACAATTGTCTGAATCCTCTTGAAATGAGTCGAGCAGCTCTGATCTGAAGAGAACTGAATAATTTTGGGTCAATCGATCGCATTGAGTTTCTCATGGCCGCGTGCGATCTACAAAACCACCGTGTTTACCATCAATTCTAACGCCTTGGGAATCATCTCTTGAAAATATTTTCGGTCCAAAAAGCCTTGGTAGACAATTTTCAAAATTCCAACTGTGCTGAATACCCCGGATTTGGAGTGATTTCTTCAGAGTCAACGAAAATTTCATTCAGCAAAGGCTACCATGTTTACTTGGCTGGATGGCAAAGGTGGCGTGGCTGAGTAACCAAGCCCTGAAAGCCCTTTGCTGAGTAACAAAGCCCTGAAAGCCTATATTCACCTCCTAGCGAGGTGAATATAGCGTCATACACTAGAGCTTTTCCACCAATCAAAATGTTCCATTCTTATATTCACCTCTGGAAATTAGACTAATAACCGATATTCGTGATTTCACCACTTTATTGACTTTATTTTGCGTGATTTTGAGACGCGAGACCTCAAATGTGATCTCCGTATAATTATCGTAACGTCAAACACTCTTTGTAGAGTAAGAACAGGACAAAATAGTATGTTTCTTTCTTATTTTCTTAATTTCTTAATCAATTTCGATTTCTTCAAACACTATTTGTAGCGTAAGAACAGGATAAAAGAGTACTTATTTTCGTGATTCGGAAAAATGAAATTTCAATATCCGTGATCCGTGATTCGCTATTTTTTTCGTCCGTGAATCGTGCCAGAGACCCCCCCCCCCCCCCCCCTTCCCCCCTGTACGACCCTCTGCAATCAACCCAAAGTTGAATAACACTCTTACCGTAGATTGAAGAATCTAGAATTTGCATAAAACGATGAAATATCGAACCCGTACAGAACATGTGGCGTGTGTTCATATTATATCACTTCGTCTAATTATTCGAAAAAATGTTAATTGTCACAATGTCAACATATGGTCAGGAAGTCTTAATTTTCTGTCATCCGTACTTAACAGATTTCCAGCGATATACGTAATTTTACGAGGTTCGTGCGACATCTTGCAAAGTCCTGCATAACAATTATTGTGGCTTTAAAATTCATTTCCTTGACAATTTGTTGAGTTATCTTGTCTGATGTAAGCCTAACTTCGCCTACAGCCTTGTCGACGGATTATTAGACAATATTCCGCACAGTTTTGCAGGATAAATAAAATTCTAAATTCTTTCTAAATCGGTCAATGCAGGGAATAATTTACTTCTGCCACTGCCTGGCTATCCTTTTTACGTTGAACGCATTCCCCTAACTTCTGATTACTACTTTACTCTAAGATTAAAAACACCAAAAAATTGTACACAACAGCGGTTCTTAAGTAAAGCAGGGGTGTTCTCTGATTAATCCATGCCATTAGCAGCCTTACTGTGGCCAAACTAGGTGTGTAATCGTGTAGTTATTTCGCTTAACCGCTTACATATTTTAATATAGTCGTTGAATTGAACATCACACAGTCGAACTTCTCCTTACGGACACCTCCCTAGTACGGACAGTTCACTTTGACCAAAAGAGACCAAAACTTCATAAAGTCTATTTCCGTACGTAATACGGACACGTCCATGATACGAAAACCCTTTCCTGTCCCTTTGGTGTCCGTATTAAAATGGTTTGACTGTATTATTATAATACTAATTTCAAAATCGATATCGTGCAATTAAATGTTTATATAATCTTTACAAGAAACGTAAAAAATAAACGTAAAATTTATTTAATCTGTACCGCTTAAGGTTATTGTTCGAAACTAAATATAAAAATCAAAACATGAAAAAATATATCATTTTTGGGTTTCATTCATGCAGCTGCTGATGTATGTACACTCAAAAAGGTGCAAACGTTCGCAATGAATAATCTGAAAGAGAAAGTAATTTCGTAGATTTTAATTTGCGTCTCACGTTTTTTCGCCTGAATTTATGTAATGTGAAATTTGTACCATGGTAACATTACTTATATAACATCCAAATATAGCAAAATAAAGATAGAACTTCAGCAGCAATTGGAGTTGTGTGAAGAGGAGAAGCTGTTACATGGCTTGTTTAAAAGTTCCAGTTCACATTCAGAGCGAAACGCAAGAGCACACCGTAAGGGGAAATTTTACTTGACTTAGCGCCAAGCATTGTTCAGGTAAAAAGCGTATCCCGAAGATAATGGATTAACGACTGGCTCGAAAGATGTAAAACTCTATGAAGCCAAGTGGCAAAACTGACTTAATGTTGGAAAATTGAAATCTGCACTTTGCAAAATTTGTAGTCCGTTGTACCAAAAATACGTACAATACAATCAATTTCTTTTTTTCAACGTGTATTATCGCTGTATTTTTAAACAGATCAATTTCTATCCTTTTCGTGCAAGTTAAGATTTTCGTGGCAATTTTTCGAAAAATCTGAAAAAGTAATATTGGCATTGTTACAGACAGCAATCAAATATTTATAACCGTTTTAATCCTAACACCTAAACGGAGAGCTATATAGCATTTAAGGCCAATATAGCGTTAGTTCAAAAGCGTAATCCAAAACATTTTGATTTCTTTCTTATTGTTTATTTGAAAGCCGTTGCTAGCTAGCAGACAAGTGCTTTTTGAGACCGTTTAAGTGGTTACATGCGAACGATCCAAAAGCAGATTAAGGTTTCGTCCATAATTAAAGAGTTTCAATGAAATGTGATGCCATGTTTGCATTTTAATTTTAAAGTGCTGTACCTGATTGAGCTGATTAAAAGGTGTCTTTGATTTCGTTGATTCGAGTTCAGAAGCCGTCATATCTTGTGTTTATCAGCGTTTTCGACCTTAGTAGGCATTTTATTCAGTTTCATCGACTGTTAGAAGATTCCGAACAAGGGTAACCAAATCTGCAATTACATTTTACAGCAGGTAAGAATTTTCTCTTGTCTTAGGTAAGGTGACTATCTTAATTTTCGTTTTGAGAAATACAATTGTTTGAAAGATACCTCTTTAGAAAACAAGAAAACAAGCACCATTTAAAAAATAAGCTTGGGCAATCCATTCGTTCTTGAAATACGTATCTCTGATAAGTTCTTATTAGCAGGCAAAATGTGGACTTTTCTGTTTTACATTTTTAAAGCTTGTATAACGAAGGTTACACACTTTTTCTTATTATCAGCCACGATCACAAACTTTCAAATGGTTTCGTCCACCCAAAATCCCCTAGGAAACATTAGCGAAAATGCTAATATGACACTATATTCAATATTCTACACTGTGATTGTGTCAGATCCCCTAGGCAGCAACACTGTATAAGGAAACTAACGAACGCACTGCACTTTCCTGGTCCCGTGACACTTCGTTAACGTTATATTTGGGTTTCACTGCACTAAATTGAATTTCAAAGCAGGATAGCCATTGTTTTTGTTTTTTTATACGTTTGTTTAATCGACAAAAGAAACATTTCTGCAAAATTAAAAAAAATTCTATCAAACGCGCTCAGAGCTACCGTAAGTTTTCATAAAATTAAGGTGGTTCTGAACCCCATTGACAGAATTTTTAAAAATTGTAAAAAATGTTTCTTTTGTCGATTAAAAGAAGATTTCAAAACCAAACCCTTCACCGAGTGGTTTTTAAGTTATTAGCCTGAATCTGAATCTATTTACTGATAAATGCTTAATAAGATTAGTCTAAATGTTTTTATCCGCATCATCGGCCTGGCTGTGATAGTTTGCCAAAGATGGGAAGGTCTAGATGGTAGGAGGAAACACGAATGCCATCTTGCCGCCACTCAACACGAGTTTACTGGAAATATTTCGTTCACATTTCAAGCAATTCAAAACCTCTCTGCTTATCTCATAATGACATGAATCAAAGTTTTGGGGTGTTTTTTAAATTTTCAGGCTGTTTTGAGGTATGTTTGGGAGGAAATAGTTTTTCTCAGAGGATTTGTAAAATTCAGAGAAATAAGAAATTATATTGAACATTTAATGTAGTGTTAAAATTAGAACCCAAAGTGAAAAATTAGTAGATGGAACCCAAAACAGTCCATATCAACCTGGGGTGCTCTTGCGTGGGGTCAGCTCTCAGTTGGTGCTCCAAAAATAATTTTCTTTCTTCTATCCTTACTTTAAACCTCTTAATTAAAATTTCAATCAAATTCACGTTTACTCCTGCCTTAATTTGACATTACGCAAAATAACAGTGTTTAGCGTTTTACCAGTCGGAGGACATAATACTGCCTAACAAGTCTTTACGGCCGGTTCAAGTTGACCACCATGAGAGAGACAACCTGACACTACCAGTGACCTAATTAGCTAATACGAATACAGTAAGCCACATAGCGGTCAAGCGTCGCGCTCGTGCGCAGTTTCCGCCCAAACTGCTCCAAACTGCTCCATACAAACTTTTAACTTTTCCGAAATCTTTCGCTTAAAAGCCAAAAGTTAAGACAGCCACTGAAAAGTTAAGGTTTATACGCCGCCTATGCATTGTTATCTAGTGAGTTTCCCAGCTAGAAATTTCTTTTCACAGTGCTATTGTTATAACGCTTTTCTACAAAAGCTGGAGGAAATGGCGTTGGAGGTTTTGCGTTTGACCGCTGTGAAACAGCATGCTCTTCGGGTGGACGCTTGGTTTCTAGACTGAGGTGTAGACCCGGAAGAAATAAGCCCCTTTTACTCGCTGTAATCCAGAATTGCTGGTTTTCACTGTCACGCAATCAAAAAATACATTCGAAACCATTCAACTACAGAAGCTATGAATTTCAAATACTACAGACGATAAATAGATAAACAATTTCTCCGAGTTTCAGGTCTGTGCGGTGTACCGTTCGCGAGTTATTTTCCGAACCCTTCCGCGCAAATTTATATGGCTTAATATGGAGACGTCATATTTGTGCCCTTTTGAGGGACACAAATATCTATTATGTACCTAATCGCAACTTAGCCACGCCCGTTTTCCCGTGCCAAGCCGATTATCATGTATTTGCTTGGAGTAACGTTGTCTACCTTTGTTGTGACCACAGCAATGAAAGTGATTCTGATTGCTGTAGTTTTGGTTTTCCGACAACACTAGGTGTAACAATTTTATGCCGGGAACAATATATAGGTACTTTTTCCACGCTCAGTTGTTGTAAGCAGGCCAGCTTATACATTTCTCACATGACAACTAAATAAAATAATTCAAAGTTTTCTTAGAATCACATTCACATGTAGAAACCCTGTTTCTTTATATTTTCTTTATCAGATTCACTTTAGGAATTTATATGCATTAATGCATAATGTTGAAGAAGTCAAAAGAACTGTATATCATGCTTGTACTTTTGTTCACTTTGGACCTTTTAGGAACAGACGGTGAGTGTTTTCAGCCTACAAAGTTTTAAGTACGTTTCATGTTTTTTTCTAGACTCTGGATTTAATAGGTTTGAAAAAAGTAACCTCTTCATGAGAGGTTCTCACTAAGAATAGCCAAAACAGATCTTATATGCGTGTTTTTCCATTGTATTTTGACCATGTGCTAAACGAAATAGCAACTGTTTAAGTTAAACTACTTGACTGTATGGTCACACACTTATTTTATCTTATTTTATTTATTTATTTATTTATTTATTTATTTATTTATTTAAATCAATATTTATTCAGGAGCATCCAATTTAGCAATTTTGCCAAGCTTTCAGCACAATGTAGTCGCAGCTATACATTTCAGAATTTTTATGGAATTGATAATGGTATCATCGTAAGCAAATAATCTATCTTACCAGGCGCGCAAGTAAGTGCATTGGTTTTCCACCATGCAGACATCGGTAATTTTGAAATGGTTATCTATTAGTAGTGCGAATGTTTTTTCTTTGTTTTTAAGTTTTTTTTTCTGTCCTAACCAAATATTTTACTTAAAAAAACATGACTTTTTCCGCAATATAATCCACCATGCGGACATCGGTAATTTTGAAATGGCTATCTATTAGCAGTGCGAATGTTTTTTCTTTGCTTTTAAGTTTTTGTTTTCCGTCCTGACCGAATATTATACTTTTTAAAAAAAAAACATGACTTTATCTGCAAAATTGTCATTTAACAGCGGCAATACTGAATGAGGAGCAGAGGCTGTTGCACGACTTGTTTAACAACTACAGCAAGTCTTCTCGTCCTGCCCTCGACAGAAATGATCAGGTGGTAGTTACATTCAGAGCGAAGCTCAAGCAAATAATTGACCTGGTGAGTATATAGCACAATGAAAATTCTACATAATTAAAATAGTGGCAACTGTATACAGTAGGAAAAAGGTAGCGGAATCACTGGGAAGCTACAGCCATGAGTCAGATCCTAAGCACATATGCTATTCCTGCAGGTTGGTGTAAACGTACGG